>JAWWLV010000053.1:6364731-6423113 GCA_035041135.1 Platyrinchus mystaceus | reverse complement strand
GAGGAGACACTCACAGCCACAGCCACAGGTAGGAGATCAGCAGTCACTCAGCTGGGGTCTTGTTGGGGGCATCATGCCCTCTGTGTCCTGCTGTGACCCAGCATAGTCACCCTGGGGTCCTGCCATGCATGGGTGACAGTCAGGAGGTGACATTACCCACGGCAGGAGCTCGCCATGGGGCAGCTCTGCTGCTGGCAGCTGCTGGCACCGACTGAACAGGGGCAGTGGGTGCTGGATCTGGACCCCCCAATGCCTGTGTGTGCCCACGCTTGTCCCAGCAGTGACAGATGGCAGGGACCAGCCCTCCCAGGCCACCGAGGTGGGCACCACCATGCTCCTGACTGTCGAGCAGGAAAGTAAGTGTGCAACTGCTGCTAGTCCTGCCTGGGGCTCCCCGTTCCTGGTGGGGGGGGTCACCCCATGTCCCCAGGGCTCACCCCACATCCCCAGGGCTCATGCTAAGTCCTCGTGGGCTCAACTGACATCCCCACACTTCACCCCATGCTCCCAAGGGCCCACCCCATGCCCCCAGGGGACGCTCTTATGTCCCCGGGGGTCACCCCATGCCCACAGGGGTTTGCCCCACATCCCTGGGGGGGTTGCATCCCTGTCCCCAGAGGTTTGCCCCACATCCCCAGAGGGGTTGCTTCCACGTCCCCACGTGTTACCCCATAACCCAGACGCTCACCCCACGTTCCCTGGGGTCTCACCCCATACCCCTGGAGGGTCAGCAAGGGACATTGGACCCCCCATGTGGAGCCCTGGTCCCCCCCCGGCGTCGTGCCTGTGCCGGGGCCCCCACGCAGGTGGCGGCGTGCGGCTGGCGAACGGCAACGGGAGCTGCCGCGGGCGGGTGGAGGTGCGGCACCGCGGCACCTGGGGCACCGTCTGCGACGACGACTGGGACTTCCCCGACGCCCAGGTGGTGTGCCGGCAGCTGGGCTGCGGGGCCGCCCTCGCCGCCACCGTCCTCGGCTCCTTCGGCTACGGCAGCGGGCCCGTCCTGCTGGATAACGTGGGATGCGGCGGCGGCGAGGCTCGCCTGGCCGACTGCTTCCACCTGGGCTGGGGGCAGCACAACTGCGGCCACCACGAGGACGCCGGGGTCATTTGCCGAGGTGAGAGTCGGGGAGGGCCTGGGGGCCGCCAGCTGGTGGCCAGGTGGGAGAAGGGGGATCTGCAGTGAAGCTCAGCTCAGTGGAACGGAAAACCAATGAGATAATGGGTGTAGGGAGGATTTTGGCCGTGCTCAGGGGGGCTGCGGGAAGTGGGGTCTCCAAAATGGGGTGGAGGGTGATTAATGAGCCCCTGGGATTCCTCCTGCCTGTGGAGGACAGCAGCAGCAATCTGTGCTGTGGTGCAGGTGATGGTTGGAATGTGAGTACAACCTCTGGTCTCTGTGCACTTCCCTGGAAGTGCAGATGCTGCACATCCCACCCAACACATTCCAGCCATCCCATGCTGCTGCTGGGGGGCTCTGTCCTGGCCCTGGGGGGCACAGGTGTCCCCTGAGTCACTTTCCCCACCCCTTCCCTACTGTACCAGGTGCTGATGACACTGGAGACCATTTCCAAGAAGCCACTGCTACGACCACCACGTTGGTCCCAACTCGTCCCAGGGAGGGTAGGTACTGAGGTGTCTCCTGGGGACCTGGTGCCAGCCCTGGGGATGCTTCATACTGGCACAGCATGGAAACAGATGGCTTGGGCAGAGGCACAGGCTTTGGTAGTGTCTGAAGCACCCACCTGGCGCAGGCCACGGGAGGGGGAAAAACTGGTGGCACTGTTAAGTCATAGTCTCTCCTGGTGCCCCCACGGCTGGTTCAGGCTGAGGTGACAGACCTCTGGTGATGGACCATTAAGTGTTGGATTTTGGATGGGAGAAGAGATGATGGACCTCAGGTGATGGACCTCAGTGGGGAGGGGAGGTGATGGATCAAAGGGGCTGAGCCAGGAACAGAGATTATTTTCTGTTCCTTCAACCTGAACACAGACCACAGTGCTCTGGGGGTCACTCAGATACCAGCAGCTGGTCACCCCCCGGTGCTTCTGGCTGTGCAGAGGCAGCGGGGAGCTGTGGGCACCAGCAAACATCTGCAGAGCCTTGGAAAGACCAGAGCTGTTCTAAGGTAGTGGAGAGGGGGGCGCAGCACTGGGATGGGCAGGGGCAGGGGCTGCCTCACCCCGTGCCCTCCGCAGGGTCCCTGCGCCTGGTGAACGGCAGCCACCGGTGCGAGGGGCGCGTGGAGATGTTCTACCTGTCCCAGTGGGGGACGGTGTGCGACGACGCCTGGGACCTGCGGGACGCCAAGGTGGTGTGCAGGCAGGTGGGCTGCGGGCACGCCATGGCAGCCTGGGGGGAGGCCCGGTACGGCCAGGGCACGGGCTACATCTTCCTCGACAACCTCAAGTGCAAGGGCCACGAGCCCTCGCTGCTGCGCTGCTCCCACATCCGCTGGGACGTCCACAACTGCGACCACTCCGAGGATGCCGGTGCTGTCTGTGACATCCTATGACCGCCCGCCCCGCCGGGACCCCCCCACAGGTAAGGGGGGACAGAGGTGCTGGTGGTGATGCCCAAAAAGAGGGGCTGAACCCTGACACCCACTCTCTGCCTCAGTTTCCCCTCTCACCCCACTGGTTTGAGCCCCCTGTGGGTGTTCGGGCTCTGAGGATGGGAAGAGCTGGGTGAGGACTGGGCTCTCCTCAGCTCCTGAAATACTGGCTGAAGGTTTTCCTCCCCAGACCTCCCCTTGGAAAAACAAAACTGCTTTTGGTGTGAAATCTTGTTGGTTTCAGCCATTTCTTTTAAGAGAGGAGGAGAGAAAAATGGACTTTCTGCTGTGAAAATGACTTTAAATTACACTCAGAAAATGTAAAAAGGGGGCTGAAATCTCACCAGGATGTTCCAGTGGCTCTGCGGCGAGTTGCTGCTGTTCTACAGTTTGCTTTGAAAACCCCTCAGAAATCCCAATACCAGCTTTTTCTTCCCATTTTGGCATCAGAAATACCGATCCCTCCCTCATTTCCATGCAGCAGAAATGCAGGCATTGGATCTCACGCCATCTGCAATCCTCATGCCCATTTCCCCTGTTTCTTCTGCAAACTCTGTGGGGTTTTAAGAGAGCTCAACTGAGATTTCCCTTCTGGGGGGGGCTTCAGCACAGCCTGTCCCTGGCCAATAAATCCCCTGGGCAGTGGGAAAGGATGGGGCTCCTTGTAGCCTCCCCATCCTTCTCCATCCTGTACTATCCAGACATGCTGGCTTTGACTGCTCCATCCCATAAGCTCCACAATGCTCCGAGGTGCCCAGGGCAGGCAGGGAGTTGGCAGACAGGACACATGCAGATGGAAAACCACAGGGAAGGCCCCAAATCCCTTCCCAGAGCAAGGAAAGGGACCCAGGAGCCCAGTCTCTTCCCAATGCCGTGCCTTTGGGGTAAAGGCTGTTTCCCTCCCAGCTCAGGTGGAAGGACCCAGCCAGCAGCACCAGTCGCCTTCACCACCAAGTGTTTGATTCCTAATGGGACACCAGGAAAATGATGTCTGTGTTCTCATGGATGGGGTGTAAGGGTGAGGAAGGGCTCGTGCAGCAGCGCAGAGCAGGTCCCTGCTACTCCCTCTGCTGCACTCACTCCTCTGTTTGTGCAATCCTTTTGTTAATAATAGACTGCATATCCCTGGGCTGGGTTTTTTGGTTTTCCCATTTTTTCTTATATGTGTTTGGGTTTGTTTTGTGAATAAATAAAAGCCCTTTGGAAGTGCTCTGAGACCTGACTTGTCTTCCTGTCACCTCCTCAAAGCCCTGGGCAGGAGTAATGCCGCAAAACTGGAGGAGAAGGCTCAGCTCATGCTGCCAAAAATTGGTGCAAATCCGTTGCTGGCCCACAAGCAGCCCTTGATTCCCACTCAGCTGGGAGCCCAGCTTGGACCCCTCCCCACTGCAGCTCGAGGGGTACAGCCGTGACCCCCACCAGACTTGGGGTTGGTTCCCCGTATGTAGGTTTATTCCCGGTGGGATTTGGCAGGCACGTGGGCTGTGGGGTGGCCCTGGACCCATGCCAAGGCTGATGCTGGCTGCCTCTCCTCCACTTCCCATGGGTAGAGCATTTCCAGCACTTTGCTCCCCAGCCAGATTTCCATCACTGAGGGGATGGAGGGGAAACTGAGGCACAGAAGCATCTTCCAGGCAGGCTGTGGCAGTGCAGCTCGACTTGGGCTTGCTGGAGCCCTGAGAAAGGGCAGGGAGGTGGTCTGTGGATAAAACCTCTCCTTTCCCAGGTCCTGCACGCTTCGCTGCCCACCCTGCTGCCCCCTCACCCCCCTCCTTGCCTCCTGCCCCTGGGACAGCTGGGCAATGCCTGGGTCCTGCTGGGAGCAGGAGGGGGACAGAGCTGTCCCCGGCACTCCCCAGGCCCCCCTGCAGCCCACACCAGCTGGGGATGGGTCAGAGGGTGCTGTGGGCTCTGCCAGCTTTGCTGACCCCTCCCCATGGCTATGGGAGGTGGGGAGGGATCTGGTGGCCAGGAGCTGCTTTGGAGGCTTCTGCCTCTTGGGGTGTTGCAGGGAGGAAGGTGAGTAAGGCTGGATGGGTTTTCCCTGTCTTCCTTGAGGACTGTGCCTTGAAGTGGCAAAGCCAGGCTGGATTAGGGTGTTACCCAACACCCTGCTGTTCTTGGCTTTGGGCTGGGAAAGCAGATCTTGCTCTCCTGGAGCTTCTCCCTTCCACAGCCTGCAATCCAGCAAGCAAAGGGTTTCCAGCCAGGAGAGACAGCAGCCACCTCCCTTGTCTTCCAGTCTTTTCTCCTGCAGCCAGCTTGGAATGGGCTGGAATCCACAGAGATCCCCCCAGACACTCCACAGCCAAGCTGGACATCATCTCCAAGGGAGCAGGGAGTGACAGGCAGGGTGGGAGCAGGGAACCAGCACAGGGAATGCCCTGAAGCAGGGAACCAGCACGGGGGATGCTCTGAAGCAGGGTACCAGCGTGGGGGATGCTCTGAAGCAGGGTACCAGTGTGGGGGATGCCGGTGGTGCGAGACCATCCTGCCTTGGGACCACAGCCAGGCTGCAGCGGCTGTGTGAGAGCCGGGATAAGCCGAGGTTCCTGCCCAGCTCTTATCCTCTTGCCGACGTCAGCTGTTTCCCGGTGCCCATAGCAGCTGCAGCTCCTCACCGGTCGATCCCATTGATTAGCTTCTCTCCTCTTCCCTGGAGAGGGGATGGTGTGGTGGGTAGCAGGGAGGAGAGAATAAATATTTCAGCAGGCCTGGGCAAAAGCTGGGGTTATTTTGGGGCTGGGATTTATGGACTATTAGGAATAAGGAATGAGTCTGTGCTGGGGAGAGGAGACCCATTAATCCAGGCTGAAGGAGCACAAATGAGCAAGGGGAAATGGAGGAGGCTTTAATTACTTTGCCACGCTCTTGAATAATAAGCCAACCTCTGACTGAGTGCTGGTGTGGGGCTCAGGAGTTCCAGCCCCCAGAAATTGGGGCAGACATTGCTGTGCCTGGCTGTGCTGGGAGGGATGGGGATCCTCCTCTGGGACCAGTGTGAGACCAGTACAAGCCAGTGTTTCTAGATGGGATGCGATATGGAGGATGCCCTGCTTGGAGAGGGTGCAGACTGCAGGGATGGCTGGAGGGGCCCTGGGGTGGGTGCACAGTCCCAGGGGTGCCCTCTCAGAGCTGGGCCAGCCTGTCACCCACTGTGCCCTGTTAAGGAAATCCCATCTGTGCCTGTAACCAGAGGAGCTGGGCACCATCCTGCGGAGGGTGAGTCAGTGCCCTGGCTCGGGGAGCATCCCTGGCTCTGCTGTGTCCAGCACCACCTGGGTGACCTTGGGCTCTGCTCTGTTTCCCTGCTCACTGTGCCCCCCCTGCTCTCCCTGCTGCCTCTGCATCCCCCGGTGTGCCTCAGTTTCCCTGGAGGGGCATCGGGAGTGTGGCCCTGGCTCACCCCTTGGCACCCTTGGGCGGCTGCAGGGATCCAGCTGCCCTGGCTGGAGGGGCATTCCTTATCATATGGGGGCACGAGGGACAGATTTGCCCCCTCTGGACAGGCTGCTCCATCCCCTGTGGCCAGAGGTCCTGGGGATGTGGGCACCCACGTGGCAGGGATGCAGGGCAGGGACATCCTTGGATCACCTCCTCCAAAGGGGTGGATGAGGACCTGGACTCCCCGCAGCATCCCTGCGGCACTGCAAGTCTCGCTCCCTTGGGATCACGGCCCACGATGCCAAGGTCACCCAGCGGGACCCTGGTGGGGTGCAGGAGCTGCTCACCGCACCCCACACCCGGCAGCGTCCTCCTTCCCTGCTCCTGCCGGGCCTGCCGCCGCGGCTCCCGCTGACGTCACCCGCCGGAGCCAGGAGCTATTTTGGGAACTGCAAAGTCACTGGCGCAATTAGTCGGCTGGCAAAGGCAGCGGGGCGGCGGGGGGACCGCGGGGACGGCTGCTCCCCACGCCGTGCCGTGCCGTGCCGTGCCGAGCCTTGCCTGGGGGATGCGTGCCCGTGGCCCACGGGCACAGACAGGTTCCTTGTGCCTGCAGAATCCAGGGCTCTCTCCACCAGGACAAACAGCCACGGCTGCAAATCCTCCCATCCATCATCTCCTCCTCTCTCGTTGCTTTTTTTTTTTTTTTTTTAATATATATATATATTTAATTTTACTTCTCTACCCTGGCAGGAGCCCCCCCACGTGGGCTGCCGAAATGCTGGCGAAAGCCAACTCGCTGCCGCCTCGCTGCCATCGCTCCCGTTTGGAGGGA
The DNA here is from genome assembly GCA_035041135.1 of Platyrinchus mystaceus. Taxonomy (NCBI): domain Eukaryota; kingdom Metazoa; phylum Chordata; class Aves; order Passeriformes; family Tyrannidae; genus Platyrinchus; species Platyrinchus mystaceus. Next base: position 6,416,340 of record JAWWLV010000053.1, on the reverse strand, counting down.
GGCAGGAGAGCATTTTGCTGGCAGTGGTGCTTCCTGTGGCAACGTTGCGGGTGAGGGGCTGCCCTGCGGGGGTCCAGCCATGCCCCGGGTGCTCTGTGACAGCTGGGCCCTTGGTTTAATCCAATCTGCACACCAGCCACCGGGGTGCAGGATGTGTGCTCTGGCTACACAGCCCCAAATTCACTGTTGTCCACCATCCCGGGGATGGGGATGTGGATGGGTTGTTTTTACACCTGTCCCCGGGGCACAGCATGAACAGACAGTGGGGTCCTGCCCTGCAAGAGCCCTTGAGCCTGGGGAGGTGGAGATGGTTAGAGGGGACAATTTGGGGTGCTCAGCCACCCTCCTCAGTGCTGCTTGCTTTCTCTGCCCACCCTCCTTACCTCCCAGTAACCTCCAGGGCATGGCCAGGGAATATGAGCACAGAAATACTGAGAGAAGCTGATCCTGGCAGGCTCTAAACACCCCAAAGTGGGGCTCAAAAAATCCTTTCAAAAATCCCCAGACTTTTCTGTGTGACTCGGCATCTCTTTCACTCCCATCCCCCCCGGAAAAAAAAACACCCCAAACCCTTTCTCCCAGTGCCTGAAGAGGTGCCATAGCAGGAGTTGGTGCTCAGCTCCCCAGATCCTGAGCTGGGCTTTGGTCAGGGAGACACACAGGGCTGGATCCAGCCAGATCCGTGGCCATGGTGGAGGTGATGGGTGCTGGCAGGCTGACACCCACCCCACTCTACATTCCTCATAGCCCCAGCTTACCCCTGGAGGGGGGGTCCCTGCCTGTGCTGGGGCTTGGGGAGCTGCTGGTGGGGTGGGGATAAACAGGGACGAGCGGTACCGTGGGGTTGCTCTGGAGGTGAGAGGGGCTGTGGGAGGGCAGAGGCAAGGTGGGAAATGCGTGTCTCCCTCCAGGATGGAGGAGGAGGCCGTAGTGGTGGGGCTGGGAGCTGTGAGGCTGTGCTGAGTCACGCTGCAGAGCTGCGAGCAGGACTGCAGCAAGCGGCTCGGTGTGACAGCCCTGTCCCTCCCGCCTCCGGCTCCTCGCCCTCTCCTGCGGGGACAGGATGCTGGTGTGGGGGTGATGCCCAGGCTGGGGGGTCCCACTGCCCCCCAGGTCATGACTGTGTCGGTTCTCCCCACCCTCCTCACACCTCCTCAACACCCTGCCCTTCAGTAGAGATGGGGCAGCTCTGGGGTGGGGATCCTGGTGTCCCTGGAAAGGGATGGGGCTGACCTTGCAGGATGAGTGTCCCTGACCCTGGTGCAGGAGGGGTGTCCCCGGGTAGCTGTGATATGGGAGACAACAAGGCCAAGGGGTCACTGACTGCCAGCACAAACACAAAAGGCACTTGACAGCCACTGAAACACAGGGTGGCTTTCCCCTGACATCAGGGAGGTGAGGGGTGGGTTGTCAGAGACACCCCTCTCCACCTCCCATCCAGTGCCACCAACCCAGGACACAGGGCTGAGCATCTAGCCCTGCCCTTTGTGCCCTGGCACGACACAGGAGAAAGGTTGAGGCAGGTCCCTGCTGCAGAGGGAAACTGAGGCACCGGCAGTGCCCGGAGGATCGGCCCTAGGTGTTGCCACCTCCCAGGCTCAGAGCCTGAGGCAGCCCTGTCCCCGCAGGACGCTGTGGCGACCACCCTGCCCAATGCTGCCCACTGGCCCTGCAGAGCTCAAAGCTGCTTCTGGAGGGACTAAGAGAGCCAGGGCTTTTTTTAGGTGCTCCATAAGTGCCGTCTGGGCGGTATTTATATTGGCTCCTTAAATAAGAGCTGCCATCTGAGCCCGACGCGCCTGCTTAATTATTAATGCCCCGCAGGGAAGCAGCATGCCTGCCTGGTCCCGGCCCACCTTCTCGCTGGGATCCTGCATCCTGGGTCCCCCAAGCTCCCTACCAGCACCCAGAGCGAGCTATGAAAATCCAGCCACCCCAGGGCATCCTTGCTTCCCATGGGAACACATCCCATGTGGGAGCATCTTCCCGGGGGCTGGGAGGAAGGCTGTGGGGAGATTTTCCAAGTGGAGGATGGTGTGGCATGGGCATTGCAGCGGTTCTCAGTGGATATTAGGGATAAAGGGAGGGTGGGATGGGAGCTCTCCCATCTCATCTCCGACTTGAGGTTGTTCCAGGGAAAACCATCCCTGGAAGCCCTGAGGGATAGGGGCAGCCCTGCTGCATGGCAGGGCTTATGCTAAACAGCATGGGAGGGCAGCTGCTGCAGCAGAATTAATTTGGGCTCAGAAAGTGCTTTGAAAGGCTGAGATGAAAGGCCAGGACTGGGTACAAAGCACGGCGGCTCCGCAGACAGGGGGAAGGAGCTCCTTGCAAAGCACCCTCAGTGTGCCATCAGCCCCAGCAGCCATGGCCCCTCCATCGCCTCCTGCCCCAGGTGAGGCGGTGTTCTGGCTCTGGGGTGTTTGGGGGAGGGTTGGTGAACCCCTGAGCTCACCCAGACGTTGGTTGTGGGGTCCTTCCTTGAGGTTGGTGACCCCCTGCTCTGGTGTGTGGCAGGGTGGAGGTTGCTAGACTGGGACTGAGCTGAGAGCCTGGGGAGGGCTCCTGGTGGGTGCAAGGGGAGAGGGGACACCTTTGGCCTGCTCCTGAGATGTTTCCCTTGCTGTGTCACACAGCCAAGCTCAGGGCAACAAGGTGGAAAAGGAGCCAGGGGGCCACAGTGCTGGGATGCTGAGGGCAGGCAGTCTCGCCCAGCAATGATTCAGGCAGGGAGGACTGAGGTTGCTGTCCTGCAACCTCAGGGAAGGGGACACTGAAGACAGAGGTTTCCTCAGCTTGTTTTTCACCAGCATAACTGCAAGAGTCACAAAACTGCTTCCCTTGGCAGCCAGCACCTTCCTCAGTGTAACTCAAGGAGCAGGAGTTGGACAGCAGGACTTGGGGTGAACACTCAGGCAGGAAGCCCTGGAGCGGTGCAGGAGCCTGGGAAGCATCTCAGGGGCGGGATGAGATCCATCCCAGCCCCACACAGTGGCCCAGGGCAATGCCACCGTGTGTCCCCTGTTCTGCCCAGCTTTTGCCACCCACTGGCTGAAGACACGCAGGACTCCAAGCCCTGGGTCACTGTTGGTGTAAGGTGAGGCCGGTGTGGCAGTGCCCCTGTGGTGACACCCCTTGGTGTGGGGACAGGCTGGGACACCTGCACCACACATCCCCCCCATGGCGTCCCCCTCCCTCCAAGCAAGCAGACATGGAGGGAAAGGGCAGATGGGAAGGGACACACAGCCATTACACTCCCACAGCAAGCGAGGGCTGAGGATTTCTGGCTCCATTTTCGAAGCAGTCAGCAGCTAAAACCCAAGCAAACCTCCAAGTCACAGAGAATTTCCTGCCTTCCCTGGTGGTGTCACAAGGCATTGGCGAGATGCAATGGGTAAAGCAAGAAAATGCGAAGAGAAAGACTCGTCTTCCAGGCCACAGGAATTAACAAAGTGGCACATTTGAATGCGCTGAAGTATTTTTAATCCTGTAGGCAGAATCGAGGTTATTAGGTTTTTCTGGGACATCTGCAGAACAGTCCCGTATCCTTTGGGTCGTCATGATTTCCCAATCCAGCAGCCGCCCCAGGCTGTCACCAAGGGGTGTCTGGAGACACCAGAAAGTGGTGGGAGAAGGGGATTTAGTGATGTCCAGCCAGGTGACACCTCCATTTGCCCACCAGAAGCTTCTAACTCAGCCCATTCACCATCCAACCTTCACCCCCACACTGCCCAGGCTGTAAAACAGTGGAATTAGTTGTTGTGAGGGGTGTTGATTTATGCATGGAAGCCCCAAAAGGGGGCTGGATCCACTGCAGATAAATATTACAGCCAGACTGCTATTCTGAAGAATTTACAGCATTATGAATATCCTGTTCTGACCTGTGATGGGGAAGAAAATCATCTGCGTTAGGAAATGTATTTATGGCTCTGGTGCTTTGACAGGAATAAATCACTATTTGCTCGTTTTGGGGCAAAAACAGGGTCACTGTAAATCAGCAAAGCTGAGCTGGCTGAGAACCTGCTGGGTTTATGGAAAATACTAGATAGGAGTCATAAGGTTTGTATGGAAAGGCAACAGTTTTTATTAGGACTGTTGATATATTTGGAGAAATCAGAGGATTTTCCAGGTGCACAAGTACTTCTTCAGGTCCAGGCTTGTGTCCAATATTGTCCATGAGAACCCAGGAATTGTACCTAAGGGAAAATATTATTTATTTTCCAAGATAAAAGGTTGCATATATCCAACCTAAATGTAGCAGAATCAGTCCAAAGGGGATGAGCAGAGAGTCTGCTCTGATCCGTACGCAGAGATCTGATAGTCCTGCTTGGCTTGGGTGATACCCCATGGAATTTCTAGGTACCTCCAGATTATTGGTAAGAAATGGCAGCAATAGCAGAAAAAAACAATTTGGGGACCAAACTCCTTTAATATTCTCTTGCATTCCACACTTTTTCACTCAAATTCTCTCCCAAAGCTGGCGTCAGAGAGAAAACAACACAACCCCTCTGCAGAGCCCTCCAGAGATGACGGCGAGCCCCCTCAGGAGAATGAATGGGCCTTTATCAGAGGAGAGGAATAAACTGCCCTTGTCCATGGGAGCTCTCCTTGGGATGGCTGGGGCAGTAAACAAAAGCCAGGCACAAAGGCTGTTCTCACTCCGGAGCCACGTGTGCTGTGGGGTGTGAGGCCGGGGATGTGAGCAAGGAAGACAGTGTTTGATTTTGCAGAGGAAATGCAGAGGACCCGGGCGTGTTGCTGCTTTTATTTATCAGAGGGGGGGGATTTCTTCTGCCCTTGGAAGCCGTAAACAAAGAAGGATTTTGTGTTAAACAAATCCAGGCAACACAATTTCTCTGTTTTTTTGTAAAGCACTGCTAAATCCACAATATAGATGGAGATCTCACCCCAAAAGGGTGTTGCTCACCATCATTAAGCACCACCAGCAGCATTTCCAAGCCAGTTTGTCCCCTCCCACGTGGGTGAGGCTGTGGCCATGGATTTTGGACAGCCACAGCAGGCTGTGGCCACAGCACTGCCCTGAGGACACCGGCACGTCCTGGTGCCACCAAGGGTTCCTGTGAGGTTTCAGAAGGAAACCTCAGGGCATGGGCATTGGCAAGTGGGATGGCTGAGTGCTCTGAGATCATCCTCATACCTCCCAGAGCATCTACATGGGGACAGTGGCATCAGGAAGGGCCAGGGACACGTGGCATGTGAAGAAGGATGGTGTTTTCCCATGCGCCAGCACTGCCTGGCTCTCTCCAGGCAGGATAAAGTGCTTCCACTGGGATCAGCGCAGCGCCATTCATTAGACATTAGACCCCTTTCCTTTCTCCCAGTGCCACAGCATCCTCTCAGTGTTGCTTTATCCACAAGCTTTTTAGAAAAACAGGATCCATTAAACCATGTTCTTTTCTCCTAGTGCTGCATCCTCCTCTCAACATCACTTTATCTGCAGGATTTTAGGAAAGCAGGATGTCTTATGGCTCCAAATGGTGCTCCTCACGCAGCAGGAGCCCTGCATGGCTGGGGCAGACATGTGCTTTTATCCCATGGGTTATTGATGAGCAAGTGCAGTGCATGCCCAAGCTGGCTGCCATCAATTATCCAGCGTTGCTCTCCACTGGGAATGCTCTCCTCCATGTGTCAGAGCCCTAGCCCGTGGCAGGGGAAAGGGGTGGGGGAAAGCAGGGGTTTGCCCCAAGGTGTGTCACCAGAGCCTGGCCCAGCACTATCATGGCATCACAGACCCCAGGCACAGCACCACGGGCAGGGTCTCCATGAAGGGATGGTCCATGCCTGGGCCGTGAGTGGGAGCGGGATGGGGTGTGGGGGGGGTCTGGGTTGTGATTGGATGAGGGTTGTGAGTGGGATCGGGATGTGAGTGGACCTGGGCGGGTCGTGAGTGGGTCCAAGCTGTGAGTAACTCTGGGCTGTGGGTGGATCTGGGTCGTGAATGAGACCAGGATGTGAGTGGGACCAGGATGTGAGTGGATCTAGGCTGTGAGTGCATCAGGGTTTTGAGTGGGATCTGTCTGTGAGTGGGACCAGGCTGTGAGTGGATTTGGGCTGTGAGAGGGTCCAGGCTGTGAGTGTGACCAGGGTGTGAACAGATCAGGGCTGTGAGCAGGGGTGGGCCATGAGTGGGACCAGGCTGTGAGTGGCCCCGGGTTTTGAGTGGGCACAGGCTGTGCGTGGTGTGTGTGTGGCCTGTGTGTCCAGCCTTTGAGTCCAGCCTATGAGTGGGTCAGGGTAGTGATGGGACCAGGTTATGAGTGGGCACGGTGGGCACGGGCTGTGTGTGGTGTGCGTGGGCTATGAGTGGGTCCAGCCTGTGAGCCCACGCTGCGAGAGGTTCAGGGTTGTGCTGACACCAGGCTGCCCCGCGCTGCCCTGCACCACGACCAGCTCCCCCCATCCCGTGGTGGCCCCCGTAGGGTCCCCCCTCGCCCCCCGCTCCCCCCGGCCCCAGCCGCGCCCTCCGCGGCCCACCCGGGCCGGGCCCCGGTGAATCAGCACGGGCGGGGCCCGGCGGGGCGAGGGGGCCGGGCCCTGCCGCGGGGCACCACGGGAGATGTAGTCCTTGCAGGGTGAGCCGCTCCGTGCAATCCCCGCACCGCCCCCGCCCCGCGGACTCCATTCCCCGCCGTGCCCCGCGCGCGCGGGGTCTGGGCGGGGCGGCGGGCAGGGGCGGGGCGGGGCGGGGCGCGCGCAGGGGGGTTGTGGTGGCCCGCGGCGCGCGCACAGCACCGGGCGCAGCCGCCGCCGGAGCCGCCTCAGCCGCAGCAGCGCCCAGACCGCCGTGCCCGCCTGTCCTCCTCCTCTTCCTCCTCCTCCTCCTTTTTCCTTCCTTCCTTCCTTCCTTCCTCCTCCTCCCGGAGCCCGCAGCCTCCTCGCCCCCTTCTTCCCCCCTTCCCGGACCCCGCGAAGATGGTGGACCGCGAGCAGCTGGTGCAGAAGGCCCGGCTGGCCGAGCAAGCCGAGCGATACGACGACATGGCGGCCGCCATGAAGAACGTGAGTCCCGTCCCGCGGCCGTCGGGCTTCCCCCGCTCACACACACGCACACACACACACAGCTCCTCCTCCTCCTGCCGTCCCGCGCCCTCCCCGCGTGGCCCCCGCGGTGGGTGGGGGGGCCGCGGGGCTGTGCGGGCCCCGGCCCCTCGCCCTCCCCTCACCCCCCGCCTGCGTCCCGATCCCGTTGTCTTCCCCCCTCCGCAGGGATGCTCTGCTGTTCTCCCGACCCCCGTCCCCTGCCCTAGAGCCCCCCCACGCATCCTCTCCCCTGCACTAGAGCTCCCCGTCCAGCGCCCCCGCATCCTGCTCCGTTGTTCTGGGGCTCCTCCCCTAGCCCCCCACACCCTGCTCCTCTGCCCTAAACATCCCCCCTCATCTTCTTCCTTATTCCGGGGTCCCCATCCAGCCCCACACATCCCCTTCTCTATGCCCTAGGGCCCCCCCTTCAACCTCTCTCCTGTTCTGGGGCCCCCACCCAGCCCCACACATTCCCTCTCTCTGCCCTAGAGCCCTCCCTTCATCCTTTCCCCTATTCTGGGGCCCCTACCCAGCCCCACACATCTCTCTTCTCTGCCCTAGAGCCTCCTCCCCATTCTCCCCCTTCCTTAAACCCGCATGCGTTGCCTCCCCTGCCCAGCTGCCCCCTGCCCAGCCCCACACATCCTTCTCCCCTGCCCTAGAGCACCCCCACGTCATCTCCCCTGCCTTAGAACCCCCCCACGTTGCCTCCCCTGCCCTGCAGTCCCCCAGTATCACCTCCCAGCCCCATCCCCTCTCTCCCCCCACTCCAGGCCACCCTGCCTGCCCCACACATCCTCTCCTGTGCCACCCTCCCTGCCGTGCCCTGGCGTGGGGGGGCAGAGGAGCCAGCCCGGGGGTGTGGTGCTCCCTGGGGGGGTCACACCGGCTCAGATCCCAGCGGGGGGAGGCAGTGGGGGACCCAGCAGGGGGGTGTGGGGGGGTTGTGTTCACACCTCTCCCCGCTGCCGAAATACCTCCCCGTTCATCCCTTCCCACGCGTGGTCGCTGGGGCTGGTGTGTGCCCCTGACCCCAAAGATCAGGAGCCCTTTCAGTGCCAAAGCCCTTATTTTTACTGCTCTTGGTTGGAGATTTATGAATTGAGTCATGTTGTATTCATTTCACGCTCTTAAAATAAAGACTCTGCATATAGCAGGCTGATCTGATTTGTGACACTGAACGCTCCCCTTCAATACTGACATTTTGACAATATAAGAAGGGAAAAAAAAACATATCTCTGATCTGATCTTGCAAACAAAGCAATCGTGGGAGGCAGGATCAAGTCATTCCAGAAGATTCTGCATTTGTCATATTGCAGAGAGGCTAGACTGGGTGGAGGGAGGGAGGGGGTGCTTTAAAGGGGAAAACTGTGCTTTATGTTTGTCTTCTTAGTCAGGTCTGAACCTTTGCTGGGAGCTGGGGTGTCCTCCCCGGCTGATGAAAAGTGAATGCTGATCTGGGAATGTCGCAGTCTGCCGTGGGTGCAGCTCTGTTTGCCCATATTGCACCATTTTGTCAATAACCTTGCATTTATCAAACAGACAAAACTGTCACAGCCCGAGCCCAGGGAGGGAGGAGATGTCTTATCAAGGAATGAAATACGGATAATCGGGACGAGATATTATCACATTAAACCAGCCGGGCTGTCCCTCTGTTGCACTGTGGCTTTTATACCATTTTCTGATAGCGGCATCTATTCATTTTAAAGCCAAGCCTGCTGTGTGAGCAGATCCTACAGCTCATTTCCTACGGATAATACAGCCGCCGTGACAAAGCCAGCAGGGATCTGCCTGGGACACACAGCCGTGTTGCGGTGTGAATTTCCCTAACCTGCTTCCCGGGGCTGGCTGTTCGAACCCAAGGCGTTGCTAGCGATCATGTATATGATTTTTTCTGCTAGTCCTTACAGGCCCTGGTGAAACAGTAACCTGGGCTAACGCTGCTTATCAGCTGCCATGTAGTTTGGCCGTAAGGAAACGATTCCCAGCGGGAGCGCTGACGCCTCCCGTCACCGGCAAACAAAAGGCAGAGCTTTGTTCTTCATTCCTGCACCGCGCTGCCCGAACCCCGGCACGGTGGGCACGTCCCAGCCGGTTATCCCTGTGCCTCCCAGCCCCCAGCCCCGGTTGTGCGGGAGGCTGATGACCTCGCACTCATTTCCGTAGCAACGCCTAGTGATGTCATATGCCATGGTCCAAGCTGCAATGCACCCAGGCGGTAGCAGAGAGCATGCGGGCTGCGTCTGGAGAAGGTGATGCAGAGCCATCCTGCCCTCCAAACCGAGCCCTCTGCCTGCTTCCCTGGCACCCTGCTGAGAAATGAAGGATGGCTCTCCTTTAAAACCAGCCATGGGAATGGTGGGCATAAAACAGGCTTGTTTTCCTGCAGCTTGATCTCATGGGTGGTGATGTGGGGCAACTGAGCGGGTTGTTCAGCCTCAGCCCTGCCTGCATGGGAGCCTGTGCTGAACGCCTGTTTTAATGGTTTGACATGGAAGTGGTGTGCTGGGAACTCTTGCTGTCTGCTGATTCATCCAGTGATGTCCTGGATGGCAATATTTTCTCTCAAATAATATTTATATATAATAAGTTCTAGCTCCTTCCTTCCTGCAAGTGCCAGCTGCCAGTGCTCCTGATTGCTACCTGCAGTCATATTGCTGCTGTAGGAGCATGATGATCCTTCAGCCCCCAAAAGGGGCAGGTTTACTGTGGGGTCTCAGTAAAACACAGCAGATGGTCACCTTGCCTACCAGAGGTGATGCCACAGCTGGGAAGGGTGTGGGGCCAGGCTCATTGATCCAGGGTATGGCTGCATGACCTTGGTCATGTCCCTTGTCATCTCAGCACTGTCTGGGGGTACTGTCATCGCTGTGAGGTGTTGGGGGGCAGGAAGGCTCCCTGCTGGTCCCTAGGGTGACAGCTGTGCCTGCTGGTCAGGCCTTGGCCTTGGTCACCGCTGCTCACACTGCCAGTGGGTGAAGCAAGATGCATTTCTGTCTGGTTCAGCTTCAGGAAGAGCTTTGCCGCCTGACCCCATGCCAGGGCTGGGGATCGATATCCATTAGCTGGGGAGACTGGTGCTGCTGGAGGCTTTCTGGAGGTGGAGCCCTGCCAAGCCCCTGGCTGGTGCTGCCCGGGGAGCAGAGCACGTGCCTGCCCGTAGACCTTCAGGGTGGGGGTATGTGCAAGTGAATGAACGGGATTGCAGTAACTTTTGCAGGAAACAAGTCGCCTTTAAAAAGGGTGAGGGAAGCATTACTGCACTGCACCTATGTATGATGTAGGTGTGGGACTATATGGCAGAGTCCTGGGGTCCCCTGTGAGCAGAACACCTCACTTGCTTTTGGGGACCCAAGCTCTGCAGAGGATGATGCTGTGCCATGTGTGAGGACCATCATCTGTGGTGGATGTGGAGGGGGGGATCTGGAGATGCCAGAAAGCTGCTCCAAGCTTTAGACACCACAACTTGATGCAGTAAATGGCAGTTGTGGGTGGAGGATGGGGAATTGCAGGCCTTCCCTGGCATGGGGTATGTGGGCTTCTGTCATGTTGGTCACCAGCCAGACAGGTTATCACCCCCCACATCCAGTGACCAGGTTAGCACAGGTAGTGGGGCTACACACAGCAGGCTTGCCCTTGGAAAATGGGGCAGTAACACAAACCCATCCTGTCTGGAGAGTCCCGGGGCAGCGGAGCAGGGATGATTAGCTGCTTCTGCTTCGCAGCATAGCCAGACAAAAGGGTGAGGTGGAAAGGCTTCTCCAGGAGGAGTGCTGGGCAGACCATCTGTGATGGTGGGAGGGGAGCAAGGAACACGAGCTGCTGTAGTAGCACTTCCCAGGGGGGCCGGAGAAGGCTTTGGAGAAACCATTTCCAGTGTCAAGGTAGATGTTGCAGTCATTTGATGTTGGCATCGAGTGACTGCATCGATGTTCTTGCCGCTGCCCCTCGTGCAGGCGTCTTAAACGCTGCTCAGCCTCCTGGTGCCTCCTGGGTCACTGGTGGATTGCAGTGGTGGTAGGGGTTTGAGACAGCACAACTAATGAGCAGGACTTCCTGCAGGTCTGCAGGGTCAGGACAGGAGGGTGGCTGTCAGGAGCTCCCATCCTTCCAGCCTTGTAATGGTTCATGGTACGTTGGAGAGGTAGCAATGTGCCCTGTACGTGACTGCAGTGGGCAGTGCACACATCAGCTGTATTAACTGGCCACTCTTCAGCAGCTCAAGCGCTTAGAAATTCCTCTTTGAGTTTCTGTTAAGTCCTTAATCTATGAATTTTAGGAAGAGTCACTGACTTAGGAGACCATGGTCAGGTTTTTTTCTGTTGGCTGAGTGTAAGAACCAGGTGTGGATTTGATTAGAAATAGCTCTTCTTGAGCTAAACAAACTATGATGAAGAATATAGCTGTTGAATCATGTCTGGGTATATGGAAACAGTAAAGCTCTTGAGCAAGGGCTCTTCAAGAGCCCTTGGATGATTTGGGCTTGGCCTGTAGATCTGTTGGATAATGTCCAGCCATGAAAATGCAAAAAAAGTTGGTGGGAGTTGTCTTGAATTTTTAAAATTTTGGTTTTTAACCTTCTTTATTGCACTGCTTCTTGTGGGTAAAGATGGCTGGCTCACAGGAGACTCCATTTTTTTGGTACACCAAATAAACCTCATAATGTCTGTGGATAAGCCCTATCTGCCCAAGCTGCATTCACCAGCTGATCTCAAAATTGCTCCCTGGAATAGACTCTGTGGACACTGATGATGTGAACTTGGGCTTGCTGGAAGCTTCAGGACCAGCAATTTAGGGGCAACCACAGAACTTCACCTCCAAAAGTGTTTTCTGGATTCAAAACTCCTGTGCCTCTGGAGCATGTACACTGTTCTTGGCTTGTCTCATCTGAACTGGATGATCTCTTTGACATCCTCTTAGCCATTCTCATGGATGTGCTGGATGGTGCTTGCAGGAGCAGTGAGGGCTATCCAAAAACCTGTGATATATCTGCTGGGATTTGGATTGTGATCAAGGGAGATGAGGAACATGATTCTTCTTTACCTTTTGTGGCTGGTAGAATTAAGATTTTCCTTAATGTGAGGATCCCCAGCATATTTTTTCTTCTGTGCCATCTCTTCTTCACTGTGTGTTACTGAACCACTTAATTCTAAGCTGTTCTCTTGTGCCTGGGCCAACAGCATTAGGGCTAGTCAGGAGTGTTCTCAGCTTGGTTTTCCAGGTAGGAATAAGAAGTCTTAGCCTTGCAGAGCTTAAGATCAGGGAAGTGGAGTAAGGGCAACATGATGGTCCCCAGTAGCCTATGGGGAGGCCTAGGCTGGGCCAGGGCTTTGTTCCCAGGCTGGTGAGTGACCCCAAGGTGTCAACCTAAGGAGAAGGATTTTTCAGAGCCTGATATTTCTACTATCTCTGCAGAGTTTGTAATTAGGAATTGAGCTGTGACTCTTAAGGATGCAAGGAGAAACATGGCTCAGGGTGCAGCTGATGGAGCAGGCAGTGGGGAGGAGAGTGGTAGCTATGATTTGACATCTGGGGAAACCTCCATGGATGGTGAAACATCTGGCAGGGTCTAAGGCATCAATTCTGTGACTGAACTCTTCAGCTTCTATTTGAGCAGCTTCATGCCAAGTAACCACGTGCAAACAAGTGCACAGACGTTGTATGTATATATTTAGGAAAAATAAAGAATCTGAGCTTTTATGTGTCCAGCTGCCAGTGCTTGAGTAACCAGCTACTTCTTAGGATGTGGCTTTGTCTGAGCTCAGACATGTCCTTGGCTGTGGAGCACTGCTGGATGTGTTGGTGCTGCTCCTCTCCGTTGGCAGAGGTGAGTCGGGAGCTCAATTCCAGTCTGGTAGGGAAGAGCAAAGAGGACTGTCAGACTGGTTCAGACTCGAGCTGGCTGCTTGGTGTGTCCCAGCCAGACACCAGGCTGCTCAGAGGCAGGTATGGAGGAAGAGGCATTGGTTGGAAACTGCCTCCGGTGTGACTCGAGGGGAGCCTTTCCTCAGGTGAGTCGATGCCTGGGGCATTTAGGACTCTGCCTCATGCTGTTCTGCCCAGCTCTACCTCCTGAGCAGTGACTGACAGCAAAACATGAATGCATATTGGAATAACTGCAGTACAAAGCACAGTGCAACAGGGTTTGCCTGGCTTCCCAAGCACTGCTCCATTGACAGGCTTGGTGGGATACAGGCATCATCTTCCACCTCTCCGTGGCAAAGCTGTGATGTGAGGCTGAGGTAGCTGATGCACCCTTGATGCTTCCAGGTGTCCTATGCTTCAGCGTTTTGCAGCTCAAGACAGCTTTTTCCACAGTTAATGCTGTTACAAGCATTTCCATGCTGTGGAGCCAGCTTAGACCTTCCTTCCTTCCTTCTTTCTCTGGCCAGGCCTTTGTCATTTCTTTCTGGAAGGCTGAAAGCCTTCAACAACTTCTATTCTTTACTGGAAAGGTAACTAATCTAACTAGTCCTTGGCTGAAGTCTCACTCCCTCCTGTTAGATTCACATGACTGCAGAAAAATGGCAACTGCCATTCAGTTCATGGCAACTGCTTTGTCTGGAAAGCAAAAATTACTCCATTCTGTTAGTGATGGTTACCACTGGAAGGCAATAGCTTGGAAACCAGCTAAAACAAAGGGAAGTAGCTGTGGATTTGCCCCTGTGCTGGTGAAGGTACAGTGGCTTTGTCTTTCAACCTTTGAAACCTTGACTTGAGAAGCTGTTCAGATAAATGGCTGTGGTTCACTTCATGCTGGTGGTACTGAGATAAAATGTGCTGCCAGGCTCTGCCTGCGCTCCTGATGGTGCAGCTTTTGGTCACTGCAGGTGGGGACACCCTTCTTTCCCCATGGAGACAAAATGGCTTTGTGGGAATGCAGCCCACAGCTTGCAGAGTTCTGTTTGAGGGCACCAAGCATTCACTCACAAGGGGTGGAGGACCAGTGGTAAAAACGTGGGCTGTGCACCGGCACTGCTGAGGTCCCTCCTGGTCTCTGCTGCTGCCACCTCCTACCTCCCCACATCCCTTTGAGCAGCTATGGGGGCCTTGGTCTGGAGCAGGCAGGAAAGGGGAAGGATATGGACCCACAGCCAGATGACTGTGGGGTTTGTGTGACTGGGTGGTGTGTCAGCTGCACACAGACAGTGCTGCCACAGCCAGCTTTCTTGTGTTCCTTCCCCTGGCTGCTTGATGTAATGAGCACAGTCCTTCCTCCCATCCTAAAATGCAGGAAAATGGGGACAAAATGACTTTCATTCTGCTCTTTGGGCTTGACTCCTCACTCCAGAGTCCAGGTGTCAAGATGCTGGATTCCCACCCGTGGCTCTGGGGGAGGAGCTCGGCAGCGGGATGGCTTTGTCCGGAGTGCACAATGACAGCCAGCCCGAGCTGCTGCATCTCTCCAGCCTCTCCAGTGGGCTGAAGCCCTGGAAGCTGCTGGGGCTTGATCTTCACCCTGGTTGCAGTGCTAATTTACTTGTGGGGTCTGGAAACGCTCAGAAATGGTAAATTCTGGAAAATGGAGCTGAAATGATGAGGCAGCAGTCCTCGGGCTGCAGGGAACACACTGACAAGATTGTCTCTCAAAAGCAAAGCCTTCATGTAGCTGGTGAAACAAAAGCCTTTGTCTGCCTATTTAAAGGCAAACTTCCCCCAGTGTCAGGTTTTTCTGTGCTAACCCAGATGTAGTCACATCTTGGGCATGACCTAGCACATGCTCAATTAGGTATTAAACATTTTTAGCCCCAAGCTATTGATCTAGTGACCAAGGGTAGTGCAATATTAGTTAATAGCAGTAAGAGAGTAACAAGAGAACATGTCACTGATGATGGCGTGAGATTCCCTTAAAGTGATCCCCAGATTAGGGATTAGAGTACTTAATGTTTTTCTTCTATAAAGGAGATGTTGGAATTGAGTCCGTCTATGGGTGTTTGAGGCAGCTGCACTTGGATGAGTCTGCAGGGACTCCAAGTACAAACCATTCCTTAATTGTTTGCAAATTCCCTCTGATCTCGATGGATGGGTTGGCTTGCTTGGGATGTATCTTTGCTTACGTACCAGGCAAAACTACTTGGAGTGTCAGTGTGCTTCTGTTTCCTCTCTAAGAGGTTGAGCCTGGTTTCATCAAGGCTCTAGGAAAACACCAGTGAGAAGACTCGGCTTCAGCGCTAATGAGGCTGCTGATGGACATGTTGTTTGGACAGTTGTGGTGCTCAGAAGCATAAAGTTTATTAATAGTAGGTGGAGAAGCTGTTGCTGTGCCGTGTGCTAACAGACATGCTCGACAATTGCTGTAGGAGATCTCTGCTTGTAAAAGACTAATGCTTAATATTCAGCAGTGAATGAGAACTTGGGGAAGATTAACAGCCTTTGATTTACACCCAGCTGGGGCAGGCATTGGAGCTTTGCATGTTTATGCTGTTGGGCTTTGTTACGTGGGATGAATATTTCATTACCTTGAAGTTGGGAGCTTGGCTTCTTGCATTTGGTGGTGTCAAGACGTTGGCGCCCGAGGGGTTCTGTCACCTGTGATGAACTGAGATCAAATCTGTGATGTGGTAGTCCCTTGGGCTTCAAGAGAGGGTTGGGAGGAGATGGCTGGAGCCAGGCAAGGGTAGTTAAACCCACAGTTGGATCTAGGATAGTAAAGTGACCCTCCTTGTAATTTAAAATTGGCTGCAGTGCTCCAAAAAGTTGCCAGAGCAAAAACTTGACTATCTTGTGTTCTGCAAGTTCATTTAAGAAATTAAATAAAATCATCTTTGCTAGAGGTGTGTAAGATCAAGCCTGAAATCCCTGAAGCAGTGGGAGGGTAAGGTACATCTGGAGGGATAATCACCTTACTCATGGAGGCAGATATCAAACCTGTCATGAAGCTGCCATGCTGGAGTCCACCTGGATGTTCTGGGAAGTCTCTTGCTTAATCTAGTAAAACACAATTAAGATACCAAGGAACTGCTGGATCTGTAGACCAAAAGACCTAGAGCAAAAATCTTGTGAGGGTTTTTTTAATACTTCCAGAACCCTGCCTTGATGTGCAACAAGCAGACATTCACAGAGTGTTTGGGGCAGTGACAGAGTGGTTAAAAATGTACATGGTCACTGTAGGGAGTTTAGCATGGCTGCAGCTTCTCCCATTTCACCCTTTGGAGCAGCAGCTTGCAGCTGCCATGGCAGAAGTGGCTCTGCCATGCCAGCAGCCAGGAATTGCCCAGTTCATCCTGCTCCAGCAGACCTTGGAAGCAGACTCTCCCAGCAGCCAGAACTCACTCTCAACCTTTCCCAGTGTGTCCTGTCCATGACCCCTTATCTCTCCTTTCTCTGCTTGGCTCAACTGAGTAGAGGTCATGGGCACAGCATAATGCTGTCATTTTTTGAGCCCCTGATTAAGGACCAGCCCTGGCACTTGACTCTGCAGGGAGGATTTAATGATCTGGTGGCAGGATTCTTCCTGCCTGGCGGTGGGGCTGGAGGTGAGCAGGAAAGCACTAAGATCTGAGCCAGATTAGTACTCTTAGAAGCTGTGAGGTAAATCTTTAAGCAGCTAATGCTCCCAGCAGCACTAAACACACTCCCCACATGAAACTTGGTGCATTTATCTAGAGTGTCCCTGCTTATGTGTTGGAGTCCCTGGAGTCTGTCTAGCTTGGGTTGTTTTGCCATAAATGGGAGGGGATGAAAAAAAGTCTTCCTCTGCGTTGACCAAGCCTTAAGACTCTAGAAATGACCAGTGGCCATCCCATGGATGACTGTTTCAGCTCAAAAGCCTGTGAGTAGATGGACTCTTCTGAGGAATAATGCTCCAATGGAAATTAAAAAAAAATAAAACTCAAGTCTTTAAACTTGTACAGAAATGCTGCTGAGGAAAGAGCTGCAGTTACTCTTGAAGAGCCCTTTAGCTCACGCCTGGAGAAGCTTGATGCAGCCCAGAAGAGCCTATAGCAACCATGAATTGTCATTCTCCTTCCAAAGGGGTCAGTGGATCAACTCTGAGCTCCTAAAACTCGGGTGTGCTTCAGGGGCACATCCAAGCTCTCAAGCCAGTGGCATGCAAAGCACTGGTCTTCCATGTGCTTTGCAGAAAGCTTGGAGAAAAGGCCTATCAGCAGGGAACAGAGCAGCTAATCCAAGGCAGGAGAGCTCCCCAGGTTGCTGGATGATGGAGAAGGGTGATGGTGATCTTAGGCTGCTGCTGAGGCGCTCGCAGAAACGCAGCAGTGGGCAGATGATGCTTGCCAGCCTGACATATCCCAGGGAAGGAAGAGCTTGGCATCCCTTCTGTTGCTTTGTAGTTAGCAGGCAAAGGTGCTGGTATCCCATCTGCCGGAGACCGTGTGATGAGCCCTTGAGTGACAGTCCTCTGAAATGCTGGGGCTGATGTGGTTGGACTTGCTGCTCTCTCCATCTGGTGGCTGGAAGGCACTAGGCCAACAGAGGTCGATTATTTTTCCTGAGAGTTTTTAATAAGTACAAGGCAGGCAGCAAGATGGTGAAACAAGTTGTCCTACAGCCAGTTTTCATCTTGTTTAATAGCCTGCCACTAAGGCTAACGAGAATCAGGGTCTTAATAAGGAAGACAAGAAAACTTGGGCATAATTCCTTCCTGACTCAAAAAGTCTTCACTGACTGGAGGAGCAGCTCCTGTGCAATGCTAACTCAGAAATGGTTTGTAGCTCCACACTTTACATGACTCTGGGAGGCCAGGAGATAAAACATCCTTCCAGTTGGTTTTTGGGATGTGTCTGGGCTGCTCTTTGTCAACAACAGCCATGGCAGATTGCTGGGTCTAGGAATGTGCCTGGGAGGCAGGCGGATGCTCCCTTGTGGTTGCCTTATCTCAGAAGCTGCAGATGAAGTCGGTGAGGCAAATCAATGGCACCCAGGTGTTCTGCAGCAGGAGAAACCAGAGCCGTTAGACCGAATGCTGGGACTGCAGCGCTGCAGATAAGGGGCTGGTACATGAAATGCTGCTGCCAAACAGAATGGAGCAGCTCACTGCTCTGCTGCTTCTCAGTGGTCTTCTCACCTTGACTCCCTTTTACCTTTTCTGTGCAGAAGTGACCCAAGTAGTTGAAACCTGCTTTTTTGATCTAGCTGAAATCCATCACGGACACACTGAAACTGGAGTAGGAGGACTGTAGGCCCCAAGGACTGATCAAACCTGAGTGCATTGTGATGACATTCACCTTGGCTTAAGTAATTGTTAAGCTATAGAGGCCAATGAAATAAATGAGCTCTTGGTTTTCATGTCTCCCAGTTTGAAGACTTTGTCTTGGGTGGTTCAAAGTCACTTAAGTAATAAAGGGTGCAGAGTGGGATGAAAGCCTCTGTTAACTGTAGGAATATGCAGAAATCCTAATCAGTGTCTGGGGTGCCTGAGTAGCCTCTGAGATCCAGCCGGGCTACAAGCAGCAAACAGTCTCTGCAGACACTGGTCCTTGATGCACTGGGAGCAATTTGAAATGTGGCAGAACCATCCCATGTGCCGTCAGCCGCTGTCCTGTGCTGGGAGCTGGCCCAGCCAGCTTGAAAAAGGGGAACTAAGAGGTGATTATTCATAGTGAAACAGGCAAAGGAGAAGGCAGAGGGGAACTTGTGTCTGCCCACAGCCTGTGTGTGCTTGTCTGGGATGTGAGGAAGGGTTCAACCTACAGCCCAAAAATCCCCCATGTCATGCTGAGATAAAACACAAGCAGAGAGGACAGTGGAAGGGGCCGGTAAGGAGAGAAGCAGTTACGGTGTGACTTCCACTTTGGAAGTTCAACATGGGGGCGAAGGCTGGGCAGCAGGGGAAAAGAACCCAAACCAATCTGGCAAGATTTTAGATTTAGGTCTAGTTTAACACACGCCTACTTTGCCAAAGTAGGACAGTGCTTAAGAAAAGCATCGTTCCGAGTGCTGCGACGGTGTTGTAGGACAGCTCGCTCTGGAGCGCCGGGGAGAGGCTGTTCTTGACAAGGTTGTGCAACATCGAGTCGTGACTGTCATCAAGACACAGGGTAATGGTGTCATTTTGATGTGCTTGAGGGCAGCCTTTTCTTCAGAAGTTAGAGCGAGCTGGGGACAGAAAAACCAGGTGGTGTCTCTGGCACGTCCTTCCAGAATGACAGCACTCGGGCTGCTGGAGGTGGACTTGTCAGAGAATCATTAAGGTTGGAAAAGACCACCAAGATCACCAAGTCCAACCTTTAAGCAATCCCCACCTTCTCAATTAGACCAGAGCACTGAGCGCCTCATCTAGCTGTTTCTTGGACACCTGCAGGGATGGTGATTCCACCACCTCCCTGGGCAGCCCCTTCCAGTGCCTGACAACCCTTTCAGTGAAGAAATTCTTCCCAGTGTCCAACCTGAACCTTGCCTGGCACAGCCTGAGGCTACGTCCTCTTGTCCTTGCAGATGGGTGTTGGGGTCCCACTATGAGACAGCAGCTAGAGATGGGGGGGGTAGGTGGTGTGGCTGCAGGTATCATGGGTATTTATCTGCTGTTTGAGCCTGAAGGGGTTGCCTGCTGGTTCTTGCCATTGCCAGTAACTTCAGATAAAGTAAGAATTTTGGTGGTAAGACTAGACCAGAACATTGTTTCAAAAGCACGTTTGCGTTTTAAAAAATAAAACAGAAAGGGGACCTTCGGGCCCCACCTCAGAGTGACTAACGAGGTGCATGTGAAGGAAAACAAGGAGGTTGCTGGGGTCTGTGTGGAGAGATAACAGACATGGTGCAGGAGCTGTAGATAGAAGAGAGGAAACAGGAGTGCTGAGGAGGAGATGGATGTTGTGTATCCTGGTGGGAGAGGAGCTCTGGTGATCTTTAAAAGAGGTTCTCATGATAGTCTGTCTCTCTCCAGGAAAGCCTGGCTCCTTTGTAGGTGTGCAATGTCTCCAGGGACTGGGGATCAGAAAAGCAAGTGTTGATGATTATAACATGGGTTGAACTGTCAGATGTTGATGGTATTCCCCAGGGAAGCATCTCTGGGTCCGCTGAGCTTGCTGTGCTGTTTGCTTTAAGATAAGACATCAAAGCTAGGCAGGAGCCATAAATGGGTGGGCACTTAATTATCAAACTAAGTGAAAAGTGTGTACAGATAAACAGGTAGAACTCAGTCCTGTGATGGATCTCCATGGCAGCCGCTGAAGGGTCCTCAAAAATGATCATTTCATGTGGTACTCACACCTACTGATGCAAGGTGAGGAGTGGAAGATGGGAGTCCTGGAATAAGCCCTGTAAGCAAACTAACCTGCTGCTGTCTGGGAGCAAGCCTTCCCCATGGGTCTCACAAAGGCCTGCTAATTAAGATGCTTCTGGAAAGAAGGTGCAGTAGGACCAACCCTTGGGCTTTTGGAGTTCACCTACGTTGACATTAGGGGCAGGTAAAGCTGTGCTTGCTCCCTGGCTTCTCTGCATGAGGCTGAGCCTTTCCTGGCTGCAATGTGATCCTTGGGCATGCCGGGAGCCTGCCAAGTTTTGGGTAGAGCGCTGAGTCAGAGCTCCAGCTGTAGTGGAGAAGTCAGGAAAGCCTTCTCCGAGATGGTGCCGCCTCTGCAGTGCTTTGTTGCAAATCAGAGGGCTCTGGACTCCCAAGCAGCAGAAATGTTAAACTTCCAGTAGTTTTTGTCCAACGGGAACTGTCAGAGTTTCCCTGTGGCTTTAGGGCACTTGAGTCTTGGTGGTGCAGACGCTGTGCCATCAAAGGCTGCGGGAACTGGTGAGACTGGAACTGGCAGTGTCCTCAAGCTCGGTGGTGGAACGTGCCTCCCAGCCAAAGCAGGCAGGGTGGACTGCTCCATGCCAAGCTCCCTGCACTCCCTGGCCAGGTGTCCTTGTGCAGTGTGTGAAAGGTCAGGCTCCTGGCACTTGTGTTTTCCCTTTTTTTTTTTTTTTTGTTCCAGAATAGCTAAAAGACTTTCCCCTATCAAGTTTCCGGCATGTGGATTAGCTCTTTGTGCTTGGCTCTTTATGCCACATCCAGGGCTTGACTCCATTTCAGCCATATGCATCTCCTGCCCTCTCCCCCCAATCTCCAGGGGCACAAGGGTGAGTGAGGCTGGACAGTTACTGAGATTTGTGAAGCAAGTTCTGCTGTTCAGGGAAGTAAAACTCCAAACTGACTGAGCTTCCCAGAGAGCAGGTAGACCTCCAGCCACAAGTCCATGGCTTTGTGTTCCTGCCAAGCCCTCCTGTGCCAAACTGAGATTTTCCTTTGGCTATTTGAAGTCTCTGACTCCGTGTAACAGTGCTGAGAATGGCATCAGGGGATCTGATCAGGGTACTGCCCTTCTTAAGGGAGGTGAGACCTCTCCAGGGTTTGAGTTAAGAAGGGGGAGAGTTTTGCCCTCCAGAAGGGCTTATAACATGACTACTGCAGTGTGATCCAGGCCTGATGCAGGATGTTGCCTTATTGATGTTACATCAGAGGTGTTCAGTGCAATGCTATAAATTCAGTATATTGAGCCTGCTGTTTAGCCTGTGGCTTGACTGAACTCACTTTGTGTTGGTATCCTGCTGTGTAAGAAAAAAATCAGCTCTGAAGAGGTGGCAACAGCTCTGGTCAGTCAGAGGGCAGGAATGTTCTCAAAGGCAGCTGAACCTGGGATACATCTTTTCCACCTTCCACTGACTCTGATAAGGCAGCTAATAAGGCAGCTAAATGTACCCTGCTGTCTAATATCTTGTGTCCTGGGCATCTTGCATTTTCTTCCTGCTGGGAATGCAAGTGCCAGATGGTTTGCTGTTCTTCCTCCCTCAGCTCAGTCGCAGACTGAAATGTGTGGGACTGCAGCCTCTTCCCTTCCTTCTCCTAGTGCTGAGGGATGCAGTCCCTGTCCCCACCTGTGTTACACCTTGACCATGTCTCTGCAGTGCTCCTCCCTGGGAGCCTGGGTACCACTAGAAAGCAGTGACATGGTTAATGAGGCTCCCTTTCTGCTTTTACAAGTTCCCTGTGAGCTCCCTGGGGGAATCTGCTGTCTCCACAGGTGTACCTTCCATCTGTCAGCCAGTTTGTTGAAAGGATTTTGACAGGCAACTTTCCTCTGTAATCCTTAATAGCTTTGAATTTAAAATGTTTATGGCAAAGCTAATCCCACGAAACTCCCTGTAGTTTTAATAAATCTGTCCTCCAGCAAGACTCTTCTGGTGAGAGGAGGTAAATCTGCTTCTTCCTACAGTGATATGTATCTGCAGACGTGGCTGTGGGGCAGCTTTAAATCACCTGCTTGGTCCTCACTTAAAAACTGGTATCTCTGCCCAGGGAGCACCTTGCTAAAAGCAAGACCTCACGTGGTTATCCACCTCCACAGCTCCTGTCAGGACAGAAAACTGTTGAAATCAGTAAGTCTCTTGTATGGCTGGACACTCCATTTACAGCTGGTAGACAAGAGAATAACTCAGGCTGGGATTCCTGGATGTTCCTAGTCCCAAATCCCTCACTCAAAGCAGGACAACTTCAG
The DNA here is from genome assembly GCA_035041135.1 of Platyrinchus mystaceus. Taxonomy (NCBI): domain Eukaryota; kingdom Metazoa; phylum Chordata; class Aves; order Passeriformes; family Tyrannidae; genus Platyrinchus; species Platyrinchus mystaceus. Next base: position 6,393,850 of record JAWWLV010000053.1, on the reverse strand, counting down.
TGGGGAGAAGACCCTGAGTACCCTGATCAAGCTTTGAATATCTCCAAATATAGACAATCCATAGGCTCTGGGGCAGGGGGACACCTTTTCTGTGCTCCAGTGTCTTCCAAAGATGGCTTTAACCTCACAGGATCTTTAATGTGTGTTTGTGCAGGTGTCACTCAGGGGGAAGAATGAAGGGAGTCATTCTGTAAAAATGCAGATCTCTAGAGACCTCTGCCCTCGCAGCACCAGGCAGGCTGGGGGCAGTGACTGAGTGACTTGTCATGGGTATTTCAGTCGTGGTCAGGTCTCAGTGCGGGAAGCCGCGGATCCCAGGGATCCCAGGGCTGTGTGGTTAAACAGCTGTCGTTAGCCTGGCTGGGAGAGGGGGGGTGAGGGTTATTCTGGCACCAGGAGCTGCTGGATGGTCTGGGCATCGCTGCCCTGCTTACCTTGGGCAGGAACGCTGGGAACAGCCTTGGCACCCTGCCCCGTGCTCCTTGTCCTGTGCTGCTGGAGACTGCTGATAGTCACAGGAGATCCTGCCCTCGTTAACATGACACCCATTTCCCCCATCCCTCCACCATCTTCTACCCTTGAGCAGAAGCAGTTGTGCTGGTTTGCACTGTAAGACCCCCTTCCGTACAGAAAGGGGCTGTTTGCTCTTCCCCTGCCAGGCTGTGGAGCAACACAGGTCCAAACAACAGCAGGGGTGGGAGCAGAGGCTCTTCTTGCTGCCTCTGCCTTGAGGAAAGAAGTAGAGGGGGTCCAGATCAGAGAGCAGAGACTCTGCTTGCTGTGGGGGAAATTGAAGCTTAGCTGTAGCCTGGTTTTGGGAGGAGACATCAGCCAGAGCATGATTGAAGAGCTGCAGGGGGAATGGATGTTGCTGGAATGAACAGGTCAATAGTGTGAGCAAGTGTGAGTCATTCCAGGCCACTCAAGTGAGGTCCTGGGCTGGGCCATCCTCCACCTTCCAGCGGGAGCTGTTGGCCTGCTGATCCCCACCATAAACATGATTATCTGGGTCCAAAGCAAACCTTGTCCTTACAGATCCTTGTGAGAGTGACTCAGTATTTGCAGAAGCCTTTCACATCCAAAACATTACCTAATCCCTGAGTGCAGTGAGGTGGCTCACAGGTTCCTGCTCTGCTGGCCGGCTTCCCAAGTGGCCGTGCCCAGAGTGTGGATGTGGTGGGGCAGTGCGCTCCCAGGGGATGGGGACAACAGCCATGCCCAGGCTCAAAGTGCCACTTGGCAGCTGTGATCATCCTGGTGGAGCTGCCATGGTGTCCTGTCTGCTCCAAGGGTGCAGAGACCCACACACAGGGCTCAGAGTCAAGGAGGATGTGAGCCCTTCCTGCCCATGAGGCACTTGGCCAGAGGTGCTGCCCAGGTGGCTCCACTCCAGTGTTGCAGGAGCTGGAATGGGATTATTGTGATACCAAGTGTGATGCTTCCAGGGTAACTGAGATCACTCTGTGCTGTCGCCTCTGTAATCCCTCTGTTGTCACAGCACATGAGGCAGGTGATGCTGTGCACTAACACTGTAACCTCAGTGAGGAAAATCCCACGTGGGAAGGATGTACCCTCGCCATGTGAGCTCTTAAGTCCTTATCTGTGCAGATGCCTGAGGCAGCTGTAATTGTTCCATCTATACATTCTTTGGGTGTCTTGGAAACACGGCCTGTGCTCATGGGAAGTGGAAAAGGTGAACACCCCATAGCTCTGGTGGTGTTAGTCCATGTGGCTAGCTCGTAACCCTGGACCATCTTCTCCCTCTCGCTTTGACTGTCCCTCTCACTGCATCACAGCGCCCGACTCTCCTTGTGCTGATGAAAGGCATCTCTTTCCTAGAAGATTTTTCTCATTCTGGAAGATGCTGATGGACAATACCTTGAAATGAACCCACTCCCCTTTTTCATGGGGGACTGAACCACGGTGTGATTTCCCATCTGGTTCCTGCTGGGATGGGAGCAGATGCTGGATGACAGAGCGGGACTTTGCAAGCCAAGTGCCTCCTCCTGCCTCTCACTAGAGACTGACAGGAACACCCAAGCATGTGATGGGAGCGTCAAGTGACTGGGGCTTAACCCAAGTGTCTCTCTTGTCTCTCCCTCTCTCCATGCAGGTGACGGAGCTGAACGAGCCCCTGTCCAACGAAGAGAGGAACCTGCTGTCCGTGGCCTACAAGAACGTGGTGGGGGCACGGCGCTCGTCCTGGCGAGTAATCAGCAGCATCGAGCAGAAGACCTCTGCCGATGGGAACGAGAAGAAGATCGAGATGGTCCGTGCCTACCGCGAGAAGATCGAGAAGGAGTTGGAAGCAGTGTGCCAGGATGTGCTGAGCCTGCTGGACAACTACCTGATCAAGAACTGCAGCGAGACGCAGTACGAGAGCAAAGTCTTCTACCTGAAGATGAAAGGGGACTATTACCGCTACCTGGCCGAGGTGGCCACCGGGGAGAAGAGGGCGACGGTGGTGGAGTCCTCGGAGAAGGCCTATAGCGAAGCCCATGAGATCAGCAAGGAGCACATGCAGCCCACCCACCCCATCCGGCTCGGGCTGGCGCTTAACTACTCGGTTTTCTACTACGAGATCCAGAACGCGCCGGAGCAGGCCTGTCACCTGGCCAAGACGGCCTTCGACGACGCCATTGCCGAGCTGGACACCCTCAACGAGGACTCCTACAAGGACTCAACGCTCATCATGCAGCTCCTCCGCGACAACCTAACGCTCTGGACGAGCGATCAGCAAGACGACGACGGCGGAGAAGGCAACAACTAGACCCCCCCGATGGACTGGCAGCCGCACGCTGATGCTAACTACTGCAGTCTTTATTTTTTTCCCACGAGTGGGGGGGGGTCAGGGGTGGGGGAGGGAAAGGGAGGGGACACCTTCCCAGGGAGGCCCCCCACAACCTGTCTTTGATTGCCTCGTTGACATTTTTGCCAAAACACCACTAGTGGAAGTCAGGCTGGCTGTGCTGGTATGGAATAGCAGCCTCACTGGCATATGGACTGTTCTGTAGATTATTAATACAAGTGGAGCTGTCTTTAATTTAACTTTATTGCTAGAAATAAAAGGGTTTTAAGACGAATTTGCGTGGATGGAATGGCCCTCGTTTTTAAGGAAAGCAACGCAAAAACATTTAAAAAAAAAGACAAAACCAAAACCAAAAAAAAAAAAGGGAGTTCTGTGGTTCCAGTAAGGCTTCGTGCGTTTGTTTCCGCAGTGCAGGTGCCGTGTGTGTCCGCACCACGTCACGGGGCGTCTCTCTGCAGCGCTCTGCCCGCCAGGGCACAGCTTCAAATCCCCAAATTGACAAGGAATTAGAAATAAAACCAACAAAACTAAACGATTTGGGGGCTCACAGAGCCCCGGGATTTAGGCCATCCAATCTTTTTCTTTATTTTGCTTTTTTTTTCTTGTTAAGATATATATTAGGGTAGCTTACAGTATTGACACTAAATTGCAGTTTACAGTATTTCTACATTACAGCCATATGACATCAAGCCTTTGATTGTCTGTTTTTCTTTCTTTTGCTAGTTCTTTTGGCTTGCCTTCCTGAGCAGTCCTGGCCTGTGGACTGGCTTTAGCTATTCTGTGTCGCCCAAGGCAAGAAGATCGCCCGCCCGAGGAACATCAAAGCTGCTCTAGTTTTCTGGTCAACAGCTTAACAGGTGCTTGGCTAGCGGCTGTTTCAACTATTTTAAGTCCACAGCAAAAGGTTTAAGAACTTAATTAGACAAGGGGGAAGTGTTTAAACTTAAAAAAAAAATGCCACTTAAATAAAAAAAATAATAAAAAAAAAATTTAAAAAAAAAGAGCATTCAGGTCTGTATGTCATGTACTGTGTTTGGTATTTCAAAAGACCATCCTGGTTTAAGGTGCCACAGCTGCTTCCTCAGGGATTGCACTGCCATTTCACTCTGCCTGACTTTCTCCCACTGTACCATGAGGTTTGTCAGCAGATCTCCAGCACCCAGGCTCCCTTGTTTGTCACCAGGGAAGCCAGGTGCATTTTCCTTTCTCCTGGGGAAGCTTGTGGTGTAATGAGTGAACTTCAGGAGCTTAGAAACTAATTTGGTAGAGAAATTCCTCAAGAGGAAGAGCTACAATCATAGACATTTCTATCCACCATCGGGAGCCCAGGAACTTAGTTCTCTTCTTAGCAAAATCTTTTCCAAGTCTGTCTGATCTGGCTGGGGGTGGGTGACGGGGCATCTGAGTTGCTTAGCAGGTAATATTTACCCCATTTTGAGTAAGTTTAGCTTTAATTTTGATTTTCCCATGGTTGTTGGAGGTTCACTGCTGTTCTCTGGCTCGCAGAGCGCTGCGCCCTGCAGCGCTTCACCCAACGCTGCGCAGTGAGAGGAAACCGCACTCGTGCTTTTATTCTTTATTCAACTCTGGTCTGATTTTGGAAACAGGCTTTCATTGTCCCTTTGAGAGTCAGCCCGACACGGCGTCGTGGTGTGGCACACACGGCACAGCCGCTCCTGCTGCCGGGGTGTGCGGGGGAGATGCGGCTCCGGCTCCCTCCCTGCTGTCCCAGAGCCGCTGCCCGGCTCCCTGGGGAGCGAGCGGGGCCAGGCCGTGCTCGGCCCCCAGTGGTGCTGGAATAGCTTTTTCCAGCCAGGATTCATCCACCCAAAGTCAGGCCCAGGCGCTTTGCAAGAATTTGGGGTGCAGCATCCCGCGGCGAGGGGCCCGCGGTGCCGGTGCGTGCCGGGACCAGAGATGCTTTAGGCTTCTTATCTCCCTCTCATCGACCCCCAAGTCCCGTGAGCAGTGTTGTCCCAGCTGTACAATTTGGAAGTGATTTACTGGAATTACAAAACCTATCTTTTTTTTTTTTTTTAATTAATACTCTTTTTGGCTTTTGCTCTGGCTGCTTTAGGAAACTTATGCAGGAGAGATGGCACAAGAGGGCTAAAAACGGAGTGGGGGTCAGGGACTTGATTTTTAAGCAGCTTGAATGGTTTCTTTCATTTTTTAAGAGATGCACTTGCCTATGATACTGTCTCTCCAGTGAAATGATTACTGCTCCATTACTCTATTGATACAATATTGTGCATGCTAGTGTCGTATTTCTATACAGTAGCTTGAAATTTATTAACTTATACTGTAGATGTTATGTATTCCTATGACAAAATAGTCTTCAAAAATTTTCTAAAGTTTTTTAATTTATTTTTCTTTCCTTTTTTTTTTCGGGGGTAAAGTTTGCTCTACCAAATAGTGATCGTAACAAACTGATCTGTTATGGATGTTGCTATAGTGACATGCAATTATATATGATTTTGTTTTTAAAAAGGAAAAAAAAAAGCAAAAGAAAACACCAGTGTTAGCTTAATCTTAATGTCTGGTGTTCGTCATGGTGAAATTATAACTATTACAGTGTAGGAGAACAATGACTGTGTTCTTTGAATGAGCCTTTGTTTGTGCTTTTTGTCATGTTATGCAGTGAACTATTTTTAAGGTCTAATCAGTGATTATTTTTCCAACTCCGTGTTTCTGTAAGGAATTATTTCACACACGGACCATTCTTAGCAGTTTTTCCTCAGTGATGGAATATCATGAATGTGAGTCATTATGTAGCCGTCGTACATTGAGCAAATAAACTTACAGATCTGACGTCAGCGCTGCTTAATTGTTATCGCCTGTGTCCAGTTTCTGGTGGGCTCCGTGGGGTTGGGGGCTCGGGAACAGCCGGGTGTCCCATCCCGGGGGCCACCGCCCTTCCGCCGGCGCAGAGGATCCCGGCGGATTAAGGGTTCACCAGGCTCCTTCCCGGGGCAGAAGCGAGGGAAGCTGGGAGGCGCGGGGAGGGTTCCTGGATGCTCCCGTGGACGCAGGGCTGGGTGCGTGGGAGCCTCCCCGCCTCTCTCCCTCCCTTCCCTGATGGTTTTCCGCCCGGAGCCACACGCGCGGTGACTCACGCTGTAAAAATACTCCCCTCCCCGGGAAACTATAAACGGAAAATGCGCCCTGACTCACGCGCCCTGCGAGGGATCCGGGGGTGCAGGGTGGACACCCCCAGCAAGGGGCTGGGAACAGCCCCTGGGTGATGGCAGTGAGGGGCTGGGCGCTCGCCGAGCACCCCCACACAGAGAGGGACACCCTGAGCCCCAGCCCGGCGCCGTGGTGCTCCCACAGCCCCCTCACCACGGCTATTTGGGAGGTGAAGGCCACTGTGGTATGGCCACGGGAGAGAGGGGAGGGAGCTGGGGATGCTCCTGGAGGGGCTTCTGCCCCTGGAGACACGCTCGGGCTGGAAAAGCCTTGCACCCCCCAACACTCACACATAGGGGGCCCCCCCAAGCACACAGGTGACTCCTGACAGCAGGAACTGCCCCCAGGATTGTGCCTGAGAGCTGCCAAACTGGTCACTCCTGAGACTGCTGGGGCAGAGGGGGTGGGGGTTAAGGGGTTCAGGGGGCACGTGGAGCCCCCCGAGCTCAGAGAGGGGCCTCGCGGCTGCGGGATTCCTCCCAGGTCACTGTCTGCCTCTGGGATGACTCAGGGGGGATTAGTGGGATTTGTCGGAGTGGGAACATTGAAGCCCTGGGCCTGACCTCTGCCATGTAGGGCCAGTCCTGCCCAGAGGCACAGGGGGCACGGGGGGCACAGCCAGCTGGGGCTGAACCCGAGACCATGACCCCCCTCTGCCCCAATCCAGCCCCCCAGTGTGGCTGCAGCCCCTGAGCTGACACCCCAGCTGGGCCCTCACCACAATGGGATGGAAGGAAAGAGGAGCACTGGATGGCAGGGCTGGGGCTGAAGGGGCTGCACTGCTGGGGTCGCGGGGTCCCCAAGTAGAGCTTCTGCCCACAAAGCCCCTGTTTGCCCTCTGGCCCCTCTGTGACCCAGAGCGGGGGTGTGTGTGCTTGTTTTTCGGGGATGTCACCCAGGAGGGTGACACTGGGGTGTGGAGACCCAAAATATTCTGATATTGGCTGAGAGCCAGAGTGGTGAGATTTGGCATTTGAGAGACCTGGGATGGAGGAGACCCAGGTTGTGGAAAACTGGATTGCTGAGCCCGGGATGTTGGAGACCAGAAATTTTTGAGACCTGTGATGTAAAGACCTGGGATACTGGAGGCCGGGATATGAAGATCTGAGATGTAGGAGACTCAGATGTGGGATATCCAGGATAGGGAGACTCAGGATGTTGACCCCAGGTGTTGACCCCCCTCCACTGGCCCCAGGCAGCCCCATCCCGGTGCTCTGGTCCCAGTGCCTGCAGTGCAGCTCCCACCCAGCACAGCCATGGTGCCGGGGGACATACACATGGACAGGTTTCTTTCACCAGTTTTTATTCCAGCTGATAATTTCGGTTCCTTCACATTTATTCAAGGCACTCGGTGACAGGGCGAGTACAAAATCAACAGTAAAAAGGGGGCGGGTGCGAGGGGGCAGCTGGGAGTGGGGGCGGTGGCGGCTTCTCCTCCTCCTCCTCTTCCTCCTCCTCCTGGGTGCCGCCTACTTCTTGGCTGGTTCCTTGGCTTGGCTCTCGACGGTGACGGGGATGGTGATTTCGGCAGACTGGATGGCGGGTTTGGGCAGGGGGGCCTCCACCGTGAGCATTCCGTCGGGGGACAGCGAGGATCGCACGGCCGTGGCTTCAACACCAGGGGGGAGGCTGAGGGGGGAGAGGGGAGGTCAGGGCTGCAGCACCCCCTGCCCCACCTACACCCCCCAGGAATGTGACAGCCCCAAACTGCTGCCTCCCCCACTCCCAGTTTGGCCAGCGGGCACTTAGGGGGATGGGTGGGTGGGCAAAGGTCCCCAAAGACATCGAGGTGGTGCCAGGACCCCAACTCTCCTCCTCCCTGGTACTTACGTGTATTTCCGGGTGAAGCACCTGGAGATGAAGCCGTGTTCATCCTGCTTCTCCTCGTGTTTGCCTGCAAGGAAACAAAACCCCGGGATGGTTGGAAAGGAAACACCCAGCTGGGGGGGACAGCCTTCCTACCCCATCCCGACATTGCCCGACACCAGGGAGGGGCTGATTCTGCCCATCCTGGGGTTTCTTGCCATAATATCAGCCTGAAGAGTAGGGTCAGTGAGGCCCCTCTGGGAGCATCCCCCAAATTCAAGTGGAGCAAAGTGCAGTGCCAGGAGCTGGTGGTGGCCAAAGGGACCCAACAGCAGCCACCTGGCCCCACAGCCGGTGAGGCTGGAGATGGAGCACCTCCCTCTTCCTGGGGCTGCAGCCTGAATCCCTCTGGCTGGGGAACTGTCCCCACTCTGTGCGGACCGTCCTGACCCAGCAGGAAGCACATCCTGGCCTTGTGCCACAGCTCTGGACTTTGTCATGGCATCCCTGGCTGAGCTGCCCAGGGCTCTGTGGGGAGTGCAGGAGCTGTGGGGCTCATCACCCCCCCTAGTCCCTCTGTGGGTCACAGCCAGGGGGGCCCTCCCCATGTCCTGGCTGGGACAGCAGTGAGGGGTCAATATATGGGGCTGGGGGGGTGGTCTGTACCCTGTGCTGTGTGAATGCACCCCAAGGCTGAGCTGTAGTGCTGGGCCTTCCTCTGTGCCTTGATTTTCCCCTACTCTTTCTCTTTCCATCTTTCCTCTCCTCTCGTCTCTCCTCTCCTCCCACCTGTCCCCTCCATCTCCTCTTTTTGCTTTTCCTTCCCTCTCTTCCCACCCCTTATCCTGCCCTACATTGCCTTTCCACGCTTTTCCCCCCAGCAAGCTCTGGAGCAGCCGCCTCATCCCAGCACCCCCGAGGGACCCTGCAGACCCCCCATCCCAGCACCCACCGGTTATCTCCACGATGTTATCCTTGGTCTTGACCACCAGCTCCTCAGGTGCAAAGTGGTTGACGTCCAAGGTGACCTTCCAGCTGTCGGCGGTCTGGCGGATCTCGGAGATGCCGCTGCTGAGCTGGCGGCTCAGCGCCGTCCCGAAGGGCGAGCCCGGGGCCGGCATCAGCGCGCTCTCCCGGGGCAGCAGGCGGAAATATCCCGGCCAGGCGCTGCCGCTCGGCCACTTGTACCAGTCCTCGGGGATGTGGGGCATCCCGAAGGACTGGTCGAAGAGGCGGCTGCCATGGTACCAGTCGCGGAAGGGGTCCCAGCTGGGGCTGCGCAGGAAGGTGAAGGGGACGCGGCGCTCGGCCATGGTGTGTGGTGCTGCCCGGGGGACGGCCGGCAGTGCCTTATGAAGAGGGCTGGGGGTTATTTTTAGCCGGGAGGCTCAGCTGGCTATTAATGGAAATCGCAGCAGCCCCAGGGAAGGGACGAGAAACTTTGCCGGGGTCGGGGCGGCCACACGCAGCCGCAGTGTGCGGGCGGTGCGGGGAGGGGGTTGGCAGCCTGCGGGGTCCCCCTGCCAAGGAGGTGTCCGTCCGCCTCTCATCGCGAGAGGCTTGGCTGGTTGGGAGTGATGGATGGCCCTTGGAGCTGCTCCCGGGCTCTTCCTGCCTGCCTGCCCGTAAAACAATCCCCGGGACACGCTGGCCCTGCGGGGAGGGAGCTGGGGCTGGGCCAGTGCCTCGGGAATGGCGGGATGAGTCAGTGGAGGAGGCCGTGCATGGCCCTGCGCTGCGTCACCTGCCAGCCAGAAGGTTCTGGAGCCCCCCAGCCCCTGGTCACTCACCAGCGAGAAGGTTCTGGAGCCCCGCAGCCCCTCAGTGACCCCAGGGCTCAGCAATTGTGGTGGGGAACCCCCGGCCCCAAGTTGGGGTGAGGCTGCTCCAGCCCCTGTGGGTGGGGGTCCCTGAGGGCCACAGGGCTGAGGAGGCTCTTGGGGAACAATGGGATCAGTAGGGGATGGTGGGGGCTTATAGGATCTGATGGGGCCAGTGGGGAGCAGAGGAGCTGACAGTGATGATGAGGTTAGGGGGGTTGGAGGGGGCCAGGAGGACTGGAGGGGACTGGGGGTGCTGGAGGGGGCTGGGGGGGCTGGAGGCAACAGAACACTCTGGGAAAGGGGGGCTCCCTCCCTAAGTCATTTGCCCTGATGTCCAAATGAGCATCTCCACATACCTGGCACTCAGGAAGGGATTCCCACCTGGGGCCAGACTCCATGCACCCATGCCAGGGAAGGGCTGTTTTCCAGCCCAGCAAGCCTGGAAGCTCTGGGACCCCATCCCCTCTGGGACCCCATCACCTCTGCCCTGCCCTGCTGTGCCCCCAGCTTTGATTTGGAGAAGTGAGGAGATGGGGGGGGGGGGTGCAGCTGAGCCCTGACACTCAGAGCAAGGATGTGTGACCCCAGGGAGTAAGGAATGTGGGGGGGATGATGCAGAGGGGAATTGGGGGTGTCCTTTGTCTGGGGCAGTGCCCAGCCCATTCATCTGGAATGGCAGCGAGTGGGAAGGGGCTGCAGGAAGCTGAGCCGTGTGGGATCTGGGATGGACTGGGTGGGGAGCTGGGAAAGGAGGGGGGCACTGCAGAGGCGAGAGATGCAGGGGAATGGGAAGGATGCAGGGAAATGGAGGGGATGCAGGGAGGGATGCAGAGGAAGATGCAGGGAGGGATGCTGGGAAATGGGAGGGAGGGGAGGGATGCAGGCAGGAATGCAGGGAGGAATGCCGGGAAATGCGAGAGATGGGAGGGATGCAGGCAGGAACGCAGAGGGGGATTCAGATGGGATGGATGAGAGGTTGTAGGCAAAAGCGAGGGATGCAGGGAAGGCTGCAGGGAGCCAGGAGGACTGCAGGAAGACGGCAAAGACGCAGAGGGAGAGATTCTCAGAGGGTTCCCCCCTCCCCACGGCAGGATGCTCAGGGGAATCAGACACACAACTAGTGCCCAGCGCTGTTCCGCACGGAGCCAGAGGGAAAAGTGAGCCAAGGGTGGCTGGAGACAGCGGGCACAGGGAAGAGGAGGAGGATGGGTCTGCAGGGAGCTGGACAGACCAATCCTGCATGGAGGGAGCAGGAAAACCCCGCTGTTCTCCCCCCATGAAGAAACCTCTCAGTGCCCAGCAGAGTCATTTACAATATATACTGTATATTTATTATAATTGCACCAGCTCACGGCATCTACAGCTGTACTCACAACCCAAAGAGAGAGCGCACGCGCGACAGGAAAATACTGAAGTATTTCTACAGAGTATTTGTTCCAGTTGGCTCCCTCCGCGGCAGGAGACAGAGACTGTAAAAGAGGAAGACTGGAATTTTTCCCTGATGTGCTGGCTCGTCCGCGGCGCCGCTGCAGGCGGGTCTCGGGATTTCGGGAGCCGCGGCCCCGGGAGCTGCAGGGCTGGGGCTGCGGCCACTGGTAAAACAACCCCCCTGCCGGTGGCTTGGATTGGGATGGTCTCAGGGGACACCCCCCCATATCCCAGTCTGAGCTTCCCCGTGCGGCGATGGTGGGGACAGAGCCATGGGGGGCCCGGGGGCTGCTGCGGCAGCAGGTGGAGATGGGCGGGATGGTTTTTGGAGCGCGTGGCTCAGGGGTTCGTAGGGATGCTGAGGGAACTCGTGTCCTCCAATCTCCCCAGGCCCAGGGGGAGCAGGACCCTTTGTCTCCTCCTCCTACCACGGTCACGGATATCCAGAGCTGCCGCCCTGCCCCGGGGCTGGCACGTGGGCACAGGTCCCCTCCTTACCTGTTCACCCCATTTCTAACAGCTCTGCTTGTCTGGGCACCACAGAGGGTGGCTGGTGGCTTTGCCAGCTGGTGGGTGGGTTACCCAAGGACTGGCATCCCTCATGCCCTGGGATTTTTCTCCAAGGGCTGGTGAATCCTCAGCCTGTGGCTGAGCCTGGTTTCTCAACATTCCAGATTTGGGAGATGAGCCCACCGTGTCCCTCCTCCCACAGCTCTGCCCTCCCGGGACCTTCGGTTCATCAGGCCACGGCTAACAAGGCTGTCGCATCACAGCTGAGCCGGAGTCCAAAGGATGCCCCGGCCCCGCCTGGCTGCAAACCAGCGGGATGGCCAAAGCCTGGCTTTTCATCCGGGGGTTAATCCGGGCAGCTGCTCTCCCACCCAGGGAGGCTCATCCCCATTGTCCTGCTCCAGCCGTCCGGAAAACGCAGGGCCACGAGGATTAAACACCAACACACCGCCCCGGGGGGCCAGGGCTGTCCTCAGTGCCCGGGAGGGCTATTTTTTTTTTTGGGAAATCAGCAAAGTCCTGCAAAAGCAGGGCTGCAGGCCAGGTCTGGGACCCTCCTGCCTCTCTCTTTCCATAATTCAATTTAAAAAGCAGCTGCTTAGCCCCAGAACAGGGGGGAACTGGGGGCAGCCAGCGCAGAGGTGGGGTCCATGCCAAAGCCAGAGGATGGCTGGATGCACCCCCAGGGGTGGGAAATCCCCTGCCCAGCCCTAGGCCTCGCAGCTCCCTCCTCCTGGGGGTGACAGCTTGGTGTCGCCCCCAACTTGGGTGGGATGGATGGGTGCCAGGGCCGGCTCCTGCGTTGGGATGAGCAGCATTAACACACAGGGAGCTGGATCTTCCCACTTGGGAAGAAACTTGTGGGTGCTGCTGGCTTTGTTCATCCATGGCTCGGCATGTTCTCAGGTCTGGGGGAACCCCAAAGTGTTTCATGGTGCCCCCAGCACGCAGGACACTGGGGGGACACCTCCAATGGGGAAAAGTGGGGGCTCACCTCTGGCTGGCATCACACCTTCCAGCTGAGCCTGCCACGCTCCCCCCTCCCCCCGAAATTCTTGTGCTAAAAAACAGTCAAACCAACCCAAAGAAGCACAGGGAGGGGTCCCGGGAGGCTCCCAGTCACCCCTACCCACTCGCCCAAAGGTCTCTGCTGAGCGTTTGTTCCCTCGCTCCGCGCTCGCCCACCCCACCCGACCCCGCCCCGGCACTCGCAGAAATAAGAAGACATCCTCCCCTTCCCCATCCCGACCCCCAAAACACCCCGGAGCGGGGAGGGAACCGCCCCTTCCATGGGCGATGCAATGACCCATTCCGGTTTCCGTCCGTGCTTTCCCCCGCCGCCTGGTCCATCCTTAGCATCCCCCGGCTCTTTTCCACCTCTCCGGTGGTCCCGTCCCTTCTGGGGGCGCAGGAGGCATGGAGGGGGCAGAGCTGGGGTGTCGGGGGGCTGCGGCCGGGTGCCGGGGGGGCTCAGAAGCCGGCGCTCTCCGAGCTGCTGCGGCTGTTGTAGCTGGGGCTGCGGCTGGGGCTGCGGGAGCGGCTGGGGGGGCTGCGAGTCCGGCTGCGGCTGCGGCTGGAGCTGTAGCTGTCGTAGCTGCGGCTGCGGCTCCGGCTGTACGAGTAGGTGCTCAGCGAGCTGGAGGACGAGGGGCTGGGCCGGTAGTAGGGGATGGGACGCTTGCGAGCACTGCAAATGGAAAAAGGGATCTGAGTGAGGCCCCCGGCGGCAGCTCGGGGAGGGGGTCCAGCACTGGACCTCCGGCACGGCCAAGCATCCACCCAGGGAAGCCGAGCATCCCCGCGACCAGGCTCAGACCGGCTGCGGGGTGTCAGGATGTGGCCACCCGACATCACCTCCCCCTGCATCCATCCCCTTCCTCCTCCCCAGCGCACCCCCCGCCCCGCGTCCCCCGGGGTGTTAGTCCTGGATTAGGCAGCGTCGAGGGCAGAAAGTGAGCAGGTTAATGTGGCCTTTGTGTTTCCCAGACACCAAAGATTGAAAGCTGCTGAAAAAGAGACGTTCGGGATTAGCGGGAAGCGAGCTGCGGCCCCGCTGGCGCCGGAGTGAGAGGAGGGACACGGGAAGCACGGGGACAGTGGGAATGGGGGCAATGACATCAGGAGTCAGCCCCTTGCCCCCTCTCCCGGCCTGGTGTTAGTGGGACCAGAGAGCCACAGGCACAGCCTGAAGGCAGCCGGGTGCCGAGGGCATCCTAAGATGTGAGGAGACACAGAGGGGTCCGGGAGGAAAAGGAGGAGAAAGAGGAGAAGGAGGAGGAAGGGGGGAGGTTACCCTGGGAGCCAGGCTGGCGGCGATGCTCTCCGAGAGGGACCTTGGGATGAAATGGAAAAGGAGAGGTTGGCATCACTGAGGTAGGACCATGGAGGGGTGGTAGAGGGGGGATGATGGGAATTGGGGACAGGGCAGGAGGGCAAGGAAAAGCCCTGGGCGTTCTGGCTGGACTATGGGGGTGTTCCCCCAGCTGCCCCTTCCCCACAGCATCCTCTAGGCCTTGTAGGAATGGCTCTGCTTTTCCTGAACTCCAAGCAGATTTGGATCTGCCATCGCCATCCATTCCAGGGATGGTGGCAGGGATGGGGGTACAGTCCTCACAGGGCTTGCAGGCTGTGTCCTCCAACTGAGCCCTGCCATCTCCCTGGGGACATCCTGGCAAAACCAGGATAGGGCAGGAGGGATGGAAAACCGAACAGTGGTACCCGGGCTGGGAAAAACCTTCCTCTGGGCTGGGAGCAGATTTCCCAGCCCATTTTCTTTCCAGGGCATACATTGGGAAGAGCTGCAGGGAGCCCTAACCCATGGGCTTTGCAGTATTGCTCCTGTCCTTCCTCCTGCCCTCCCTCCTGACAACTCCAGTCCAGCCCAGGCAAAACAAAATCCCTCCCACAGTGAGGCAGAGCTGATTTCTGAAAATCCAGCCCCCTGATCTCCCAGCTGATAGCAGGAGAGACAAATAGGTCAGGAAGGAGGTAATCTCGGCTCCGCACAGCCCCGCTGCCAAGCCCTGCATGTTAACGAGGTGCTACATATGCACACAGTGTTTTGTCTGGCACGAAATATTGCCTGTCTTACAGCTCGGGATCCTGAGGCAATAGGATCCCAAGGAGGAGAAACCGGCTTTTGGAGGGCAGGGGAGAGATGTGATTGCGGATGTGCGTCTTTCTGGAATATGCACAGCCGGATTAAAATTAATTCCTGTTTTCATGCCTTGAAATAGGAAGAGATCAGGAGGTCATAGTACTGGAGGCAGTCTGGTTATCCAGCTGTCTGGGCCAGCTCATTCACTCGGTCACCCTCAGGGTTATCTGTCCATCCTCAGAGCTGCTCATCCTTTTGTCCATTCGTCCACCCATCCATCCATTTGCACATCTGTCCATCCATCCACCTATCATCACCCACCTACCCACCCATCCACCCACCGTTCATCCATCCACCCATCCATTTGTGCCTCCATCTATCCATATGTATATCTGTCTGTCCATCCATCCGTCCATCCGTCTGTCTGTCCGTCCATCCACCCATCCACCTGTCCATTCATTCACCCATCTGTCCATCTGTCCATCCATCTGTTGCCTGTCCATTCCCCCACACACGCTCACTTCCGGGCCGGCTCATGGCAGAGCTCAGCCCTGGGAGGTGCCAATGGACATGGCAGAGCCTTTGCCATGTGCCAGGACTCACCTCGTGATCCTCCTGGGCTCCATGAAGCTGGGGGAGTCACGTCTCCTCTTCCTGATTGGGGAGTAGCTCCTGGAGCGGCGCCGGGCGCGGGCGGGATCAGGATCACCATGACGTGTTCGGGGCTCGTTGTCCTTCTCTCTGCACCCCGAGGGGGAGGAAGAGGAGTGTCAGGGAGCAGGCTGGGGTCCTGGGTGGGATCCAGGGACACCCTGTGACAGCAGCTGACACTGCCACCTGGAGCTGGTCCTTCCAGTGACACCAGCAATGAACTGAGACCCCTCCCCAAACCCCAGGAGAGCCGGGACCACCCTGAGCCGCGGATGCTCCCTGAGCCCACTGATGGCACCCGCGGTGTCCCCTGGGCTGAAGTCCCCCCTGGGTCTGACCTGCTGGCGGGTTTTTTCGGTGAGGGTGATCGGGAGCGGCTGCGTCCTGCTCTCTTCTCCCGGGAGCGCGAGCGGGACTTGGAGAGGGAGCCGCTGGAGCTCCAGGAGCTGCTGCGCTGGCCGGGGCTGAGTGACGGGCTCTTCCTGCGCTCTGACGCGTGCCGGGAATGCTTGGCCGACGACTCCGAGCTGCTGTTGGGCCGACCCCGGTGGTGCCTCTCCTTCACCCTGTGAAGGCAGATCCCAGCACTGCCTCATGTCTCATCCTGGCTGGCAGGATGTCCCCACGGGAGCCAGGGATCCCAGGTTCCCAAAGAGAACAGTGGGCACGACGCCAGTTTTTGGCTGGGCTACATCTCTGGTTATAAAGCACGGGGCGCTCACACACTTGGGATCCTGCGTCCTGTGGGATGCTGTAATCTCATACAGCCATCCCAGGCACTGCCCTTCGAGCTGGGATAAACCCTTGCAGGGATGATCCTTCCCACAGTGAGTTACCACTGACCCACTGTGGCTCTTCCCTATCTCTATTCCTGTCCCCATCTGCAACCTAACTCCCGTTCCCTAATTCTAACCCTAACTCAACCCCAAATTTATTTATTTCTTTCCAGATCCCCTTCCTTCTCCTCCTCCGTCCCCATCATTATCCCTTGTCTGTGCCAATTCCTGTCCCCATCCCTGTCTCCATTCCCATTCTCATCCCCATCCACGTCCCCATCTCCATCCCTTGAGCATCCCAAACCAGCCCTGGTTCCCAGCTTGCCCCTCAGAGCTTTCCCTGGATGAACTCAAGGTGCCCGCATGGGGCTGCACCCCAAATACCACAACCCAGCTCTGATACCCCATCAATGATAGCCCGACCCCATCCCGAGGTTCTTCCCTTACTTCTTCCCGTGTGCGCCGTGGTTCCTGTCGGGGCCGGCCGGCGGGTGGTAGGGGTGTGATCCCGCCGAGCCCTCCGAGTCGCTGCTGTAGCCGGGGGGGCTGAGCGGCGCCGGTGGGGGCTCCCGAGGGGCCGGGGGCCGCCCCTTGCTCTGGCCGCGGTGTCGGGAGGGCGGCGAGGCACTGCGGGAGCGATGCCGGTGGCCGTGCTTGCCCCGCTCCGGTGTGGGCGACCGGGGGCTGCGGGCACCGTGTCGGCCTCCCCGGGCGCGGGGGGACAGCGGCTCCGTCCTGCCGTGAGCCCGCGGAGAGGGGGACGCCGAGGCCGGCCTCTGGCAGAGGGGAGAGAGAGAGAGAGAGAGAAGGAGGGAAAGGAGGAAGGGGGGGAAGAAGAGAAGAAAGAAGGAGAAAGGGGATTTTAACGGGGGGCGCCGGGTCGGGGGCGCAGATCACAACGTCAATGCACATCGCATAAGGCAGGCTACACAGACGCTACTCTGCACCTTCCTCTCGCCCTCAACAACGTGGGTCATGCAAACCTCCGCATGCAAAACGCCAAAAAAATAGAACTCAACTCAAATCGTAATAAAAAACCCAAAGGAAAGGGAGGGATGGGAGGAAAATAAATAAATCCAAGAAAACCCCCAAGTCGTCGGGGAGGGAGAGCTTGAAGGGAAAGAAACACCCCCCCCTCCCAAAAAAAAACCACCTGGAGAGGGGATAAAGCAAACCCTGGTGCCCGCCCGCCCTGACCAAGAAAGGGGGAGGGAAAAGGGGGGTAAAACCCAAACGAAGGGAGGAAAATGGGGGAGGGAAAAGAAAAGATGAGAGGAGGGAAGAGGGGAGGTGGAGGAGAGTAAATCAGACTGAGCCGAGGGGAAGGGGTCGAACCAAAGAGGGCTGGAGGTGATGGGGTCTGCTCACACAGAGGCATGCACATATATAG
Source organism: Platyrinchus mystaceus (assembly GCA_035041135.1). Taxonomy (NCBI): domain Eukaryota; kingdom Metazoa; phylum Chordata; class Aves; order Passeriformes; family Tyrannidae; genus Platyrinchus; species Platyrinchus mystaceus. The sequence continues at coordinate 6,376,371 of JAWWLV010000053.1, read as the reverse complement.
AGATATATGTTCCGATACGTGTAGTTTTTATCGATAGTAACGGCTTTCGGCTTAAAACAAATCCAGAAACGAGGAAAAAACGGCACAGAGCGACAATGGAGGGCAAGGCAGGGGAGGGGAGCCGGGGACGAGAAGGCAAAAAAAGAAACCAACAGAAAAAAGAAAGAAGAAAAACCATCCAAATCAAATAAAAAATTATTAAATAAATAAATATTTAAAAAAAAAATAAAAAACAAAGCAAAACTTCACAAATGTCCTCGTTACTGAGATAAACGAATGTCTCTGAGCTCTTCCTGGGACACGCATTGAGCTGTTAGCTGTGACTCTGCAGGGAACTGCTAAGTCCTCATCAGCACTCAACACAGACTTTGCTTTCTGCTTCCTTTTTTTTTTTATTATTTTTTCCATTATATGCTTTTTTTTTTTTTTTAAGTCCCTCTTGGTTAACATCCACTTACCAAAAAAGTGGCATTTCCTCCTTTAGTAGGTAAGGTATGAAGAGAAGGGAAAAGCGGGGCAATATAAGTGCATCATTAGATTCACAAAAATGCAAGAGAGAAAGAAAGAGCGAGAGAAGGAGGAGAGACAGAGACAGAGCCAGAGAGAGGAGAAATAAAACAAACCAACTCACTTCTCCTACAGGGAGGGGAAACCCTGGGCCACCACCATGGCCAAGCCCCAAGCCAGGCTCTCAACAAAGAGCTGAGGGGTTTTTGCCCAGCCCTGGGGCTCCCAAATATCTGAGCTCCTCCGAGCCACAAACGCTGCCTGGGTGTTTTCCCCATCTTTGCAAACATCACTAGACCAAAAAGATGGGTGGAAACAGCTCCTGCACCATCAGCCCTGATCAAGCCATCAAATCCCTGGCTTTAGGGTCTCCTTTCCCCAGCCACAGCCCAACACCAGGTCCCTGAGTATCCCTGGAAGGGTGAATCCTGCACAGGGAGTCCAGCCGAGGGGATTGAAGAGGGCTCAGGGGGATTGGGGTGGTGCCAGGATTGTGCCACCACACCCAGGGCTGCTGACCCCAATTCCTTGCCATCCCCATGCCCCAAATACCTCTGGTGAATCCTTGAGGATGAGGTTCTCTCTACTTGCCCCACTGTGTCTTAGACACCACTTTTCTCCCCAAAAAAGAAGCAGGAAGGGGGAAGGGGTGGGATTCTGGGGACCACCACAAAGATGCTGCAAAAGGGTCACAAGGCCATTTGCATCCCTGAGCATCCCAGACTGCTCCACATCCCACCTCCTTGTCCCCATGGATAAGCCAACCCCTCCAGCCACAGAGCAGCAAGTTGGAGCCAAAATGAGAGGATTTGGGTTTTTTATTAAAAATCTGTTGCTGTTGCAATGGCTGCAGCGAGGGGGGAAGGAACTGGGGGTTCAGCTGAGCCCATTCCCAGCCCCGTGTCCCAACAGAGGAAAATAAAAGCAGAAGATGAAGTAGAAGAAGAGGAAGATGAAGAGAGAAAGAAAGGGCTTTCCTCTTTCCCAGGGCAGCATTCTGGTGCCCGCTGGCCATGCTGTGGGATGTGGAGCTCCCACCTAAACCCTGCAGTCTCCTGCCCAGGCGTGCAGGAAGGCAATGAAGGTAAAAGCATCCCAAATAAACCCAAATCGGCAAAGATCCAGCCCAAAAGGGAAAACACACACTGGGCACTTGGGGGGATGGGACATCCAGGGCTGGGATGCCATCCCCTGCTCCTGGGGAATGCAATGCCCTGGACCTGCCTCTCCACAGACGAAGATTTCAACTTTTCCCCATTGTAGCCCCCCAGTATTTTCCCTGAGTTGGGGTTTTTTTTCCCATCAAGACCCAAAGAGGGGCTAAACCCACACATCTCCCCAAATTTCTCATGTCTTGCCCCATCCATTCAACCCAAAACCCCCTGTGCCCACTCCCACCCCTGGCCACTGCCCCTATTTCTCACTAATTACGTTTGCCTTCGTTACTGGGCCACTAAGGGGGGACTTAAAGGGAGCAGCCCCTGCATGGAAACGAACACAAATTCGGAGGGCTGAAAGACACAGAAATGCATTCTACCGACAGCACGAGGAGACGGGGAAGAGAAAAGGGGGGAAGAAAGAAAAAAATATTACGTGGACAGGGCAAAAAAATATATAAATAAAGAACGTAAGAGAAGAGCATGGCTTTGCAGCTAACTGGGGAAAACCATACAAATCAAAAAAAAAAATCATATATAGCCACCAAAAAGAGACAAAATGAAAGAGAGACAGAGAAGGAGAGCGAGAAAGAAAGAGAAAGAAAGTCAGAAAGAAAGAGAAAATAACATTAAATCAAGCTACGGTGCTTTTCAACAGGCTCATCTGCAGAAGTGAACGTGCAGAGGTGGACGAAATACCTACCTTCGGAATTGGCAGTGACAGGAATGCAATAATAAAAAAAGAAAACAATAATCTCCACATTTGGAGGGCAGAATGGGAAAAAGACAAGGACTCTTTAGTACGGCGATCCAGACCCCTCGGCTAATCCCGTTTGCTCTGCTTAGAATTTTTTTAAAATTATTTTTTTAAATCGGTCTCTTTAGCTTTTTTTTTTTTTTTTTTTTGTAAACTTTTTTGTTTGTGTTTCAATGGAAAGGCTGTGGCCGGCCGCTGAGCGGGGTGGCCACGGGGGGAGCTGCTGGCTGGTGTCTGTAACCCGGCTGCAGTTCAGTCTTAAAAAGTCACTCTATAACATGGCAAAGTCCCGGATAACATGCAGGGAGGGCGATGGATGGAGGTGGGACATGGCGAGGGATGTTGGGTGGTGTTGGCCCAAAGAAAACCGAAGAGAATGAGGGGCTGGAGGTTGCGTGTGGGCAAGGAGGAGGAGGATGAGGAGAGACCCGGGAGGAAGGCTGGGAAGGCAGCGGGGATGGATGGAGACAGGACTGGGTATTTAAAAGGGAAGGTAACACCGTGCAGCACCCTGGGCCACTCCTTGGTCCCGGTGACTCTGGGGGTGCTGGGAGGGGACACAGCTCACCTGGGGGATGGGCTGAGCCCAGAGCTTTTAGGTGTCTGCAGGAGATGGGGAGGGGGCCGGGTACCAAGGATGCTCAGCACCCATCCTGCTGGGATGCAGAATATGGGTACCTGGGAGTGAGATGATTGCAGAGTGCTTGGATAACCCAGCACCCAGCAGCCTCATCCTGCAGCCAGGGAGAAAAAGCATCCCCACAGCAGCAGGATCCAGCTGAGGACATGGGACAGTAGCCAATTTGAGGAGGAAAAGGGCAATTCGCTCCATGAGATGGAAACAAGCCCATTCCCTTTGCAGTGAAGGGCTGCTGGGTTCTCTTCCCTTTTAAATTCCTTGTTCAAAATATAGAATATGGAAAATACAATGTTCAGTGGTCATAAATATTTAGAAAACACATCTGGTTTTTGGCTTTGGGTTTGTTTTTTTTTTTTTCTTCTCCACATTAACACACACAAAAGCAAAAAATTCTAGAACAACACGACGACGACAGGGGGGGAAAATGAAAATAAGAGAAATATATATCGTTTGCATTTCTGTACATCACAGGGGAAAAGAAAAGAAATCATGAGAAAGGAAACTAAAACAAGGGGGCAGAAAAAAAAAGCACGTTTCATTGCCCTTCCCTCCCCCTCGTCCCTGCTTCTGCTGAGCAAGAAATGGAAGTGTATATTACCGTTTGGGTTTTTTTCAAATGGGAGGCTAAAGAAAAACACAGATGGGATTAAAAAGAAAAAAAAATAAAAAATAGAAACCAGAGAGAGAAAGGAGAGAAAGAGAGAGAGAGAGAGAGAAAGAGAGAAAGTTGTTGGAGAAAAGTCCCGCTGGTGCCAGGGAGCCAAGGGAGCTCGTCGGCCTGGGCGATGCTGGGGGGTGGGCAGGGGGAGAGCAGGGCGAGCCGGGCGCCTGGGGGGCTCCCGAACCCCCCCACACCCCAGCCAAAACCACAGGAAAGAAGAAAGCAGAGAGGTGCTCCAAGAGATGGGCTGGGTGCTGGGTGCTGCTGGGGGGTGCTGGGCTGGGGAGGGTGAAGGGGATGTGGATACAGGGTGGGGGGCTCCTGGCCCCATTTTCTGGGGTGCCCCTGGCCCTGCAGGTGTTGGGGTGTCAGCACTGGGTGCTGCCAGCCTGGCAGTGTCCCCACAGCACCTCGCCCATGGGAATGAAGTCCCCTGACGCAAGTAGGGACCTGTGTGCCCCCCAGTAGTGGGGTCATGCAGCACGCTGCCTTCACTCAGCTCTGCCTCCAGTCCCTGTTAGCCAAAGCAGGCTCCTTGCCATCCCGGCACTGGTTAAACTGGGACTGGCCCTCTGCCCCCCAGGATTAGTGTTTTGTCCACTCAGCATTGGAGCAGTCCCCCAGGTTTCACTGTGACCCCCAGGACAATGAGGAAGAGCCAGGGACACTTAGCCCCAATGTCACCTGCCATAAGGACCCTAAAATCTGAGCATCCAGCACCAAATCCCCTCCAAACCCTACCCTGGCCAGACTGGGTATTGAAGTCCTGAGCACTGGTGTCAGCCCCTTGGCACTGGGGAGGGTTTGGGCTGGTGGGGAAATGAATTTTCCAGCTTTACCCATTTCTTGCCTGTCTGGGCTCAACCTCAAGTAGGTGCTGCGCCCAGTGGTGACCCTGGCAGTGTCGCTGGCCTGCCAAGCCATCGTCTCGGGGGTGACACCTGCAGGGCAATGTGCGGCTTTGGGGGAGGGATGATTTGCTGGCTGCCCTGATCCTTGCCCCGAGATGACGGGCTGGCTCCCCCAGGGAGACCGTGCACCCAGTGCAGGGTTGGTGAGTGCATCTCCCCCGTGTGCCCCGGCTGGGCAAGGCGGGGAGCCGAGCGAGTGGGGAAGGAGCGGAGAGGAGAGCAGGGGGGCAGTCCTGTGGAGGGAGGAGGGGAGGGAAGCGAAGAGTGATCCAAGAAAAGCCTACGTACATCCGAGGGCTCCGGGAGCGGGGCGCCGTGGCTGTGGCGGCCGTTCTGGGCGCTGCCCTTGTGCCCGTTCTGGTGCGGCGAGGCCGAGCGCTGGGGCGAGGGCGAGGACGGGCTGCGGCTGGAGCGGGCGCTGCTGCCCTTGGGACCATCCTGCCGGCGCTTGGGGCTCAGCCTGCGGGGCACCGCACCGTGAGCCGCCGGCACGCCCAGGCCCGAGCCCGGCACCGCCCTCCGCCCGGCCCGGCAGAGCAGCCCAGGCTGCGGGGCAGGCTTTACCAAAGCCAAAAATGGGGTGAGAATTGGTGTTTTGTGCTTTCTCTAGTCAAAAATCGAACCCCCGCCTGGGATGTTCCCAAGCCCTCCAGAGGTGCTGCAGCACCATCCCCCCAAAGGGTCCTCATCCTTGGGACACCTCTGCCACCCACCTCCTGTCCTCCACCACACAGACATCTCTGTCGCTGCCCTCCAGCCCACATCGCGGAGGTTGGGGGTCTGTTTGTTGTGGGCTGTCCCAGGCTGTCCTTACCTGCCGGGGGATTTGGAGCCGCTGTCGTCGGAGGAGAGGGAGGCGCTGTGGGAGCTGCAGGAGCTGCGCCGGTGAGAGCGCCAGGCCGGGGACTCGCTGCGAGACCTGCGGAGAGAGCGGCCGGGGGCCGCGGGGGGATGCTGAGTCAGCCCTGGGGCATGCAGAGGGGGCACAGCACCCCACTCCCCCCGCCGTCCCGGCCCCCTCACCTCTTGCGCTCTTTGTTTTTCTCTTTCCGTTTGTTCTTGGGGCTTCGGGACCTGCGGGAAGAGCCGGAAGCTGCAGGCGTGGGAGCAGGGGAAACACCTCGGGGTGGCTTCCCCAGCCTCCCCCAGAGGCACCGAGGCTGCAGGAGGAGCGAGGGGAAGGACCTGCCAGGTCTGGAGCTGGGATCCATTGAGATTCAAAGCACGGTGGGGATCCCAGATGGCTTTGGGAGGACCATGGGGTCAACCTCCGTTGATGAGGCCAGGAAGGAGGGGTGGCAGTGGGAAGGGGGGGACTGGCTCTGCTCAGCATCCTCTGGGCTTGGGCCCGTTGTCACCCCTACACTTGCCTTGTCCTACATCACTCCCCTCTGAGATCCTCTGCACTCCCACATACCCTTTCTCTCTTTTTCACTTCTTTCACCCTAGAATAGCAGTGCTGCCGGAAGGCAGAGCAGGGCAACAGCCAGGGTTTGTTCTGGCAATGGCTGCCTGGAATCCCCCTTTCTTCCCTAGGGGACATTAGGGGCCATGTGGGACCCTACAGTCACACAGAGTGGCCCTGTGCCATGCCCAAGGGTGGAGGACACCCAGCAGTGTCCAGCCATGGAGTGAGGGGGTCCATCACCGTGAGCAGAGGGGAGGGGGACAGCAGGAAGGCAGGGAACAGGGGGTCACTGACAGGGGAAGCTGACAGCCAGCACCAGTGGCAGTGGGGTGGCTCCCAGCAGCCTTCACTCTTACCTGTGTCTTCTCTTCTTCCGTGACCCTGACTCAGATCTGAAGGATGAAGAGGAGGCAGAGATGAAGGAGACACACTGAGCTGGTCAGCTGGGCAGCCCCAGAAGATGGGGACAAGGACAGGGGTGGGGCCCCAGGATGGGCTGCTGGATTGGGCAGGTGACAGTGGCTGTGAGGCGGTGATGGCTCCATAAAGAGTCACGAGCCTCCATCCCTATCCATGCCTCAATCCCACCCCAGCCCTAGGGCCTGGACAGTCACCAAACAGCCCCACAAGCCCCAGTCATGCCTGGTGTCCCCAGCCTGTCATGGTGTCCATCCTACCTGTCACGTCTGTGTTTCTTTCCAGTCTTCTTTTTCTTTTCCTTGCGGATGGGTGAAGAGCTGTCACAGCTGGGGGGGAAGTGGGTGCCCTTGAGGGGGGAGCAAGGAACTCCCCAGCCCCATTCCTGTGGCCGAGGGGAATCCCACTCCCAATGCCCCCCACCTCCTCCACTTCCCCTGGAACACTGCATGGGACGCATGAACATCTCATGGAAGTTATTTCCCGGGGGATTTGGGGTGGGTGACGGAAAGGGCCTTCTGGCAGAAGGGCTCTGGCTGCCTTTGATGCCAGAATGCCCAAATCCTGCTGTGTCTCATTGACACCTCGTGGGCTGAACAGCCTCCAGCAGGAGACAAGGTGACCAATTCCCACTGGGATTTCAGAGGGAGACAGTGGGTTGTGGAGGCCAACCCATGCCCCCGGGGCTTGCAATCACAGCAGGGACCCCACAGCCCACCCAGCCCAGTGAACACTCACCTGCGCTCCGAGCCAGGTTTCCTCTTTTTGCTGCCATGGGAAAGGCAAAGAAAAGAGGGACATTAGGGACAGCATCTACCCAGGCAGCCAGCGCTAACAAGGGAGGGGACCAGCGGGTAGGTGGAGCCAGAGCCTTCACACAGCCAAATCCTGCCCGGTGCTGTGCCCTGCAGCAGCCAGTTCCTTCCCCACACGGATCAGTGCATGCAGGAAGTGTGCGTGTTGCAGTATCAGCACATGCAGATGCACTGCACCTCTTAAGTGTGCATATTTGGAGGGACACTGACCATCGAAGTCGGGGGACTTGCCCCATCAGAGCCTGGGGAAAGGCTGAGCTGGGAGCAGAGCTGCCCTCCTGGGAGAGGGGACAGCGCAGGGACAGCCGGGGACTCACCGGCTCCGGCGGTGACCCGATTTCTTCTTCTTTTTCTTCTTGGGGGGAGGAGAGGTAGAGCTGCTCGAGCGCCTCTTCAGCCTGTGGGAGACAGCAGACAGAGTCGGGGGAAGAAGGGACACCTCTGTATCCCTGCACGGGAATACCGTGCACGCCCGACTCCCGAAATTCCGCGGACCTGTACTCGCGGTGGCCGCTGTCCTCGCGGTAGCACTCGGCCGAGCAGTCGCACTGCAGCAGGCAGCCCTCGCCGTAGTCGGGATACTCCACCGCGTACTCCTCCCCATCCGCCCCGTGGTGGTTTTCTATCACGCTGCCAAAGGAGGAAGCGCGGAATTAATTCGGGGATCCCCATTTCCTGCCTTCCACCGGCTGGGGGGAAGCCTGGGACACTCTCAGTGCAGCTGCAGCGGCTGGGGGACATCCCCTGCACCACAGCGTCCCCAGGGGACTTGGTCACATCCCTTGAGGTCCACACACAACAAAGTCCCGTGGTGAGGGTCTTCTCGGGGTCTTCCTGGGGCTCCAGTCCCTGCAGAGATCCCCACGGGGCTGGCACAGGGACACCACGAGGCTCAGGCCACCATCTCCCTGCAGGATCTAGCCTCGGCAGCATTCGGGGCCCCTTTTGTCATTGCCCAAGTGCTGGGGCTGAGCTGGAGGCTGGATTGGCCCAGGTAGGAGGATAAGGGTAAGAGGAGCCAGCAGGAGACTTGGGAATTCAGGTGGGAGCTGCCCAGGATAATCTAGGCTTTGAGGCTGATGCCCCAGGGTGCCACCTGCTCAGCACAGGAGCTTCAGGCAGCTGATGGTTGATGTCCCCACCAGGCCAGGTGAGAGGGGGTGGGGGGGACATCATGCCTGGAGCCATCAGGGTCTCCTTTCCCTCCTGAGTGACTTCATCAGCATTAATTTTTTCCACTGCCATGGAAACCAGCGTGAGGTTGCCATTGACTACCAGAGCTGTGGGCAGGGCTTGGCAGGGGCCTGGCAGCTGGACTAGGATGGTCCTAGGACCTCCTGCCCAATCTCTCCCTGTTGTCTCCACCTCCCTGGTCCAGCTGTGCCATCAGCCCCAGGAGCAGCACCAAACCCCCCAGGGACCCTCTCCTTTGCTCTTGGGGGAATGTAGGACATGTCACCCAGGGAGGGATGTGGCCATCCAGATGCTCTGGAGGGAACCATAATGGATGGGGCCATGCCCGGAGGGTGCCCAGCACCACACCAGCCCAGGTGTTTGCTTTCCAAGGGAGATTTGCCCTTGGAAACCTGATGTGGGCTGCTCCACCCTTCCCATCCTGGAGGTGTGCAGCCAGGACGCTCCTGGACACTGGCGGAGAAGTGCAGCCCCTGCAGCATCAGTCCCTTGGCAGCCTGGACAGTGCCTGAGCAAAGGGATGCTCCCAGCCCCAGACCAGATCTGAGAGCAGCACGTGTTGGCATCCTTGGCCACAGGCAGGCCATGGGCTGTTTAACCCAATAAAAAATGTCTTGAAGCAAAACTACACTCGAGGCACCCTCCTCCTAATCATGGGCGACCGCTCAAGCGGGTCTCGGGCTCCCCTCTGCACCGCAGCCATGGCTTTCTGGGTCCTCTCCAAGTGCCTCCTGCTTTGGCCATGCCCCAAGGGCAGGAGCAGCCTTTCAACAACCCACCCAACTGTGGGAAGGGGGAGAAAGGAGGAAAAGAGAGAAGCAAGCGGGGATAATTCCCTCTGTGCCTCTGCTCCACGAGCAGGCAGTGCTCCACACCAGAGCCTGCTGCCAGCATCTCACCCATTAGCTGTGCTCAGCGGCTCAAGACCAGCTTGTGCTGCTCCAATTATCCCTCCCTGCCCAGCACACGCTTGCCTTTGTCTGTTATCCCACCAGCCTGTCCATCAAGCAGTTCTCCTTGGGGACCGGGCTGTACCACTGTGCTGTGAACATGGAGACGGGAGCTGGGGGAGTGCAGAGAGCAAAGCCAGGGACTCAGGTGGTCATGGCTTTGCTCAGTGCCTCAGTCTCCCCTGGGGAGTTATGCAGATGATGCTGAGCTCTCACATCAGCTTTGAAATGAGACCAGCTGGTTCAGACTCACAGCCCTGGCAGCCAAGGACCGAGCTGTAAAAGCCCAGAGAGGTGCTGGAGCAGGACCAGCCCACAAGATGTTCTGCTGAGTGCTCTCCCAGCCACCACAAGGGCTGAGGCTCCTTATTTAAAGCTTATTTAACTCCCTTGTCCAACCCCTTGATCTAGCACAGACCTTTGGCATCCAGGATATCCTCCTGCTGCTTGAAGAGCCACCTCCTTTGAACCCAGCTCCTACCATCCTCCTTCGAGCGCCTCCGGCTTTGCTCTCCTCCGAGCAATCCTTTGCTGTGAGACTGCTCCTTCCAGCTCAGCACTATTATTTATAGCCCTGGGGCTAATCTTTAATGATTACCCTTCATTTTGCAAAACCAAGCCTGTAAAGGTGACAGCCAGGGCTGCCTGGGTAACCTTAATGCACCCTTGGCTTCCCAGGTACTCGTTACTGTGCCAGCCCTAAGGAGCCTGCCAGGAAGATGCCCTGGAGATGACTCCTGCCCCCACCAGCAAAGGCCACTTGTTAACACCTCAGGCTTGATGCTCTGTGACCTGGGCAGGTTGGTTTTCCCCATACATTGTTTTTTTCCTGCCTGGAGAAGGACCCTGAATGGTTTGTGCTGCCTTGAGGCCGTGCAGCCCATCCCGGGCAGGGCACAGCAGAGCCATGTCCCTGTGTCTGTCCCTGTGTCCATCCCTGTGTCCATCCCTGCCTGCTGTGCCAGTGGAGTGGTGTGAGGAAGGCTCTCCCTGCCACCACGGCTTCCCTGCCTCCTCCCCCGCCCTGATTTCCTGACCCTAATGAAGCATTAATATTCAGTGAACCTGCACCATCTATTCCTGTCCCAAGTGACCTGGTTTCCAGGCTGATGGATGGTGCATGCCAGGCCAGCCACGCTGCCTGGGCCATTAAGCATCGTGCAGATAAATCATCACTGAGCTGGGGCGGACCCTGGTGAGTCTGGGGACAGTCTTGTGTGGGGCAGGAGGAGCAACTGGCACATTCCCAGCAGCAGCTGGGCTGCTTTGGACCCTAAACCTGAGATCCAAACCCCCTCTCAGGGCAGATGGAGGCCCCCAGGAGCAGGCAGCATGAGGAGCAATTAGAAGGCAGAGGAACAGGGCAGGAGCTCCTTGGAGAAGCTTCTTCCATGAGGCTTCTTGGGGACACACCAGTCTGATGGAGACACAGGCTCTGGGTCTGTCCAGAGGAGGAGCCCTGCCTGTCTAGCCTGGCCCCCTTGCAACAGAAATTATTATCACTGTTATTATTACTGATAACACTAATATTTCAAGGGTTACAGAACAGCAGCTAACCTGCCAAGCCACTGCCACCCAGGAGAGGCCACTTTGGGGTGGGAGACAGGCAGGACACATAGATGGGCCAACTGGGAGCTGCCTCACTTACATTTGGCGCCCATGCTGGTCCTCCCTGGTGAGCACACCTTCCTTCTCCATCAGCATTTGCCGAAAGGTCCCCACTTTCTGCCGGATCTCCTCTTCGGAGTACCTGGATGGGCAAAGACATGGTCAGGGCTGCCATGGCTGGAGCATGGGCTCCCCACGGAGCTGCTGGTGACCTCCATACCTTTGTCACTTGGGAGTGGCACGTGGCCCAAAGGGCTGGTCAGAAGGAGATGTGGCATGGTGACACTCATCAGGGCTTGGAGGGGAACAGGACCTCTGTTTGGCCCCATGCCACCACCCTCTATGCCCTCCTCTCTCCTGCCTGCCCCTCCCAGAAGCACTTGGCAGAGGAAGGGACATCAGAAAGGAGTAAAACAAAAGAATGACTAATGGTTGCCATTCCCCATCACTGTCCCAGGCTTTGGGGCACATCCCTCTCGACAGTGTCAGGGGTTCAATCCCAGGATCTCCATCCCACCATGAGTTTCCCTCTCTCATCCCTGCGCTGTGCCGGGTCCCGATAGCTGAGCCAGCTCTGCGCTAACGCCGAGCGCTGACTCAGGCCGCTGCAGGCTT
>JAWWLV010000053.1:6352823-6364631 GCA_035041135.1 Platyrinchus mystaceus | reverse complement strand
TCGGAGTACCTGGATGGGCAAAGACATGGTCAGGGCTGCCATGGCTGGAGCGTGGGCTCCCCACGGAGCTGCTGGTGACCTCCATACCTTTGTCACTTGGGAGTGGCACGTGGCCCAGAGGGCTGGTCAGAAGGAGATGTGGAATGGTGACACTCATCAGGGCTTGCAGGGGAACAGGACCTCTGTTTGGCCCCATGCCACCAACCTCTATGTCCTCCTCTCTCCTGCCTGCCCCTCCCAGAAGCGCTTGGCAGAGGAAGGGACGTCAGAAAGGGGTAAAACAAAAGAATGACCAATGGTTGCCATTCTGCATCACTGTCCCAGGCTTTGGGGCACATCCCTCTCGACAGTGTCAGGGGTTCAATCCCAGGATCTCCATCCACCATGAGTTTCCCTCTCTCATGCCTGCGCTGTGCCGGGTCCCGATAGCTGAGCCAGCTCTGCGCTAACGCCGAGCGCTGACTCAGGCCGCTGCAGGCTTATTAACGACAGGCACTAATCACTTTGTCCCTGGCACCTGGGAACAGCCGCGGCAAACCATGGCACTCCAGTTGTCCCCAAGGTGTCCCCAGGAAGGGACAGGTGACAGCCCTGGGCGGGTGGTCCTGTGCCGCATCCCGTGGCCGCACAAGGGCACCTGAGCATCTCCTTGACTATAAACATCCCAACCTCCTCCACTGAAAACATCCCAATGGAGGGATGTGGTGGAGAGGCCCATGATGCTCCTGGCATCATCTCTGAGGACAGAGCAAAGAGAGAGGGACCCTATGCTGCCACACTGGGAGGGAAGGGGTCAGGCTCTGTGTGTGTCCCCATTCTCACCCCTCTACAGGGGCTGTTGTGACCCACCCTTGCCATCACATCCCACCAGTATTGCTGCTACAAGCCCAGAAAACTGGGTGTCACAGCCTAGTTGAGTTCTCTGGTCCCCAAGGCTGGCACCTCACAGTGCCCATGCTGGGGACAGTAATGCCCCTCACAGTGCTGGGGGTGCCCTTGGGTGCGCTGGGTGCAGAGGTGCACATGGAAACACCCCCCCCTTCAGTGCCCATGAAGGGGAACAGAGAGAAGAGGGGAATTAATATTAACGAGCTCATTTGCGCTGAAAGGCTCTCATTAATTGCCCAGCCGGACTCCACGCAGGAGGAGGGCTGCTAACAGGGCATGGAGGCAGCCTGGCTGCTTCCCCTCACCTTGTACCTGGGCATGGGGGGGGGCCCAAAAACAGGGCAGCACCCCCAGATACTGCTCTGCCCCAAAGCCTCGATGGCAGTGCACCCAGCTGGGCAGGGTGCAGCCACCCTGCAAGGACAGAGCCACCAGTCCTTGCCATCCCATGGACATCCCATGGACATCAGCCGGCCCATGGCAGCAGGAACATGTCTGCCTGGGATGAGTATTTGCTGCAGCATATTAAGAATGCAGCTGATGCTCTCAGAGAGGGGACATGAGGCCAAACAGGAGGTGACAGATGGGCCACCATGGCTGGGCCTTTAGCAAATCTGAGGGGGGAGGCCAGGGCAAGGCGCCCCCCAGTACCTTCAGTGCCTTCTCCAGCTCCTTCCCTCCTGCATTCCTCTGGTGCTGCTTATAACCTCATTGGAGGGGTTTTGTTTTTGCATTTAACATATAGAGTGGGTTTGGGAAAGAAGGAAAAAATGCTGACACTTCTTTTCCGGACAAGGAATACAGCCTGCAGGCAGGGAATAACAGTGCAGGCAGCCTGGAGCGAGCTGCAGCACAGGCAGGAGGAGCCATCCAGCTTTAAGGAAACAAGGGAGTGCTTAAAACCCTGCAAAACCCCCTCTGCTGACACTCACATCCATACCGGGGGCCCTGCCCCTGTCAACAACCCCCACTAGGCCACGGTCAGGATGCAGCCCCCAGGCCAGACAGAAACATTGGGGGTGCAAAGCGCTTCCCATGGAACCCTCCCCAAGAACCCCTGTGTGGAGGGGAAGAGCAGGGAGAGGATTAACCAGGTTAACCAAGATTATTACTGTAATTATGTTATCATTTCAGCGTATCACCACCATCATCGTTATTAATAGCCTTAATAACAGCAAAGCAATTACAGCAATAACAACAATACCAGTTGCAGCATTGCTCTTACCCACTGCAGTAATGATACTACCAGTAGCAAAAGCCCTAGTAGGGCAGGGGAACCCAACAGGAGGCTCTGGGCTCCCCAAAGCACCAGGTCAGCCTTATTTATTTCCATAATGACAAATTAGGCACAATCATTATTCCAGTCAGCGTGAGACAATTTAATTCTAGGTCACGCTTGCACTCTTAATGAAAGCCTTGGCGAAGCCTTCCCTCAATCCATTTTCCTTCTCCCCAGCTGGTACCAGTCCCCGTCTACCCATGTGTGCCAAAGAATTTGCTCCATCCATCAGGTTTTAGCGAGTTGTCAGGGGGATCAGGATGTTTGGCTGGTGCTGGAGCTATGGGGCAGCCAGCAGCACAGCCATGGGTCCATCTGGTAGGGGTAGGGGTCTCCTCACTGGCTCCCCAACCTCTCCTACCCAGCCAGCCAGGGATGTTCTCTGTCCCCTTGCGTATTCCCCCAACCCTTTGCTCCCCAAGGGGAGGGCAAAGGCTGGGGAGAAGTTTGTGGTGCCTGGCCATGGCATTGGCAGGACAGAGGGGGTCCTACCACCCCAAAACTGGAAGAAGAAGGAAGGTGGGACAAAAAAAAAGCACCAAAAGAGCCTTGCCTGGCAATAAACCTCAGATCTCCTTCATCTCCCCAACACAAAAGGCAGAGGCAGATCATCTCCCATCCCAGGCACGTGGGGCACAGGATGGGTGGCACTGATGACTTGCACAACCATGACAGCTTTGCTTCTCCTTCCTGCCTTGGCTTTCCCTGAATGGCAAGCTGGGAGCCCAGATTTCCAAGCAGAGGGGTCAACCTCCAATGTGTGTGTTGCACTCCTAGGAGTGAGTTTCTTGGAGGCATTTTCCTCCACACGCCAACCCACCAGTTAACCCCAAAGCTGTTTGATTCACCCCAAAGTGGATTTACTTCCAAATGGGGACATTTGCCACATCGAGGTCTTTTTTTAAAGGGGAAGCACAAGGTGAAAGTGGGTCATAAGGACCCTGTTCCCAATTCCCTCGCCACTCACCCCTGCTCCTCCATCATCTCCTGCAGCTCCATGCACTTCAGCTCCACCCTCCGCTTGCGCTCGTGGTCCAGGATTTCCCGGTGAGCCTTCTTCACCATGCTGGGCTCCACCAGACGCACCTCCTCCTCACCCTTGTGCCATGTTCCTGAGGCACCAGGCTGGGAGAAGCCGTTGGAGGCTTCCTGGGGCGAAGGCACATCAGCCCCATTGTTGTAGAGAGCCATGATTGCCTGGGAAGGAGAGAAAGATTCGGGGGTCAGTCCTTCCCCTGGTTCCCCTCCCATCCCATGAGGGCAAGAGGACTCTGCCGGGACCTGAAGGCAAAATTTGTCTCAAAAGCAGGTTGGTGGGTACAGTGACTGGGAGATCTTTCTGTGCCTTGCCTCAGTTTCCTCATCCACAAAGCAAGGCTGGGGTTACTCCCATCACCATGCCAAGAGGGTTGGCTCATGGGAAAGAGAGGAGGATGCTCTGCCAGCCCTGTATGGAAAAAACCTGGCAAACTGTGGGACCCAGGACTATACAGCAGCAACAGGACAGGTGGGCAGGGGTCCTTCTGAGCCCCAAGGATCCCATGGTCAGCCAGTGTGGGTTTGGAGCAGGGATAGGCATCCATCCTTACAGCTCTCTGGGGACACCCCGGGCACTGTCCCCACTAAGCAAAGGAATGAACCTCAGATATCCCCTGGCATTCCCCAGCTGCACTGGCTGGTTCAGATGCAGCCGTGGGACATCCTGATGTCTGGTTCAGCCAGCAAACACCTGCTGATACCCTTGGGCCATGGCCTGGCACCCTCTGCCCATGACCTGGCACCCTCCACCACGGCCAGGTGCCAGCTGCAAGGGGACATGAGGATCCCCACTGACCTCTGCCCACCTGCCTTCTCCCTGCTCCTTCACCTTCACGTGTCTCTGCCTCCTCCTTCCCCTACCACAGTCAATGTGTCCTCACTTGGCTCCAAAAATAACCCCTTGGAAGAGGACAACTGTTCCCGAGAAGCACTGCCGTGCCAAGGCTCTGGCTGATACTCCCCAAGCCTGGGGGAGAAGATGCTCCCAAAACTACTGGATCAACCAGACACAACCCTGTCTCAGTGCCTTCGGGCCATCAGCACATGGCTGAGCACCCATTCCTCACTCTCCTTGTCCTGCCATGCCCCAGCTCCCCAGCCCAGTGCTCCAGCCCTCTTCCCAGTATGGGATGATCCCACTGGAGATTTGCTGCCTTAATTACCAGCATGGCCAGGCTGCAGAGGCACCACCTGGGTCCACAAACCTCCTGCAAAGCCCTACACAAAGAGGAATGATCAGGAGTGAAGGCAGAGCATCCTGCCTCACTCTCCAAGCTGGATTTGGGCTCGGAGATGCAACTTTTGCCAGTAGCCACTTCTCTGGGCTGTTTCTCTCCCAGGGATCCTGATGGAGAGGCTTTTCCAAGTATGGGTGTTGCCTGCACATTGTCTCCTTTGTGGCAAGCAGCCAACCCTTGGGTGGCTGACACACACTGCCCAAGAAGGATGGGAAGGAGGGATCCCTCAGCGCAGCACAGGCATGAAGGGAGGACAGATGGACCATGGACAGATCCACACCATTTCGAGCCCAGGGAGGGCTCTCTGCTCCTGCTGTGCCATTACAGCAGGACACCAGACTGTTCAGAGCTTTCCATGGCCGTGCCAGGTGGGACAGAGCCAGGGTGGGAACACAGATTGCTTGTGAGGGGCTCTGATGATGTTTCTCTGTTTTTTCAGGAGAGAAAAAGCCTCAGAGCCCTCCCCTGGGTGATGGAGGTCCCAGCCTGGCTGGAAGGCAACTCCCACCCCATGGCATCTCCAAGGGACATCCCTGGCTTTCCCGTTGCCACTGGCTGCCCCACACAGTCATTTATCTCCTGACAAGCCTGCCCAGGGAGGACAGCAGCTGAGTGCTTAATTACAAGGCTTTTTTTCCTTTTATTTTTTCCCCATCACTACCATACAGAGGGAGCCAGCAGCCTTTATTTCTGCAGAGGCACGGGGGAGATCCTGCTGGTGCAGCAGGAGCCAGCCAGGGCTCTGCAATCCCTGGATGCTTGTCCCTGTTAGAACAACTGGAAGGTCCCTCGGTCCCCCCTTGCCTGCAGCACCCACATTTCGAGCACCACAACAAAGAGCTGCCCTGCTCAGCCCTCCCTGCTCAGGGGAACCCCTGATCCCAAACCCTTCCACAACCCAGGGTGGCCCCGGGCCAGAGAAGGGAGAGATGCTGCAGAAAAAAACCCCCAAAACAGCTTGGGGGCTCCTCTTCCTCTTTCTTCCATCAGGACATGAAGCCAAAAACCAGGAAGGAAATTAAGGAATGGGGTAAGGTCCCCACTGAGAAACCTTCCCCCACAGAGGGGCTCAGGGAAGGAGATGGGGAAGGAGAGGCTGCTTTCTGCAGCAGCCTCTGCTTGCTTTACCCCGGTGGGAATTAATTTTATCCTGAGCCCAGCAGTGGATAAATTCATTGCTGAGAAACCTTGAGAGAGTGTCAGATAGAGAGCTGGGGAGGTAGATGAAGATAAACCAGCAGCTGGATGGGTACCTGTGCGAGAGGGCTGCATTGGTGGGGGAAGTATGCAGATCTGCCAGGAAACGCTCCATGAAAAGGATGTGGCTGGAGAATTCCCCCCTGCAACTGTGGCCAGGAAGGAGGAGCTGGACTGGAGATGGACATGGTGTTGCAACCTGGTGTCTCCTCAGCTGTGAGCAATATCCACTGTGAGAGCTGACACCAATCCCCTGCCTCAGCCACAGCATGGGCAGGAAAACAAAGGAATGGGAAAACCACCCACAACCCCCCCAGCTCTCAACAAGGGCCACCATGGGTGGCAAACAGAGCCAGTAGTACACCTCTGGTGACAATGGGGACAAGACACGAGGACAGAGGGAGCCCTTGTCCCCCAGGCTGGGTCTGTGCCCTCCCTATCCCCAAAGGAGGACCCAGAGATGCCCTGCACCTGCAAGAGACAGCTCATGGACATAGAGTCACCACTGTCACCACACCCTGCATCCATCAGCCCCCACATGGGGACCACCCGGCTCTGCCAGCCCCAAACCCACCAGCACAGCCCTGCCCAAATGGCAGCGGTTTCCTGTCTGTCTCAGCGCTACCCCGATAATAAAGATGATGGTTAAATATTTAATTATCTGCAGTAATTACCCACAAAACATCAATCACTGGCAGCCGCTGCCCGGCCTTGCCCAGAGGGACAGGAAGTGTCTTGGGGCCAGTGCTGTGTCTCCATGGACTCCTAAGGGCTGCAGGATGTAGCTGGGGACAGTCTCTGGCATCCATCCCCACTTCCCAAATGCCCTTACTGCCACCCAGGAGGGCCCAAATCCCCTGGCACCATGGGCTGGAGCTGCTAGGGAAACTCCTGAGCAAATCCCTCTCTTCCCATATTAACAATTCGTTCACCCACATGTTTTGGGATCCTGATCCTCCTCCCACATGCCACCTTGGGCCTTGGGGAGGTCAAACCAGCTTTTCAGCTCACAGGTACTTCCTGCTGCCTGGATTAGAGCTTTTGGAAATGTTCAGAGGTGCTCCATCCTCCATACTCATCCTCCATCCCTATCTTCACTCTCATCCCCAATCTCCATGTTCATACTCATCCTCCATGCTCCTCCTCATCTTCTTCCTCCTCGCTATCCCCAGCCACCATCTCCATCCCCCAACCTCCATCTCCATCTTCATCCTTCATCCTCATCCCTATTTTCCATCCTCCTCACCCTCCACCACCATCCTCCATCCCCATCCCATGCCAGGGACGATCCCACATGCCAGGTCTCTTCCTCCCTTCCCAGCCATGCTGAATCACATCCAAGGCGTGTGAGGACACGGGCACCTGCAGTGCCAGCTTAGTGATTGCCAGGACAGACAAAGGACAGACAGACCACTCTGTGCCCCTGTCACACAGCCAGGACAGGCCCTGCCAGCCAGGGGTGCAAGGCCCAGTCTCTCCATCCTGCTGGGATTTGGGGCTGCTGGTTTCCATCCAAGTGGGCTGGGCCCCCTAGGCACCTGGTGTGTTGGCACTGGGTTGTGTTTGTCCCCATGTCCCAGACCTGGGGTTGCCCCATATGGCTTTTGTCCAGCTCAGGGGTTCAGGAGCTCCATCCCGAAGGAAAATAAGAAAACAAGGAAAAGGAGCAAAAAAAGTGTGTTATCTCACTGAACTGCTTTGGCCCTTTTATTTTCCAGCCCAGAACAAGCCCCTTGCCAGCCGGCTCTGCTAAAATCCCCCCGTGGGACCTGCTCAGCCCCCTGGCCATGCCCACAGCCCCCCGGCGCTGAGGCAGCAGCCGCTGCAGGGCCCTGCCGCTGTAATGCGGATGGAGCCGCTCTCCCGGGGGGAGCAGGGCTGGCAGCGGGGGGCCGGCAGCGACTGGATGCTCTCCCGGGTGCCTGGATGCTCTCCCGGCGTCTCTCCCTCGGCGGGGAAAGGCGGCAGCGGTCCCTGGGCATCCTTCCCCCTCCCCGTGCCTCGGCGCTAATTAAAGCCGCCTCCGGCCGGTGCTCCATTAATTCTCGCCACATCCAGCTGCACCAGGCAGGGCGGCCGCGAGCACCCGCGTGCCGGGATGCGGGCAAGGGATGCGGGCACGGGATGCGGGCGGCGAGCCCAGGACGGCGGCTCCCTGGACCACTCGTGCTGTGAGTGTGCCAGAGCTCAGTCTCAACACGCCAGGGCCAGCCCAGATGAGGTGAGGACCGTCCAGCCGCTCCAGAGAGGGTGAGAGGGGTGATCCCCGTGGTTCCCGCTGCCTGCCACAATCTCATCAGGACACACCACCACCGATCAAATCACAACCCTGTCCCCGAATCATTTAGAGCCCCATCCCAGGCTGCTCCCTGCCCGTGCCGTGGGGACGGCTGGCAGAAGGTCTTTTTTTCAGGACACAAAACATGCCAGAACACCACCGCCAGGCAGTCGGCCTCCTCTAAACACCCGGCTGGAATTACAAGGAGAAGAAGTCCGGAGCTGCTGCCATTAATTGGGCTGACCTTCTCCGGAGCTGCTTTCCAGTGCCAAAAACCATGAGTCAGACCTTCAAGAATGAGGAAAAAAGGCAAATCTGGCTTTAAAAGTGCGGCCGACCTGGGGCTCGTTAGCGCTGCCCTCCAGCCCCAAGCCACAGGGATCCTGCGCATGGAAAGGGGCAGCAGGAAGGGGTTGGTGACAGTTGATCCCAGCACCTTCATCCCTATTTCCCCGAGCTGAGGGGATCCTTTCCTATGGCTGCCCAGCCAAAATTGGACAGCTCACAGACTTTAAAGCAATTAATAAAGAATATATGGATGCTGGCTGGGGGGTCAGGCGCTGCGGCTGCCTATGCATACCTACGTCTGTGCAGATATATATATATTTTTTAAAATAGATGAAGAGGCTGGTGGAGAAGCTAAACAGTTGCTAAGCAACCGGGCTCCTTCCTGGCTTGGGGATGTAGGGATGGGGGAGCCAGGGGTGGGGACAGGTCCCACATCGGATAAGGGATGTGAGCACAGAGATCCATCAGCTCCCCTGGAGGTGCTCCAGAGTAAAGGGCATGACAGAGGGTGAGGAGCTGGGATTTACTCCTGGCCCCACAAAAAGACCAAACCCCCCACAAGCTGAACCCCTTGGGCTCCCAGGGGAGGCCAAGAAAGCTTCGCTCTCAGCTTTGGCTGGAGGAGAGCTGATGGGAAAGGAGACCAACCCCAGGACCTCTGCAGTGACCCCATTCCTGAGCCAGGGATGAGGGAAAGGAGGAGCACATCCACGTGATGGCAGCAATCCCCTCATGCTGAGTGGAGAGGCAGCAGGTCCAGGTGATGGGTAACTCTATGAGACCCCCCAGCCCCTTGTCTCTCAGGCCACACTCTCCTCAACGTCTTGGGGATGCCCTGCCAGACCTTTCCCAACACAGAGGTGGTTAAATAAGGAACGAGGATGGAGAAGGAGAACAGCCACCCCTCAGGTTTTGCATCCTTGGGGCCACTTGCTTTGCTGGGCGGAGGAGTCAGGAGGAGGCACAGGCTTCTCCAAGGCCCATCACCACTCTGGGGAGGGGGGGAGTAATAAAACTACTACGAATAAAAGGAATTATTGAGCACATGGAGGAGCAGGGGGATGACTGTCACAATGAGGTCACCTTCCCCAATGGGGACACAATCCCGGCAAACGACCCTGGGGCTGACTGCTGCAGGTGCGGGGGGGTCATGGCCAGTGCAGGGGGAGCATCCAGCTGGGAATCCCCACCACCACCCCCCCCCCATGGCTGGCTGGGTGGTTGTGTAACGGGAGGAGCTATTCCGGGGTTTGAGCACATTATATAAGCCACGGGCCACCTGGCCGGGGAAAACGGGAGCTGGAAGACAGGGAAGAAGAAGAGGAGGAGGAGGAGGAAGGGCTTTGGGGACTGGGGATCCCCCACATCCGGCAGACCCCCAGCAGCCAGGACTAAGTCTGCACCCCACAGGGACCCCCTGCCAAGAGGTGTGGGCTGGACACCCTCTGCTCCCCCTTCCAGCAGCCTCCCAGGAACTCCTGCCACACATCCACCCACGACTGGATCTGCCCCCCAGGGCACGAGACCCTTTGTCCAGGGGGAAAGAGTAATTTTCTTGGCACCAGGGACAAAACCAACTAAGAGCCCTGTGCTCCTCTGCCTTCCTGGCAAAGCCCTCTGCTCACCATCCCCAGTAGCGACCAAGGACCAAAGGCTCCCTTAAAATCTGCCCAACTTCTGGTTCTGAAATCCCCCCATCTCCCCCTACTTGTGCTGCCAAGACGAGTCCTGGGGCAGGGGAAGGCAGACGGGATGCAGGGGGGATCCAGAGGGGATTTAGGGGGGAGGCTAGTGAGACACAGGGGGTGGCACTCTGTGAGGACACACTGGCAGAGTGGGACAGAGTGATGAGGATGTGTTCGGGAACAAGAACCAGGAGCTCCTGTCCCCAAAATGCTCCCCAGTGGGGGTGTCCCTGTGCTCTGGCCAGTGACAAACCCACGTGCCAGGGCAGAGAGACCAGCCAGGACACAACCATCTGCACCCTCAGAGAAGGTCTCTGACATTTGTCATCAACCTGAGACACCCCCAAATGCTGCCAGCCCCCAGGTGACCCCCCTGCAGCAGCAGGAGCACAGGGAAGTGACACATCCAGTCTGAAATCTCTCTCCGGATGGGATGAATGGACCTGTGCCTCCTGAAAGCCACCTGAGCCGTGCCCCGACCTCTCTCCACCAGCCCCCTGCAGGGCCATCCCTGGGGACAAACCTCCCTGTCCTGGGAAGGAGAAGCACAAAACGCTCCCAAAAGACCAGTGGCTGGGCTGCTGCTGGGATTCCCCCTGCCAAGCCTTGCCCCTCTCCTTCCCCCACACAACACTCGCAGGGTTTGAAATCTCATCGGCCAAACCCTCCCCAGCACAGCCTGGGGGTCCACGCTGCAGAGACAGGGGCTTTGGGGCCGTTTTCTCAGCCTCATCTCCCACCTGCTCCGCACAAGGCACCAGCACCTGCTGGGGGGCTCATCACTATCCCGTCCTTCCCAGACAAAACCCCACTGCTGGGGGTGACCCCCTGTCCCCACCCCAGCGTGCCTCCCCACATGGAGGAGAGGGATGTGTGTGCCCCCAGCCACCCCCCAGCACCGGGAAGCACCCGGCACATCCACGTCCCTAGAGGGACCCCCCATGCCCCATAAATGTATCTCATCTCCAGACTCCTGACACCACCTTGGACCTCCTAAAGCATCAAACCCCGTGGGGGGGACACCACTGTTACCCTCCTCCCGGTGGGGTCCCCAGCTGCCCCAGCACCCACGAAGCGCTGCACCCCTCACCCATCCCTTCCACCCGTGCCCCTTTAGGGACCCCAATTCCCACCCCACTCAGCAGCAGCCCACCCCCAATCCCCATCCCTGGGGGTCCTCACTCCCCTTCCCGCGGCGAGCATCACCTGATTGGGGGGGGGTGAAGCCTTTTCCCCCCACACCCACCCCTCTCAGCGTCCCCCGTGCCCAGCGGGGTCCCACCGCCCCGCACGCCCCGTCCCCTCCCTGCCCGGCCACCCCCCCCGCCCTGTGCCGGCCCCGCAGCCCCGGGCCCGGCCGCGCCTCACCTCGCCCCGCCGCCCCGCTGGGCCCGGCCTCAGGAGGGGCTCCCTGTCGGCGCCGGGGCGTGCCGGGGGTGCCGGGGATGGCGGTGGGAGCGCGGGGTGGGGCGCGGCGGTCGCGGCCCCTCCGGCGCGGCCCCGGCGCGGCCCCTGCTGAAGTGCTGGACAGCTCCGGCAGCGGAGCCGCCCGACACAGAGCGCCGCCGCCGCCTGCGCGCACCGCGCGGGGCCCAGCGCCGCCGCCCGGCCGGAGGGCGCCACTGCAGCGGCGGCAGCGCCGAGCGGGGACAGCCGGCCTTAAAGGGGGACAGCCGGCCTACAGGGGACACCCGGCCTTAAAGGGGGACACCCGGCCTTAAAGGGGGACACCCGGCCCTGCGGGGGACACCCGGCCTTAAAGGGGGACACCCGGCCTACAGGAGACCCCTGGCCTTGCAGGGGACATCCGGCCCTATATCCAGCACCCAGCCCAAATCATTCCATCCCTCACCTTCCTCCCCATGGGGATCCCCTTGGGTAAAGGTGGCAGCAGGCCACGGGGACAGGTCCAACTGG
>JAWWLV010000053.1:6269074-6351193 GCA_035041135.1 Platyrinchus mystaceus | reverse complement strand
TCCATCCCTCACCTTCCTCCCCATGGGGATCCCCTTGGGTAAAGGTGGCAGCAGGCCACGGGGACAGGTCCAACTGGAGGGGGACACGGTGCCCAACTGTGAATGGGGTGAAGGATGTGAGCATCCTCTTTCCACAAAGATTTAACAGCCTTTTGGGGTTGTTTCCTACCGTCTGCTGTGCAAAACCTGTGTCCCACGTCCATTATCCATGTAGGGACTACATAAACAAGTGGCCATGTGTTGGATCTGTGTCTCTATTAACTTCAGCCAAGCAGTGGGGCTGGGTTTGGGAGCTGCCGTGCAGTCTCTGAAGCATCCCCAGGGATGCTGCTGCCTCTCTGTGCTCCTGCCTTTGTGTCTTCCATGCCCCCCAGGGTCACAGCAGATGCCACCTCCTAGGAGAAACCTCCTGCATGGTCATGGCTATTCCTGGTTTAATGTTGGAAGGGGAAAACAGCCCATGACAGGAAAATCCAGCATCCCCAGGGTGAGCCTGTGCCCTTTGCAGCACCATTATCTTCCCAACACCGGCAGAGTCCGCAGCACTGAATAATGCATCAGGTCTTGGAAACAAAGAAGATGAGGAATGCAAAAGCAGCACAGGGAGACCCTGGCATGGGAGGGGGCAGAAGGCCCGTGGGGTTCCCTGGGCTTGGCCAGGAGCCAGGGCTTTGTAACAGGACCACATCAGGTTTTGGGCAGCAGCCTGAGAGAGCAGCAGTGGGAGATGGGAGTATAGCCCAGCCCAGGGTGCAGGATCCCAGCCAGAGAGCTGGCACCGGCAGCCAACACAGCCAGAACCACACCTGGAATGGGATGGAGAAAGGCAACAACCATCTGGGTGGGAAAAATGGAGGAAAGCAGGAAGAAAAAGCTGCCTGGCAGGCAGGGAGCTGAGGGGTGAAGCTGGGAGAACGTCACGAAGGGACGATCTCGTGGAGAACAAAAGGGGAGAGATGGAAGGAGTGGGAGAAGGGTCGGTAATTGCAAGCAAACAGACAGAGCAAGCCATGGCTGGGGGGAGAGGGGGAAAATCATCACTTGAAAGAAACCGAGAATTTGGGAAGGAGAAAAAAATAAAGGCGATAAATAATTAAAGGAGATCAAACGAGGCAGGCAGCAGAACAGGCCTAATTGCAAGGATTCGCGCTGAGGTTCGACATCTCCACCAGCCGCCTCCTGACGCAGAAGAAAGGGCGTCCGGGAACGGCGGTGCCGGGCGGGAACGTGCTGCTGGCACGGCACAGGCAGGAGCCCCTGATCAAAGCCTGGCGCTGGCTTTGGTGGTGCTCAGCAACCCTGACGAGGCAGCAGGGGGAAGGAAACGCCAGAAAATGGGGGGGCAAAGCACAGGCATGAAGGGGAAGGGGCTGGGAGGCCCCGTGATCCTGTGAGAGCCCAGGGTGCGATGGGGACGGGGCACAGGAGCAGCCCCGAGCGCACCCGGGGTGACCTTGGGCCGTTCGATCGGGGCCGGCGGCTGGAGGCTCCCATCGATTTGGGATTGACCTCGTGGCCACGTGGCCCTGCTCAGTGCTGGGGTGGGTTTGCTGGATCTCCTGCTCCCCTGGGGCTTCCTAACCCTCCTATCCCTCAACAGGGGAGTTTTCTTCCTCGTGAATTTGTCCGGTCGCTCTTTGAAGCCCTGGGAAACACTTCGTACCTGTGTTGTGCTGCGGCGAGGAGACCTCCCATGTCCCAGCACATGCCTCCCTTGGATCATCAAGGATCTGCCACTTCCTGCTTTCCTTGGAACCTCCAGACTCAGAGGAGAAGCAAGTATGGGAGGAAAGAATGAATCTCCAAGCAGCTGTTCACTGCCAGCCCCAGCCTTTGCTTTTACAAACCCAAAGGGCAGCCCTCCCTGAGCATCACCCAGGGTGGGAGAAGAGGCCTCCCAGCTGCATCCTTCCCCATGACCAGTGCCCAACACCCTCCTCCATGACCCCATCCAATCTGTCCCAGAGTCCCCACGGAGCCCCTGCAGGCAGCAGGTGTCAGGGACAGGCAGAGCAGTGGCAGAGCTCAGCTCAAGCGTTGTAACCTCTCCTAACAAGCAAGCAAATCCCTGCCCCGGCAGGACTCCCTGCATATTAATTGCACTGCGTTATCCAGCCATCTGTTCCCGCAGCCAGGAAAAGAGCAGTCCCTTTGGTCTCCTTTATTAACAGGTTTCCCTGTAAATGCAAACAAACCCTCCCGCCTCGGCACCGCGCTCCAACTCCGCTTTGAGGCACCCGGGAGTGCAGAGGGAGCTCTCGGGCATTTCAGTAAATCAAGAGCAGGGAATGCAAAGGTGGTGATTTCACACTGCCTGTGGCCAAGCAGGAGAGCCAAGGGACGGGGAGAGGCCTCTGCAGAGGCAAAACAGCAGCTCAGATGGTTTCTGATCCTCCTGCCCTCACCACAACTCTGTGAGGGAAGGAGGAAGCTGAGCTGGTCTGCACCCCCAACTGTGCCCAACCAACTTTGGAGTGTATTTCCCCCTCTCCTCATTCATCCACCATTTCCCTGGACAGAGGATAAACTGCCAGCCCCAGTAATGCAAGGCTGAGCACTGGATACCCCAGTGTTAGTAGGGCAGATAATAGGCTGCTCAGAAGGACAGAAGCAATAATTTTCTGTCCTGGCACCTGCTGTGGGCCCTGGATGATTTCAGTTTTGGAGGTGGGCTCATGAAAGAGCGTGCCAGTTATCCAACATCTTTCTGAAGTACCTCCAGCCTCTCCAGTTTTGCTCCTTTGCCGGAGCTGGGAAGGCAGCCAGCTTTGGCAAGGAAGAGGCTGCACTAAACTGTCTTCCTGTTGTTGTTTCCTCTGCTTCTCCCTCTCCTAAATATCACCAAAATGCCATCAATTGTCCCCAGGGCTCAGCCATGCCTGCTGCAGCTGCACCAGCCTTATCCAAAAGCAAACTGCTGTCCCCATCTCCCACCACCCAGAGCACCCCTGGTGTGAGATGGGGCGCAGGGGTGGCAGGTCTGTACCCCCACACCAAAGCACCTGCCCTTAAAGGGAGTGAGGAAGGGAAAACAGATTTCCCAGGAATAAGGGACACAGGTGTGTGCCAGCCTGCTCATCCCACCTGAAGACTCCCAGGACACTGCGGTTAACCAGGAGGAGACTCGAGCCATACCGTTCAATTTGCTTTTCTCCTTGTTCTATCCTTTCCTCCACTTAATATGCTGCTCCAGCAGCACAGGAGCGGCAGGTGGGATCGAGTGACCTGACATATGACCATCTGGAGAACCTTTATTTATTACTCTTAACACACAGCTCCTCTGTATCTTGTATCTGTGCTCCAGCACGGAGCTGGGCTGTCCGAGGCAGCAGCAGCTCCGTGCAAACAAATGTTGCTGCAGTGGAAGAGCTGCTTACAGACCATCAGGACAAAAAGTCTGCACAGTAAACAGGGTGAAACCCAAGAGCCCTGCACGGGGCAGGTTTTCCACCTCCTCCAGCCCTGGTCACTCACCTCCACAGGAGGTAAACACCAGAGGCTGCCGGTACAGGAGCGAGCACTGTGACTCAGCAGGGCGGCCCTGCTGCAGCAACTTACAGGAGAGAGGATGAAGGTCGTGTGTCTTGGAGACACAGCAGCAGGAGACAACTTCCAGAGCAGGCCGTTTGCTTCTCTGGTCACACCCAGCCAAACCCTGCTCCTCCTGAGGAGGGGCACATCCCGGATCCTTTCTCCCTCCAGGGAATCTCCTCAGAGAGAAGCGGGGGGATGTCCCACACTTCCCTCTGCAAGCCACCTCCAGTCTTCACAGTGATTAAGTAAGTTACCCACCACACAACTGCTCAGCCATGAGGACAGCACGTGTGACCGAGTGGAGAACACCTATACAAGACCCTTTCCTCAGCCAGTGTCCTTCTGGCCCCTGACTTCACTGCAGAAAGCCAGAAGAAGCGTGACTCCTTCCCCTTCCCAAAACAGAGTGGATTTCCAGGCACAGGGAATACCTGCAACTCCAAGCACGAGGCATGGGATTGGGGGAAAAAGAAACAAACCCAAAAACCAAACAGTGCAGGGACATTGTCAACATTCAGGGGATTTGAAGGAGACTCTGGAGTATTTACAAGTCAGCAAGTGCTGAGGAATAATCCTCTTCCACCTCAGCTCCACTCACCCATGTTGCCCCTGAGTCTCTACCAGTGCAAGAAAAGCTTTCTGCTTGTCCATGCAATTCCTCCAGACTTTGCTGGGTTTGGACTGCTGACACAAGAAAAGATCGAATAACCTAAGCCACACGATGAACCTCAAGTTCTAAAAGTCTCCAATGCTCAGAAATTTGCTCTATCTGCTGCATTAAAAATAGCAGGACTGGAACAATTGTGTGTTCCTGTCCTCCTGGCTGCAAGGCCAGGCTTTCCCTGCAGCTGGTGCCTTGGCAGCTTTGGATGGCAGTTCCCCTGGACCAGCTGGACATGGAGACCATGGCACACACCTCTGGCAGGTGGATACACACCATTTTTAATAAGCTGTGCTGCTTGTTTTGGGTACAAAATTGCTGACAGGCCTGCAAGACCCCTACACCCTGTGACCTGTGTTACAGAAGTCTGCCATACGCTTTCCATTTATTGTTTGGAACAGTCTGTGCCACACTTACCAGGTCTGGCCAGTCACTCCTCCTCAGTGTCCTCCAGTTCTGACATCCTCCCATGCCCCCCTCCAACACAATCTTTAATTCTTTAATCTTTAATTCTATTAATACCACCTAATAATTACTTTGTTCCAAGCCTGCTGAGTAATGACTGCCGACGCATCAATTCCATTACTATTCCTGTAAAGAAACCAAGCTTCAACACACCAAATTTCTGCAGAGAGGAGTGACAAGGACTGTGCTTGCTGTCCTCCCTTCCCACATGTTCCACAGGGCAGGGAAAGAACCAGGCACTTGATAATCAACGCATCTTCAACAGTCACAACTGTGTGACCTGGTTCAGAATGATGAACTAATTAAAACAAAAAAACCAAAACCCACTTCAGAGAGCTCAAAAGAAAGAATATAAGAAGTGGGAGGAAGAAGAAGAAAGGCAGTGACCAAAGAGCATCTACTACTTTTAGGTATCTTCCTTCTGAGAAGCTTCTGCCCCCAGGTTCTCTGGCTCAAACCAACACTCCCCTCAGTTCCTCCAGAGGTGCTGGGCTTTGGCTTTTCCTTCTCTTCATCTAAATAAAGTCTGTTCAACTTAGAATTCAACCTACACAGATGAGAGCAATTCAAAGCAACAGCGTAAGCAGCACGGAGGAAGAGTGAATTAATTGCTTCCTTCATTAAAGCTTACCTTCAAAGAAGTCAGCAACACAACTCGTCATCACCATCTTCTTGCAGACATTTATTTTTATATTCACAAGAGGATGAATGTAAGAGAAATTTATGGAGATGCTAAATCAAGGCTTTTGTTCCTAACTAGAAAGAAGTCACTCTCAGCAGCTTAATTACTGTCTTAGCGCAGGACTGACATTTCAAACATCGTGCTCTTTCACTAACTCCTTTAAAAATCAAATTACATAAGAGATTAAGGTAACACAAGGTAACAGAGGTAATGCCACCTCTTGGAAAATCACCTCTTGGATCACTGGTGCAGCCCCTTCACCCCGTCTTGATCTTATCTGATCACTCCTGGTTCCCAGTGGCTGTGCTGAACAAGGAACCCATGGCACAACCCAGGCAGCAGCAGAGTTGGGAGCAATTAGTTCACCCACCTTACAAGGCTATTTCATCCCCATTGAAACCATTAACCTCTCAGAGACCTACAAGCCCCAACTTCAAAAGACGAAGCACATCAGGACAAGTCCACATGGTACACTGAAAAAATGAGGCCGTTTTATTGATGATTAGACTCTGCACTGGCAACAAGCATCAAGCTAATACAGACAGACTTCAACCAAAGCATGAGCTTTGAATCAGAAGTCATAAAGTGACATGATGCCTTAATAAATTAAGGAAGTTAATTCCTCCCCATCATCAACTCTTCACTTGAAGTTCTTTGCAAATTCCTCTCCTTTCTTAATAGAAGCCTTCAGCTCAGACATGGCTGCAGCAACCATCTTCTCTTCAAAGGGGGAGAGCTTGCCAAGGCCTAGGTTCTTCTCAATTCCTTTTTTCTGAGGGAAAGAGGATTTAAGGATTAACCATTCATTGAACTAAAGAGTAGCTTAACAGCTTTGACTAAGTATTACCCAGCTGAGACAGAGACCCGGCCTGGGACCTCTGTCATCTCTAGTTTGCCAACCCTGTCCTTCCTGGTAAGGTTCAAAACCTCTTACTATCTGTGGCAACTTCTACAGCTCTCACAAACTTCTCCTTCACTGTTCACAAGTGTGAAACCTGAAGGAAACCTGAAGGAAGTCCAGCAGCTCCTTCAAGAGGAAACTGATATCAACTGCTCCTTCCCACCTCCAGACACACCATCTGGCAAGAGAATCACTCCCCCCGGTCTATGTCCTTTGCTTGCCACTGGCCTGCAATCTCAAACTGCTTTAGAGTGGCACTCCTGGGTTTTCAAGATGCCTACATCCAAACCCTACTCTCTTAATACCCCTCATCATCCATTCCCTCATCAGCCTGCCCCAACACAGCACACACCACCTTTTGTATCCCAGCAGCCACGACAGGGCTGCAGCATCCTTGTCCTTCATCACTCCCATGGGATAAGGGTGACAAAAGGAAGACTTTCAGAGTCCAGAAGAGGTCCTGAAAGCAAGCTATTAATTCTAATCTATGCTGTAGCTCCCCATGTGCCTCGAATTCTGAAGGATTTGCTTGTGGCAGGTCAGGCTGAGGAGACAGGTTTGCTGCCTCTGGTTAATCATATGAAGGCCCAGAGTAAACAGGCCTGACTTGAGGCAAGCATGACCTCTTAAGCCAAGTCTGAATCTCTGGTTACTCAGTGATCTGCAGTCTAAGAGCAGATAAAAGCAGCAGCATCCTTGCCAAGCCAAGCTATGTGCCTAAATACCATACCCAAATACTCAAGACTCTTAAAGGTACACTCAGCTGTTAACTCCAGCAATACCAGGTATTCAACTAAACTGAAACCACTGAGTAGAACCCACAAGACTCCATCAGTAGCTTCTGTTTACAAGCCTCATGATTTAAAGTACATACTCCCAGCTGCAGAGGTGTAGAGAAGTACGGGCTCTCCGTCACGTCCGACTTAACAAAGGCACATTCCACAACCCCTTGCTTTCCACTCATTGCATCCAGCAGAGAGAACACAAATCGAGCACCAGCATAGGCCATGGACAAGGTGGCAGATCCTGTAAGAGTTAAACCACTTTTAGAACAGATCGCATTGAAATCTGATACCTTCTCTGGCATCAAAGGTTTCCATACGGGTACGTTTACAGAGCTCCAGTGTCGTTGACTTCAAGCTCACAGTCAGTTGGATAAAGCAGCAGCTCTTGGCCAGCTACATGCTATCCAGCTGACCAGATTTATAGAAGAAACAGCTTAATTTGACAGAGAAGTGTCTTTTTAAAGCCATATATGGTGTGGGATCAGTTAACGTTTAGCCTTACATACTGAGCTACTTCTGGTAGCACAGCTCAGGCAGTCACAGCTAGATTCCTAATCAGCAGTTCATAAACTGTAAGTAAGATTAAACTGCAGGGGACTGCATCCATTCAGCTAGATAACAAGAATTACCTGAAAGCTTTACTCAAGAACCCACCTGCTCCTGCTTTAGCTTGGACAACTTCAGTGCCAGCTTCCTGAATTCTCGCTGTAAGCTTCTCCAGTTGATCCTGAGGAAACTCCACTTTTGGTGTGCACTAGACAGGAAAGAAAAAAAAGTTACTATCCACTACCAGAACCCCTCCAGATTCAGCATAAGGCCACCCACATGATGTCTTCTGTACCACTGCAGTTATTACCAACAGTTCTCAACTGGGCAAATGGCTTTAGCCCAGCTCACAGCCTGTGTGAGACACTGGCCAACTGCAGGAGTCACCAGGGCTGCTGGTCACTGCATGGCCCGGAACAGGAGCCCAGCCATGCCCAGATTCCTCAAGGACAAACTGCAGCTTTGCAGCCAAACCAGGGCTTGCCATGGTTCCTCACTGCTGTGTAGTCCTTTGCACTAAACAGATGCCCTTCCCAGCGTTAGGAATTTCAAAAAATCATCTTGTAAATATTCGGGTCACTGTGGCATTATGGAAGTCAAGAGCTTTATGAAGGATCCAGTCTCCCAGCAGTATTTACTAAACCTTCAGATACAGCTCTGCCAGTAGCTTAAGCACAGTTGTGTCTCTCCCAATGGACTGCTTAACCAAAGCACCCTCTCAGCATGCAGCTGCTCCAAAGCTCTTATTCCTTAAGAAAATCCTTCTGTGAGGGATACTTTATTTCCCACTTAGAGCACAGCTTTTCCCCTTTTTCTTGCAGACTGTCTTTGGCCATATACCAGCCATCTCCCCACGAGGCTGCAGCCTGCTTAAGAACTGCATTTCAGTCTGGCTTAGATGCATGAAGGGAGCTTCTCTTAATGACCTGTCATTGCCACACCTCAGATCTTATATCCCAAAGTCCTTTAGAGGAAAGCTGGAACTATTTACACTATTGACACTATCCAGAGTTTAGATTTAGATTGCTGCCTTCCATCTCATCCTGCATCTCATCCCAGAAGGAAAGCAGCCATGAGAGCAGGGAAAACTGTCTCTGCTCTATCTTAGCAGTTAACTGCCATTACAAAGACACTTTAAATCAACCCTAACACCCTGAGGAGTGTGCTGCCACCCAGAGCAGTCACCATGACCTACCTGAGAGATCAGAGGGATGATAGTCTTCCCAGCATGGCCACCAATAACTGGAACAGTTACTCGAGCTGGATCTAAGCCCTAAGGGAAACATGAAACTTTCCATCTTCTGAAGCACATAGGCAAGAAAAACAAGCAAAAACACCACACTTCACTGTCTGCCCTGGGCACTTGGACACATTGATCCAAGGTACAAAGACTCTATGATCCTAGAGGTCTTTTCCAACTTAAATGATTCTGGGATCTGTAACCCAGTGCTACACAGGGCAGGAGTTTCAGAGGCAGCTCCAGGTTACTCTGATCACTTTATACAGTTATAGGACATTATTACTGCAAGTTTGGATAAATAGCAGCACAACATAAACACCACCAGGGCTGTTTAGAGCAGCAACCTGTTACAGCTCCTGATACTTTGCAGAATATCCTGTAACACACAGCACAGAGTTTGACTTGCAAACACATACAACAACTCAACCCTCTCCTCTGGTTGCACCAGGGGTTGGAAATGCCAGTGGAATTAAGGAGAACACGTAGCTCACTCACAGGGCTATGAAAAGGAAAGGTCAAAGTCTCTTGAACCACGTTTTGCAAGAAACCTTATCTCCAGGCTCCTCTAGAGAATGGAGGCAGGGAATCATTGCCTTCGCCTCTGGCTCCGCAGAAATCCGAGCTCCTTTGGCTCTCTGCAGTGATTTTGGAAGCATTTCTGTATAGATCTGATCCCAAAGCAGGCAGTGTCCCTCCCCCAGCAGCTGTTAACCATGACCTGCCTTCAGTTCAGCCACAAAAGTGTTCGCTCTGACGATGTCCAGCGTTGTGACACCAAAGATTTTATTGGGATTATACACACCGTGCTTCTTGAAGACTTCTGAAGTAATTGGGATGGTTGAATTTACCTACCAGCAAGAAGAGGCAAGCACTGATTAAAAGAGGTATAATAACAAAGCCAATGCATGAACTTAAACAGGCCAATAAACAACCCAAATTACACTTCCAACTTGGAATCAGCTGCAGCCAATTACTTTAATGCCTAAATTGAAGAGCAATTTACAGTCAGGCCGGAATAAAAGTCATTAATTTTACATAACCATTAAGACAATAAATTTGTTCATTCCCATTACATAGGCTCCTCCCTTAGAGAGCTAAGACTTTTATCCCAGCTAATACACCAGCTTGTATTATAACCAGTCACACAGATTTTGAGATATTAAGCACTTTTATATCCAAGTTTCCTCTGACTTAAACACAGCCAAGCAAAATGGGTTACTAGAACCAGGCTTTTAGAGCTTTTCTGCTAACACACTGCAGATCTTAAAGATACTGTTCAAAAAGAATTTGGATTACTCTAGTATTCTCAGTCTGGATTTTGGGTTGGTTTTTTTTTTTCCCCCTCTACACTGAAAAGCCTTCAGAGAACACTTACCGGGTTAGAAATAATACAGATCATGGCTTCTGGACAGTGCTTTGCACAGGCAGATGTCAAAGTGGCAACAATGCTGGCATTGGTGTTGAACAGGTCATCACGAGTCATACCTGAAACACAGCCAGTGCAGCGTCCCGTTACCCACAGTCCACCCCAATCAAAAACCTGGACAGAGACACATCAGCTCCTGGTTTCACAGATCAAGAGTAAATTCTCCAGCTGCAGTAATAAACTGGCTCCAAAGATAACTCCTCTTGCTAGCAAACAGAACAGCCCTTTTCAGGAGCAACCAGCCCAGCTGTCCATTGCCAGAACACATTTCACCCAAGCTGCCTGGAGCACAGTGTGGCCATGCAGACCCACACCACTGATACTCAGAGCAGCTTAACTGCTCCCAAGATGAATTCCCCTCCTTCTCTTAAGTCTCCTCAACAACTCCAGTTTAAATGACAACTGCTCTGTGCAAGATATTGCTGGTTGTGTAAGTGCCACCTCCTGTTTCTGTTGCAGCAACTACTTGAACCATGAAAAATTAAGATTTAGGAAGAGCTAGGCATTAAAGTCTAGAATTTTGTTACATTCCAAATAGGATACTGAAAAACAGAGTAGAAAAGGAGTAGGTCAGAGACATTCTAGGAAGGCTTGATAGCATTTATTCAGAGATGCCCCAAGAAGTTACTGCACAATTGATGCAATACAAATAGATTATTTCTATTCTTCTGAGAAATTAAACTATGAACCAGTTTTTATTCCTTGAGCATTGCCCTAGAGCAAGAAACACTAAAGGGAGATTTAGGATCACTTACATGAAAGGTCATTGCACCTCAGTCCCATGTGGGAACTCCAGAAATCAATGCTGCCCATTTCACAAGGGACAGTCTGAGAGAGAGGCTGAATGATCTGCCTGATACCACAGCTCTGGGTCAGGGGCATTACCAGACCACTTACACCCCAAGCCAACACCACCATAAAGCACCAGGCACAGCTCTATCTGAGCAGCAGCACTGCAGAGATCCACTTCAAAGCAGCCCTGGGGCTTTTCCAACAAAGAGAACATACCTGGTTTTCTAGGGACTCCCGCCGGAATAACAACAACATCACAGCCCTTCAGACACTCTGGCAACTGCTCAGGTCCCATGAAGCCTGAAATGGAAGACACTCAGGCATTATGCTTTTCAGAGTTATTAAGTATCTGATACTTTGAAGTACAAAATTACACCCAGAGGCATCCAATTTGTTTTTTTTAATTTAGCCTTCAATTCAAACTTATGCTTAAAGCAAAGAAACACAATTATGGATGGATCCCATTTGATGCTTTATCCTCATTTCAAAACTTACAGAACCAGAGTGGTGAGAATCTCACATTCATCTGTTTCAAAAACCTCCAGTTCCTCTCGCTATGTGTATTTATTCTCCAAAAACCTTGGCACAAGAGTCAGTGCCTCCAGAGAATTTCAGACAGGCACATTCCAGTAAAATGTCACCTCCTGGAGGTCTTCAGATAAAATAAAGATCAGCAGATTAAGTTTGCTTTCATCAGAACCTCACAGTGTTCAGAAAAGAAGCATGTGGAACTCATGTGGATACCCAGGGAGTGTTAAGTCTAGTTGTAGTCAAACTTCTAAATTCAACACTCAGGCTTTGTTCAGAAATAACTTCACTGAGTGTTTCCTGCCAGGCATCACACATTACCCTTCAACAGTGCAACCACAGGCCATTTTCATCTCCATACATGTCAATCTAATCAGTTAAACCTTAATTAATCATGCACTGCTCGAGGAAAAAGCTACTTAAATTGACACCAGGCTTCAGGATCGCTGTGTGAAGCTCCCCCTTCTCAAGAAACAGGTGATTCAGTGCCAGAGCCACCCGAGAGGATCCCTTGGGAACACAGAGCATTCCCAGCAGTACCTTTGACACTGGCTTTGGTCTCAATGTGGCTGAGGTCGGCTGCCACGCCTGGAGTGTGGGCAATGTCATAGAGGCTGAGCTTGTTCACCAGCGGGCTGTTCTTCAGGAGCAGCGACAGAGGCTGCCCGATGCCCCCCGAGGCCCCCAGCACTGCTACCTTGGCGTTGTTCTGCAGAGAAGAGACAACAAACACGGGTTGGAGATGTTCTGGCAGCCACCCCAGGGGTGACCTTGGGGATTTCACCACGCTCTCTTTGCTTTTAGCTCTATTTCTCAATTTCTCAATGCAAACCTGATAGCCTGAGCCATGAAAGCCATGCTCGTGAAAGCCTCCCGGGGATCCTCCAGGTTTATTGGCAGGACAGGTTGGAGGAAACTTATTTGCAACCTGTAGCTCAAGAGGGAAGCAAGGCTTGGGCAAAGGAACCCGAAGGATCACCCTTCTCCAGACAGAAATGTCTGTTTGAGACTTATACCTGCCACCCTGAGGGCCCAGGTCTAACTTAAGACAAAATCTGGTTTGTAGTTTCTCTAGACTATTAATATTGCCAGTATTAAAAAAATATGCCTTCCCATTTGGCAAATCAATACATTTAATGGACTACAATAAATGCACACTGTATGTACATGAAGAAAATGCTCAGGCCAGAAATAAATTCAACATAGTACCTGCAGCTGCCTCAAGACCAAGGCCTGAGAATATTAAGCGACTATAACTTCCAGCTTTGATCATGTGGCTGAGAATCAAGTAAAATCAACTCTTCTTAGTTGCCCTGTGAACCAATTTTACCCTCTCACATGTACTGGCAGGATGTTATTTTTCTCTCTGTGCTCCTGTTTGTAGGGTATTGCCAGCTACTTTCAAGGACCAGAATAACCTTAAAGTGCAACACACTGCCAAAGTGATGGAGAACCAGAGTCTCCTGCAGAGATGCAACACGGCAATATAATTACTGCTGAAAAAGCCATTCTCTATCACAGCATTACCAGATAAAGCCATAATAGCTTAACAGCTTAA
The DNA here is from genome assembly GCA_035041135.1 of Platyrinchus mystaceus. Lineage (NCBI taxonomy): Eukaryota > Metazoa > Chordata > Aves > Passeriformes > Tyrannidae > Platyrinchus > Platyrinchus mystaceus. The sequence continues at coordinate 6,338,075 of JAWWLV010000053.1, read as the reverse complement.
TTACTGTGCTATGACAAGAAATAATCCACCCAAGAGCTAGATCAGCCCAAACTCAGCTCAGTTCTCTTGCTATTGTAACTGAGTTAGTTTTGCATAAAACTCTTGAAGGGGAAGTAAAGTCTGGCATGAGTCACTGCTGTGCCCCATTTATGACTGAGCTGATACCATGAGGTCAAATCCTCACTGCTAAAAGATACAGTTCCTATGAAAAAAACTTGCACAAGCTTCTCCTGTGCAGCACATCTTTATAGTTCCAATAACCAGTCTGTCGTGTCCCACTGGCACTATTAATGTCAGATAGAGGTCGGTCCCTACCCATGCAACCACAGCAGCAGTTCTCCTCTGGTTTGGGGTCAGCAGAGTGGATTTCAAGTACACAAAGGATTACTGCTAAACCGCAGCTACCAGCTTTAGTTCTTAAAACCTCTGGGACGCAGGGGCACGTTTGCACTAGAGGAAGGCAGCAGGAAACCTGCCTATCACCCACCGCACGCCACCAGACAGAGAAGTTCAGCAGGTCTGGGCTCCTCCCCGGGCTCCACAGCCCCAGAACAGAGGAGAGTCTGGGCTCCTCCCCGGCCCCACAGTCTCTCACCGGGGAGGAACTGGGTCCAACCCAGGGCTGGCAGCCCCTCACTAGGACGGGCTGGGGCTTCTCCCCAGGCTCCACCCGAGCCCCGCGGCCCTTCACCGAGGAGAGCCCTTCACCTGAGCTCCTGCCCGGCCCCCAGCCCCGTCTCCGAGCAGGGCCCGGACTCCACCCGAGCCCCGCAGCCGAGGAGGAACCGGGTCCAACCGCGGCCTCGCAGGCCGGAACCGACGAGGGCCGGGGCTCCACCTGAGCCCCGCAGCCCCTCTCTGAGGAGGCCCCGCTCCCCACCCACGTTACCTGTGCGGAGGTGGCGAGGCCGCGGCGCAGGGCGGCGCTGGTGGCGGTGCTGAGGCGGGACAGCATGGTGGGAATGGTGGGAATAGCGGGAATAGCGGGAGCGGGGCTGGCGGCGCTCGGTGACTCCAACGACCTCCACGGCCTGCGCGGCCCCGCCTCTCGCGAGATTTCCCCCCTCCCCTTCCCGCCGCGGGCGGTAGTCTCGCGAGATCTGGGCCGCGGTAACCTTGGAGACGGGCGGGCGTCGCTCCCCGCGCCGGGCGCAGGGAGAGGCGGGATCGGGGTGTCGCGATAGTCGGCGACAGCCCGTCTGGGATGGCAGGGGTGGCGCTCTGCGAGCCCCGACACCTCTACAACATCATTAACCAGTGCCGGCGGTTCCCGCGGCTGGCGGAGCCCAACTACCTGTGCCTGCTGGGTGAGACCGCGGCACAGGCCCATCCCTGCCTGCTGCTGTCCCTGCCTACCCCTGCCCATCCCTGCCTGCTGTCTCCTGCCCCTACCTGTCCCTGTGCTTGGCCTTACCCCTGCCTGCTGCTACTGTCCTTGTCTCCTGCTTATCCCTGTCCCTGCCTGCTGCTCCTGCCTGTCCCTCCCTGCCCCTGCCTGCTGCTGCTCCAGGCTTTTCCTGCTCCTGCCTGCAGCCAGGTACTGTGTTCAGCCTAGTCCTGCTCCGGCTTTCCTCATGTCCAGCTCTCCCTGCTCTGATCCATCCCATGGATGGATCTCTCCCCCCGCTGCTTCCAGCAATTTTAGAGGTGGACAAGATCATTCAACCATTTCACAAAGATTGCTGATAAACATTTGCATCTTGCACAGTGCCAATACCCCCAAAATACAAAAGGGTGTCTGACATTGCAATATTATTAAATATTTTGGTGAAGGAGTCAGCCAGTTTGGGAGCGAGGTTGGCTCCTCTCTGGTGCCTCTCTCCCCAGCTCTGGGGCAGCAGAGGCAGAGGTGCTGGACAGAGGTCAGAGCACAGGACTGGTGCTGGAAATGATGAAGGGGCACACTTGGGTCAGGACTAAGGCTGCTGGCATCACTTGGTGTTATGCACACACTCACATCGGCCCTGGAGGTCGTTATATCCACACCAGAAAGCCTCAGTTTTTTAAAAAAACAAATCACAGAATTGTCAAGGTTGGAGAGAGACCTTCAAGATCATCCAGTCCAACCATCAACCCAACACCACCATAACCACTCCTAAAGCACATCCCCAAGTGCCACAGCCCCAAATCCCTCTTCTCTGGGTGATGCCAGTGCCTGAATTCCCGCTGACAAACAGAATTCCACCTTTACCAGTCGATTGCTCTGTCTCGGTTGTTTTTTTCAGATGCCCGTACTCAGCGTGAATTCGACGAGAGCCACATTGTTACAGCCCGCAGGATTGAACGGGTGAGGGCATTGTTTGTGTGAACCACCCCCGGATTCAGCAATTACCAGGAAGCCAAAACTGGCTTAAACCCCCCGGGAAACGTCCCATCCTCTCCCGTGCCTGTTTCAGCCGTGCTCCGTGGCTGCCACTGGGGGGATGTATTCTGTCACAAAGCAAAGGTGGCCCCAGCAGCCCGGAGGATTGGCACACAGGGGCTGAATATCAGGAAAAATATTGCACAAGGACTCACATCTTGTAGCCTTGTCTCACAAGGACAGTGCTGGCATCTGCCCCGCTGTGGGTGATGAAGCAATCAGAGCAGTTTGCATCATTTCTGACTCCTAACCGGGGCTCTCGGCGTCACCCACACCCACACGGACAAACCAACACGTAGCTAGAGAGTTGTAGCTTGCAAGATGTCACTAGTGTTGATGCCACAAGAGCAGAGTGAGTGGAGCTGTGCTCCTGACAGAATTCCTCTGTGATTTTGTAGAGTCCTACAGGGGAGTATCTGATCCCGAACGAAGAGGAGTTGGGCTATGTCAGACACTGTGTGGTGTATGACTTCAACACGAGCTCTTTGAGCTTCTGTGACTATGATGAAGAGCAGAAAGAAACAGGTATGTGGGACCCATATCAGTCAAGGCCTCACTGCCAGAGAGATATTCATCCCTCATTTAATTTTATTCATCCTCATTTAATTTTATGCAGCTCCTTGGAAGAGATGCAAATGTTCCCAGTTTTATTTGAAAACTGATCATCCTTTCTATGCCTCACTGTGTTGTGGATGTTCTTAAGCTTCAAAATTCCAGGTTTTGTTTCAAAGCATCCTGGCAGGCCTGGTTTCCATCTGTGGAAGATGCCCTGAAGCTCCTTGTTGCACGTGAGGAATGGGTTCTTTTTTCTCCCCACATTTCCCTGAGATTGGGCTTGTCCAACAATTGCCTTTTAGGGAGCAGTGCTGCTTCACAGACTGGAAACAGTGGCTCAAGTCTCATGCATTCCCAGCGTGAGTACTTCCTTCTCTGAGGGTTAGAAAAGGCTTTCACATCATGACACTTAAAAAGACCTACCTTTAATGGGGGTGATGATTTGATGGAGTTCAGGGAGAAGTGCGAAGAGCTGGAAACCTTTCCATGTCATTGTTCTGCCCTCCTTGAACCATGGAATTGTTTAGCTTTTACACATCCTTCTGGCAGGGAGTTCTGCTGTGTGCAGAACTTCCGGATCTTTATTTGACTCTTATGAGCTTTGCAAAGTCTACAATAGTTTCAGCAAAGATTTACATGACTTTACATCACAGAAAAAAACCGTGGGTGTGTAAGGGGAATGAAAAAAGCAAGGATGTTCCTAAATGCTCGGTGATGAGGCATTAAAGGGAAGGTGTGAAGAATCAGAAGTGGGTTTCTATTGTGCTGATCTGTTTCTAAAGCAGACATAGCTAGAGGGAAGCAGGATGGATCCCTTGGGAAGAGGAGCAGCCATCTCACATAATTTACTTCATTGAGGAGAGTGTTTAAAACACTTGAGAGGGATTTAAGACACTTCCTTCTTCCCCCCTTTGCCTAAAGCAAACTAAAGAAAAGGGCCTCTGTAAAACTATGATTAGTAGATTTAAATCGATAATACTTCCCTCTTGTGGGAACTTATTACAAGCATTTCCCAAAGAAAAAAGGGGAGAGAAAATAAAAAACCAAACACCTTTCTCTAGACTTACAGAGAATCAAGGAGAGGAATAAAGATCAGGACGAGAGGTGAAAAGCAGCACACAGGTACAGAATACATTGAGCTTTTAGCAAGGTTTTCGACAGAGCATTAAATGAAATGAAATGGGAATTGCTGTGGGTGTTGGGGAGGCAGATGATGGAGACACTGAACCTGCCCTGGCAAACAGCTTTTTGGTCTTCTTAGATACTGAGGAAGGAGCTGCATTCCTACACGCCAGAAACTTTCAGGAGTTCACCCGCCACCACGTGCTCGTCCTGAAGGGAGGGTACAGGCGTTTTTCAGCTTGTTTTCCTTTTCTGGGGACTCAGAAGACACTGTGGATGCCTCAGGTGACATGAGACTAATCTGAAAGTAGAATTAGTATTCATGTTCAGCTGATGATGGCTGATGAAGTCCAGTTAAATTGTGTTGCAAATGTAGTGTCACAGTAATTTCAAGCAAAGGAATTAAATGTCATTTGAATTGCTGTGCTTGCCCTGAGTCTCACCACTGATCCTTTAGCAGCCACACTTTTTCCTCTTCCATTGCATGAAAGAAAGCTCATGGAAACAACCTGGGAACGTTTTCCTGATAACCCCGAAACTGGCCTGGGGAGAGTACAGATAACTGAACAAACACTAGCAAATGATGAAAAGAAGCAGGGCCCTCTCTCACACGTGGTTATCTGGGATAGTACACAGCAAATGTTTTCAGACAGAAGTGCAATTCCTACCAAGCACTGTGTTCCATGTGTTTTCATCAGGAAGGATCACAAAGTAACTGCTGGTGCATTGTTTTAATAGGCCCAGAAAGAAAACAGCCATCCACTCGAACACTGGTATCCTAATATTTGGTTTTACCTACAAACATCAATCTATTTAGCTCAAGAGAAACAATCACCCTTTATTTCACATCCAGGACAGGACCTGAGGCAGGGCAGGCTAAGAAGGTGCTGGTCAGCAGAAAGCATCTCATTGCAAGGTGTCTTTTGTTCCCTCCTGGTTCACATGAAATAGCCCATGACACTGTGCTGACCTGGGGGATGCTACAGCACAGGAGGCAAAATCGATTCACTTCGTGCTGCTTTGTGAAGGGCAGCACACTGCTGAGCTTCCCCATCAGCAGTACCTCCCTGCCTCTCAGTGTAAGCTGTTCACAGTTGGTTTAGGCTGCTGCTTTGTGCTGCTGCAGCAGTAGCAGAGTATCCATTAAGGATGTTGAGGCTTCTGGTGCGTTTTCATTCCCAGCCTCCACGCTGCAGGCGCCGGAAGCAGCTGCAGACTTGTGCTGTGCCACTACAGGGCACCTGCAGCTCTGCAGGTGGCAGATGATTTCATTTAGCCCTGCAAACAGCAACCAGGGAGAACATCAAATGGATCTGTTATGCTGCAGTCCCTGCAGACAATGGGAAGGATATGTTCCACCTCCGGTTTAGTCAGGGTTTGTTTCAAGTAACACCGCAACGACAGTGATGCTGTTAATTATTCTCAGTAAATCTAGTAAAGACTTCAATATACAGAAAGTCCAGGTGATTGAATGAATCATTACACTAAATTGTGTCATGGGCTGTTGACTAAGTGCTTGTTCAATTCTTCACATGACTTCTGTTTAAGAACTTAGCAAGCTAATGGGAGCAAAGACCCTCTCTAACGTGAGCCTATGGTTTCTTTCCGGCAGGAACTAGACAACTTCCAGCCATACCCTGTAGAAATACTGCCTTTAAAGTTATATATGGGCAATTTCAAGCAGGCCTGTGACCAAAAAATTCAGAAAGATCTGAGGATCAAAGCACTAGTCAATGTCTCTGAACAGCCTGGAACACTGTAAGTTAAACAGTTCAAGGTTTACCCTTGCCAGTGTCTGTGATGTGAAAAAATGAGGTGGCACAGAGTCTGTTCACAGAGGAGTCGGTGCCTGTGAACTTCCAAGGAAACCTTTGTTGTTCACTGCAGATTCCAGTGCCATTGCATGTTCATTTTTCCAATCTCTACCTCAGAGCAACAACACAGTCCTGCAGCCCTCAGCCATGCCATGGGTGGGTTGGGTGAGAGGACTGGGAAGCCCTTGGCATTTCGAGTCTATCACACACTACCATTTTCCAGGAAAAAGCTGTATCTCTAAATAGCTTTCAGAACAAAATCTTACAAACACATCAGTGTAAAAGCTAAATCACCCATGTGTCACACTGCTGGTCTTCCTTCCTTCCTACTCTGTCTATGACCATTCAGCTCAGTCTGCAGGTTGTGCTGGAAATGCCATTTCACACAGTGAAAAATCCAGTGGCACTTCTCAAGGAGGTGACCCAAACAAAGTAAGCAACAAATCCAATTACCCACCCCAGGACATGTGTACCAGCAGACACTTCTCATGCCTTTGGCTCCGGAGGAAGGTGTCTGCACTGTGGGTAATATTCCCATGCCCTCTGCATGATGTTGCATTTTGGAAATTCCTCACCAATGTTTTGCTCTGTGAGTTTTCCCAGTTGAGTTCTCTGAGCTTGTGCAAGGAGGAGATGCTGTCATAGAGAACCACATCAAGTGATATGGGGGAGGGCTCTGTCCACAAAGCAGCCAACACTCACATGTTGTGAAGGCACTCTGGCTTTCAGTTCATCTGTGTGCATTTATCTCTCAGATAAAGGAAGCTGTAGGTTAAGACAGTGATGCTGATACGACGTGAAGTGGAAAATCAGTAATTAAATTGGATCTGTGTTACAAACATCTCGGTGTCTCACCATAACAAATCCCTTATCATAATGTTAATGATGATGATGATGAAAAACTTACACGTGTAACAGCAAACAAAATTATCACCTTGCCTCCAACAAACACATCTTATCAAAGCTGCTTCTCTGGTCCATGTGGTCTGTGTGCTCTCTTTCCAGGTTTGCAGAAGGTGGTGAATCCCTCCATATATCTGTTCCAGATTCACTCGAAGCAGATCTTTTTTCTTTCTTTCCCATCATTTCTCATTTCATAGGTGAGTTGATCCTGATCTGGAATTCCTGAGACCTTGCTCACTTGAGGATATTAGATGGGAGTGACAGCAACTCACTCCAACAGGAAGCTCAGGCAGCAGGGTCGTAATCATTCACGATCAGTACACTCCCAAGCAAGCCCACACCCTGATGGATGCTGGACCTGCCTCACTATCCAGCCTGATGGACAGAGAGGAGATTTTACAGGGCATCTGACTGATGTTCCTGCTCACCCTCACTTTCCATCCGACCTGAAAAAGCTTTGCTGCAAGGTGTGCACCAGAGCTCCATAGGATTCCCTCTTATTCCTTTGCAACAACCCTCTGACTCTTACCAGCCCAAATCTTCAACCACCACAGCTTTATGTGAACCAGAGTGTGACCCACATTAGGGAACTTTGCACAGGGTGCTGCTAATCTTTGTGATTTGCAGTGCAGACCCACTGTAGGGCCTGGGAAGACTTTCAGGTTGGATGGCATCAACCTGCCTTTGGCTGATTACATCAGATAGGGCATGAAAAAACACTCTCTCCAGCTCAGTGCCTGCGGCTGCACAGCAGACATGGCTCCTGCAGCTCCATCCTGTGATGCTGTCAAACCCTGCTGTTATCTTTTATCACACTTATCAGATAACATCTGCCACAGACCAGGGCTCTGCTGAGCAGAGTGTTGTTCAGAAGCAAAAGACCACCCTGTCCTCACAGACCTTATAATCCAAGTACAATATCAGAAATGACAACTGGACGCAAAGAAACAAAGAAACAACATTTGAGATATAATTTTGTAGTCCAGAACTGGATTTCATTATTTGCGTGCACCCAAATGTTGAAATTCACTTTTTTTGCAAAGCTTTCGCTGTGCCCCACCTTTTTTCCCAGTAGTGTTTCAGAAGACAGTTTATTTCTCCCATCAGTTTGTGGAAGTTTCCAAGGCAGATTACAAGAGTTTATTATTTTAGCTCTTGTAGAGGTGTTACACTGTTTACCTGAGAGTGGAACTGTTTACTTGGCCCTCCAGAGCAGATTATTCAAACTGTAACAGTTACGGGTGAACACCAGACTGAAGCTCTCCACATACTGAGAGGAGTGTGGATATTCTCAGGCCAGGTGTGTGTTGGAGTGAGGCAACTGCTACTCAGGTCTTAGAACAGAAATAGTATCTCATTATAGAAATAAGTTAGAAAATGCTGTTACAATGCTTGAAAAAAAAATCCATAACCAACAGAACATCTCAGCAACAGTAAAAGGCTTTGCCCTATGAATTCTATTGTTGAGTTGCTAATATTCTAAAAACATCATGCTGTCTAGAGAGAGAGAGAAAGGATTAAAAGCTTATTAATTAAATATGCAACCTTCTAGGCACAGGCAGCAGAGTTAATGTGGTTAGGAGCCACTGACAGCATCCTTTAGTAGCAAATGGGTTTGCTGATCTTTGCAATTTTCACCACAAAGAATCCATCATAAAAACACCATAAAACCAGTGCCCCAGCTGGCATGTACATGCTTCCTGCTGGTGATCTCCATGGAGAGAGGGAAGGGATTTGGAGTCTCAGTCCCCTCCAGTTTGGGAGCTGATTGCTCCAGCCTGAATGGAGAGCAGTCAGGCTTTTGTTCATCAGAAATTTCAATACCTTTAAGCCTTTCTGGGAGGAGTTGGAGCAGGTGATGTGAGTGATGCTGACCACATTTCTTCAGTTCCCTGATATAAAGGTGACACTGATGTGCAATGAAGCATTGACTGGTTATTGTCACTGGTTCTGGTCTTCAAAGCCACGTTTTAACCGAGTGGATTTCTCAGAAAGGCAAATGCTTACAGAAATGGGAGCTGGCACTGCCCATCTGCTGCTGTCAGGGTTCCTGAGGGCTCCTGTCGCTCAGCCTGTCAGCTGTCACCGAATTAGTGCTTGGCTCTACCTTTGGAAGCTTGATTTCCCAGGTCATTAATTTGTGATTGGCATTTCTTTACTCAGATGCTCAGATGGATGGCGGAGCAGTGCTGGTGTTCTCCAGCCTGGGGATAAGCCGGAGCAGCACAGCCATCATGGCCTATCTCATGCATTCCTGCCGCCTTTCCCTGAAGGTATGTCACTGTCACAGTTCCCACGGGGACCGGCTGGGTCTGCACTTGATTTCTCTTTCTGAAGCCTCATCACTGTAGTAGTAACACATTCACTGTCTGTGATTCCATGCAGAATATCCACCTGATAATGTAACTGATGATATGATCTGAGAGTGCATCTTCTTTATACCATTAAGGAGTTGGCTTAAGTGTGATTTTGGATCTGTGAGTTCTTACCCTGGCACCTGTGATATCCTTGCATTTCCCTACTTAACTGCAGGGCTATAAAACTAAAGCTGTGGTTAGAGACTATAGTATTTCTCTCCTGGATCTGAGAAAGAGAGTGGAAGCTACTGCAGTTAATCCCATCTCTTAACTCCATGGCGTTACAGGGAAGTTCAGAACCCAGTGTTTGCAGGGCTCTGATTTACCACTGACTTCAGCATCAGCACTGACCTCTTCTGCAACCCCATTTTATTTCTCCAGAAGCCATCCCCTCCCACAGATACTACTGTAGAGAAATCTGGAACGGGATAATATTTGCCCAGGAGGGATGTACAGGTTAGATGGCCAGTACATGCTGTTCTTAGCTCTGAATAATGTCAGGGATGAAGGATGGCCGGGAATGGCCTGGCTGTGCAAGAGCCCGGTGGCCTCTCCCCTGGTGCCCTTTCTCCCTTTCCGTACAACACATGGGCATTGTGCTGCCCTAAGCACCATCTCATGGTACCTGCTAACACGGAGCAGCTGAGTTCCCATGGGAACTGAACAACATCTCCTTATCCCTGTTTAGAAAGTCTCCTCTGGGAGCTTGAACGGATTGATCCAAACTTCACTTAAGCTGGGCCTGTATCTAATAATTTTATTGATTTTGTGCAAACATTTGCAACGTAAGAGGAAATCTCTATCCATGGCTGTGTGCCAGTGGGTAATTAGAGGCTGAGGGTGCCAGCAGGGCTGCAGACATGGCTCAGTCCCTGCACTAGCAGGGGTGTAATTGCTCCTGCGTGCTGATAACCAGCCACTCACACACTGAATTTCAGACCGGGCTTGCATGGCAGTGCAAAAGTCAAAGGCTGATCCTTGCCATTCCTCTCAGTTGGCATCAACAGGTTGGTCTCAGCATTTTACTAAGTGCCAAAAAAAAAAAAAAAAAGAAGAAAAGGTTGACAGGGCAGTGCTTGCCCACTGTTGGCTGGGCAAAGCTTTCCTGGGGGGATTACCCTGGCAGGCAAGTTTGTTTCTTGCAGACAAAAGCAGTGCAACAGATTCCCGTGTGATTCTCCAGCCAAACCAGGCCAAGATCTTTGAAAGCTTCCAAAAGCAAGGCAGATTTGGGATGTGTGGCCCCTTATTCTGTTAGTAATCAATATGTGAGTAGATCTGCGGAGTCCAGGGGAACTGGAGACACCCACACCATGGTCCCAGAGGAGTAAATATTGGAAGATCAGCCTCAGAGCCTGCCGAATCACCGAGATTAGAAAAACAAACCAATGGAGCACTATCTGCTGACCTTTAGTCTCGTTACACTTAAGCAATCTTCCAAGTGCAGGGGGCAAGCTCTTTTACAAGCAGGAAGATGAGCACTGTTGGGAAAACACAGGGATTCAGCTGAAGTAATGGACAGCAATGCTGGTGGATCTGTGTGTGTCAGAGTCCCTAGGTGATTACTTACAACTAATAAATAGTTAAGATGGCTGTAATTAGTGCAGTGGGATAACTGTAGGGTCATAGCTGTTTCTGCCACATCAGGTCACACCAATCCAAAACCACGATAACCTTTGTTGCTTACCTGTGAATAGCTGATACTTCACTGCTTCGTTCATCATCTGTGGAAGGAACAGCATTTTAGGGTAGAAAATGCAGGCCTGGATTTCTCCATTGGTGTGAAATAAAATAATGCAGGATACCTGCCAGGTAATGAAAGCAGCCTGAGCTCTCCAGGAGAGCAGAGTATGAAGGGGACAGGCTTCTCTGAAGTCCACATCTGGATCCAGCCTGTCCTGCTTTGGAAGCCAAAGTCTTACCTGCAGGTTCTTGCTGTCCAGCACAGGGAGCAAATACAAAGCCGTGTTGTCTACAAGTGTAGCTGTTTCATGACTTTCAGTTCAATTCCTAACACTTCTTTCCTTCTCTTCTGCTTACAGGGAGCTTGGGATTACCTCCTGAAGTGCAAACCGAGCATGAGACCCCACCGGGGCTTTGTGGAACAGCTCTCGGCCTGGGAGAGCCAAGTGTATGGGTCCAACATCACAGACATCTCTGAGCCAAACTACTGACAGGGAACACTCTGCAGGGAAAGGCACTCCCTTTCACACCACCAAGAAAACTACCTGAATGCTGTTTGAAAAAACACCTCAGGGGAAAAGCTTTTCTCTTTAGCTCCATGTTACTTTGAGTCAACTTCTGGAGCCTCCTGGAGAACTCACCTGTGCTGTAGAAGGTGTGGCAGTTTGGGGAATGCAAGTGCTGCAGGATGAGATCCATTATAGGCTGTTTGTCTCTTTTGTTAGAAGAGATTATAACCATAGTAGGGTTATCTCTGAAAAGGTTCCTTATCCATAGCATGGAATGACAGGTTTAGAGTCTGACTGTGGCCCCTTCCAGCCTGGAGAGTGACAACAGAATTTCTCTGATTCAGAAGTCCCTGCAGCCTGCGAGTGCCTTCTGAGCTACCCACAGACTCACTGGCTGAATTGTTGAGAAGACCACCCTTCCCACTCGCCACCTTCTAATCCAACAACCAAACCTCTTGGCACAACTGGTAGTTTTTGAAGCCTCAATCCTGTCTGCTCACTGACATCCCAAAATAAAAACATTCCAGAAAACACTTTCCTAGCACTCTGTGTTTGCCATTTACTACTCTCGGGTCCATTTAATTGCTTTCATTAAAGCACCCTAAATACTTAGGTGAAAAACACCTGAGGGGGTTTCGACTTCTAATTGTTCAAAAATCGAACGGCTTTAAATACACGGCACCTCCATACCAGAGTACTACTCCTACCTAGTAGAAACATTCCTACAAAAGGAAGAGTCCGTGTAATGGGAATTACAGGCCGGGCTGGCCCCGCCCCCCTGGGCTGGCCCCGCCCCCGATGGGCGTGTCCGGAAGGGGGCGGGGCAGCGGCGCGGTGGCCGCGGGCCGGGCCGGGCTCCGCCATCGCCGCCATGGCCGCGGGCGCCTCGGCCGCCGAGTGCCTGCGGGAGTGGGAGGAGCTGCAGGACGGCTTCCAGCGCATCCAGGTACCGCCGCATCCCCGCCCGGGGGGCTCGGGGGCCGCCCCGGCACCCCGCGGTGACCGGCACGGCGCCCTGGGGGATCCCCCGCGGGCGCCCCCCGCAGCATCTCCAACGGGTCCCGCGGCCAGCCGGCGGCTCCCTCCTGGAGCGCGGGCGCTTCTCCCCTTTTCCTTGTGTCCCAGCCCTGTGCCCGCGGGCAGAGCGGTTGGGAGCGGGGCGGAGGTGCCAGGCTGTGCCGGGCACGGCGCTTGCCGAGGATCGGGGTCCGCCCGTCTGAGCCCCCGGCCCGGCGCGGAGCTGGCGTGGAGAGCCCAGACCTCCCGGCGTCCAAGGGCTGGGAGCTGGCGTGGAGAGCCCAGACCTCCCGGCGTCCAAGGGCTGGGAGCTGGCGTGGAGAGCCCAGACCTCCCGGCGTCCAAGGGCTGGGAGCTGGCGTGGCACGGCCGGACGGGGTGCGCAGATGCCGTTTCACGCTCCTCATCGTTCCTTATCGCCCCTGTCAGCCCCGCTCCGGTCGGACGGGAGCCAAACTGCCCCGCTGGCCGGGATCAACGAGAATCACCGCGGCCAGGCTCCTTGTCACGACCCTCCGTACCCCGTAGCCCTCCCTCCCGTGCCCTGCCACCCACGGGGGGCTCGGTGCCAGGCAGGTGACAGGTATCAGAGGTGCTTCACCTGCTTTGTGTAATCCCCAGGGCGCGGGCTGCCGGGGGAAGGAGTGGGCAGGGTTCACCTCAGACAGGGTCACCCAAGGCAAAGGTTGGCTAACCCCATCCCCAGCTGCTGCTCAGGTCACTCAGCTGCAGCTGCACCAGTTCCCTTTCCCCGTCCTTCCCCCCCGGGAGTGGGGTGAAGCGGATGTTGTTGCGGGCACGTTGCTGCTGTGCCCAGATCTGGGGCAAGGGAGGCTTTGAGAAACCTCCTCTTGCTCCATAAGGGTTGCGTGGATGTCCCGGGTCACCCACTTCGAACCCTGAGTGCAGCCACACAGCGCTGGCCCTTCCCACTGGAAACCTCCTCCTGGGATGGCTCCTGATCCAGGCTGTCTCCAAGTGTGGTGCTGGGATGCTGACACAGCTAAAGGACTTGTCACAAAAGCTACTTGCTCACAGTTAACTTCAGAGCAAGAGGAGGAGGTGACTCCAGATGGGAGCAGGAAAGCTTTATGGCCAAGCAGGGAATGCCCTGGGAGAGATCAGGGACATAAATCACTGCTGGGGAGCTGGGACTGTCTGGGATCCAGATCTGCTACTGCTTGTCACCAGAGGGAGGAGGTTTCCCTCCTCTGCTCTCAGTTTCACCTTTCTCCTTTGGGAACAACTTTTAAATCTGCTAATCAAGTGCTCGATAAGAGCTAAAACTTGCGTGCCAAGGTCTAGTCCAAGGGTTGTTGTGAGCAGTGTGTAATTCCCTGGTGGAAGTGTCATTCAGGCTGCTGTGGCCAAGGTGAGGCTGTTTTCCAGCTGACCTGGACAGGCAGCAGCATTGATCCAGCACGCTCTCTCCTTTCCTTGCTAAATATAGTGGAGAGTGGCATCCAGCCTTTCCCAGGTGCGGTTGGGTTACCGGGCACTTGGCTGCAGCCCTGCTGTGAGTCTGTCCTCTTTGTCCAGCTCATTGACAGGCTCCTGCCAGCTTCCCAGGGGTGCCCAGAGCCACAAGTCGGGGCAGCAGCAGGTGCTGCTGAGAGAGTCACTTATCCCATCCCAGCACTCAAAGCCACCGCTCCAGGTGACCACAGCCCTCAGTTACAGCCCTGGCTCAAACAGCATTTCTTTGCAAGGCTCTCCTATCCTCTGTGCACAGTCAGTGGTCTCCCAGCCATGAGGGCATCACCACATTGGTGGCTGGACTTTCACAGCCCACAGCTGGAGCGAGCTGGACACGAGGGCTGTGCAAGGGCAGGACCAGGCTGCGTCCTATGGATGTGCCTGAACCTGTAGATACCTTCCTTGGGATTGGGGATGGGCATCCCCATGGAAGCAGGGCTGGCTGCACGCTGTCCCCAAACACACCTGGTCCTCTGCAGACACCCCTCCTCTCACCCAGCCGCTGTGGAGGTGAAATTAAGGATATTTTTTAACAGAAGTATCAGCAGTATCCACATGGAGGGCCCAAGGACAGGGATGTCTGGGCAGGCAGGTGTAATGCTTGCTGGTCTCTCCTTCCCAGGATAACCACAAGCTGTACAAGCAGAAACTCGAGGAGCTAACCAAGCTCCAGGATGGGATCTCCAGCTCCATCGCACGGCAGAAGAAGCGGCTGAAGGAGCTCTCAGTCTCCCTCAAAAAGTAAGTTGGTGTCCTGTGACAGCACAGGAGGGGAGAGAGGCAAGGATGATGCTACTGAACTCACCTCATGTCTGAAATACAAACCTCTCTGCAGCCTCACTCATGGCAAAGTGCTGTGAGAGGCAGATCTTCCCCAGCCTCCCTTCCCTGTACCCCAATTTGTGCCCTGTTTGTAGTTCAGAGCTTGCAAGGGCTTTGCAGGTACCATGACCTGCTCCTGCACCAAGCTCTCCCCATCCTTCCTCAAGGGTGAGAGACCCCTGTGGCCGTACCTCACTCCCCTTTCTGCTTCCTTCTCTCTCGAGCAGCATTCCAGCCTGACGGACTTATGGACTTGCCTCCCATCTGCCTGCACTGTCCTTGGGGTGTCCTTGCCCGAGTCAGTCACCTGTGGAGTGCCAGCACGTGCTGATCACGTTGCAGAGGCTCTCCTGATGCCAGTGCCTGTGTTTCCTCCCCAGATGCAAAGCCCATGCGAGTCCTGAGCAGGAATCTTCCATCCAAGAGGCCGAGAACCTGATTAAAGAGAGGCAGAATGTTTTCTTTGAGATGGAGGCCTATCTGCCAAAGAAGAATGGGTAAGAGGCACCTCAGCTCTGGGTGAAACACCAGGTCCACCCTCCCCATCCCCGTGGCTGTAAGGCTGCTGTCACCCTGCTCCTGGGGGTGTCACAGCTCTGCTGCTCCACTTGGGCTCCCCAGAGGACATGTGGGCAGGAGCCAGGCTGAGCCTCTGCAGCACTGCCCTCTTCCCTCTCACTCCTCTGCCTGCTCAGGGCCTTCATCCACCCTTGGGCAGTGGTTGTGTGTGGGGGGAGGCCCAGGTGATCACCCCAGTGCCCACGGGAGGTGGGGTGTGTGCTCAGCCACCCATCCCCCTGCCCTGGGGAGGTGATGCCAGAGCGTTTGTGCCTGGCAGCTCCAAGGGGAAATCAGCTGGGAGCTCATCCCAGCGGTGGCATGAGAGGGGACAGCTCCACAGGCAGGTCCCCATCCTAACACCTCTGCTCTCTGCCCAGGTTGTACCTGAGTCTGGTGCTTGGGAATGTGAACGTCACACTGCTCAGCAAACAGGCCAAGTACGGCTCCCTCCTTGCTGCCTCCTCTGCTTTGCCTGGCTCGGGATCCCCTTGGCACCAGGAACAACAGCTTCTCCTGGGCAGACACCGGGCTGGCTTGGCCCACCTGGTGTACCTTCCCTTCCTGGGCTGTTTTCTGCATCCTTTTGCAGAATCAGCCAAATCCTTGACTCCCACCTCAAGCTCCTGCCATTGGGTTGGGATGGACCGTTAGCTCTGACAAGCTAAAAAGGATCCTCCACCAAAGCCATGTCTGGGTTTCCGCTGTGTTAGGCACTTCCAGGAAAGACAGGCAGTGGATAGCCCCCTCCTCTTCCTTTGGGGAAACACCAGTGGTTGGTTTTCGCCCAGGAGAGCCTTCCCCATGCCAGAGATGCCCAGCCAGGAGCCTGTGTCCTTCTCCTTCTGCTCCCCAATCCTCCTCTTGGAGACCTGTGCAGACTCCAGTCTGCCCAGCTTCCCCACAGTCTGGGCCACCAGACAGGTTGGGGTGGTTTGTAGTGCTTGAAGGTGTCCCACCTGTGTGGAAGCAGCGTGGTGTGTTCTCCTCTCAGAAGTACCCCCAAGGCAAGGTTTTTCCCAAGTGTGTCCCAGAGGTTCCCAACAGAACATCACTTTTGTCCAGCTGGGTAGGGTGGGAGGGCACAGTCTTCCAGCAGCCACTTTGCTCCAAGTCCTTGTGCTTCCCTGCAGGTTTGCTTATAAAGATGAATATGAGAAGTTCAAGCTCTACCTCACCATCATCCTACTCATTGTATCCTCCTCCTGTCGGTTCCTCTTCAATTCCCGGTGAGTCTGGCTTGGATCCTGGGCAGAGATCTCCTCCAAGGGTCCCTGTGTCCTCCTCTCCCATCCTACAAGGTCCAGAGCTGAACAGAAGATCCCAGTAAAGGATCTGGACACTGCCTGGAGGTGGGGTGGCCTTTGTGGCTGCTGCAGTCCTGCCATGGCTGTGGTGGGTGGGGGGGAAGCAGATCCCTTGCCCTCGGGGGGTGGGTGTCCCACAGCAGTGCCAGTGCCCCCAACACACCCCTTTACACCCTCCTTTGTGTGACACCAGGGTGACAGATGCCGTCTTTAACTTCCTCCTGGTGTGGTACTACTGCACCCTCACCATCCGGGAGAGCATCCTGATCAACAACGGATCCAAGTGAGTCCCCAGGCTCGGGGAGGGGGTGCAGCAAGTTGGTCCTTCTCTGCAAAGTTGGGAAGTTGGGGCTCATCAAGCAGCTCTGAGCTTCCCAAGGGAGCAGCTCCCTCCTACTCAGGGTGTGTAGCAAGCCCTGTTATGAGCTGTAGGAGCGGGGCAGGAGGAACTCCCCGTGCAGAGGCGGCGAGGGAAGGTGGAGCGGCGGCTGGAAAGGCCCCAGCTCCTGGTGCTGCCCAGACCGGAGGCGCTGAGTCCTGCTCCAAGCATGGATGTTTCACAACCAGCCCCGCTCCTCACCTTATCCTGGGAGCTGTCAGGTGGCTGGGGATGGGCTGCTCCTCTCTTCTGGTGCACCTTTGGGTCGGGATTCATGCTCAAGACCTGACGCTCCTTCTCTGTGTCTGCCTTCCAGAATCAAGGGCTGGTGGGTTTTGCATCACTACATCTCCACCTTCCTCTCAGGTGTTATGCTGACATGGTAAGTGTGTGTGCCCCGTCCCACAGGGGGCTGTGGGCAGCTCTGGCACAGGGGCCTTTGCTGCCCTGACCTGAAGCCATAGGGGCTGTGGGGCAGGCAGGGCTAACCGTCCCCTCCCAGCCCCGTGTCCCCCAGCCAGCACCGTTTCTCCACAGGCCGGACGGGCTCATGTACCAGATGTTCAGGAACCAGTTTCTCTCCTTCTCCATGTACCAGAGTAAGTGCTGTGCTGGGACAGGGACTGTGGTTGGCCTGGGATGCTGAGCGTGCCTGTGGGGCTCTGCAGCACGTGCAGACCCGGCTGCAGCAGCTCACAGCTCTCGGCTCATTTGTGTTTTCCCTCAGGCTCTGTCCTGCCCTCATCTCCCTGGCGCTGGGGTGGTCTTTGTGGGCAGAGTCTTCATGGAGCTGGGGCCATGAGTTAATCCCTGGGCCCCTGCTGACAGCAGCCACGCTCTCCTTGCAGGCTTTGTGCAGTTCCTGCAGTATTACTACCAGAGTGGGTGCCTGTACCGCCTGCGAGCGCTGGGCGAGAGGCACAACATGGATCTGACCGTGGGTAAGTTGGGATCTCCCCTTACTGGCTGTCCCAGTCCAGCTGGACCCACCATTGCTGCACAGCCTGTGGCTGCCCAAGCCTCTCTTCCAGCTCCAGTCCAGCCTCAGCTAACTGGGAGCTGTGGGTTCTGTTAAAGTTAACGGTGGCAGTTTGGTCTGAGGTCAGTTTGGCTGCTGTTTATCAGTGGCAGAAGCAGTAAAAGCTGCAAGTAAAGCCAAAGCTCTGAGAGCAGCATCTTCCATAGGGCAGCAGCACCCCACAGGCTGGGTGCCCCCCCTCCTCCTGCTCTCCTGGGACCACCAGCCCACAGCTGGCTTCCTCGGGATGTGAGTTGGCAGTGGATGTGGCTCCTGGCATCCCGTCTTTTCCCAGAAAGCTCTTTCAGACATGAAATATCCCTCCAGCACCCCATGTACCGTGGGCTGTCACCTCCCAGGCCCTTGTGACTGGGCTGAGGGGCGCTAGCATGGGTGAGGTGAGGGCAGCTCCACTGAGCAGCTTCCTCTGGTGTATTAGGAGTCCCTGCCACCATCCCCCCTGTGAGTACAGGTGCCCACGGTGAGGTTGGCATGGCAGGCCCTTCTCAGCCAGGCATGGAGTGGGCACTGAGCCTCCCTGCCTGTGTCCAGAGGCACTGGGCTCCATCTGCTCCCTGCCAGCCTGTTCCACGTCCTCACACAAACCTTCATCTTTTGCAGAGGGTTTCCAGTCCTGGATGTGGAGAGGCCTCACGTTCCTGCTTCCCTTCCTCTTCTTTGGGCACGTGAGTCTGCACTGATCCCTGCAAGAGGCCACAGCCTCAGGTGGGAGCAGGTCATGCTGCAGTCCCAGCTGTAGGGTCAGTAGCCTGGACATCCCACAGTCCCCACAGGCTGCTGCAGCCATGTGATATGGGATGCCAGGGGCAGGGAAATGCTTCCAACAAACTCTGAGCCTTTTCCTCCAAAGCACCCACCGCCTCCACAACTGGAGCAATGAGATGGGGAGGACCTGGGGCAGTTCTGCCAAGTGCAGAATATAGCAGAGGGGCTGTGGTGGGAAGCCTTCCAAATCCTTTCCAAAGCCCTTCCAAGCTGCTGCTGCTGCAGAGGATCAAGCCCTTCCTTGGTCAGGGGCTGATGGGCAAAGGCTGTTCTGAGGCTTCCTCACGGCCTTTGGGCTCCAGGTGGCACAAAAGGGGAGGGGATGTCTCAGCTGGGGTCCTCTGGGGATGAGCCATCTGACCCCGAGTCTGGATGGGGTTTCACCACCCTCACATGAGGTCAGCGTGGGGTCTGTGCCCAGAGGAAGCAGCTGGATGAGTGTCAGAATAGGATGGAGCCTCTGAGAGCAGAGCACCCCCTCAGTCTCCTCTCTTCTGCAGTTCTGGCAGCTCTACAATGCCATCACCCTCTTCCGCATGCTCCAGCACCCAGAATGCAAGGAGTGGCAGGTAAGGGGCCTCCCAGGGGGGCTTCCCTGGGAAGGGGGATGCCCCAGGCAGGTCCCTCCTGCTGACTTGTGCCTCTGTGCCTCCCACAGGTCCTCATGTGCGGCCTCCCCTTCTTTATCCTCTTCCTGGGGAACTTCTTCACCACCCTCCGCGTTGTCCACCAGAAGTTTCAGAACAAGAACAAAGACACGAAGGAGAATTGAAGGGGGGCAGTGTGGGTGCCAGGACTGTTTCTCCCCACTGCCTCCATCCCCCATGCACATCTCGATTCCGTCCGGACTCTGGTGTCTCATCCCATTCCTTGGAAGCCTGGGTGTGGGACAGAGCTTGGGCCCTGCTCCTGGACAGTCCATGTGTTCACCATGGTGCTGGATCCATGCCTGAGCCACTCACCCGGAGTCAGGAGCACCCTGTGACAGCCACTCCCATTTACTGGGATGTTCTCTGGGATGCTGGTGCTCCCCATCCCACTGGGACAAGGCTGACAGCTGCCTCACACAGCTCATGGCATGGTCGAGGCTCCCCCTTTCCCCCCAGCCCTGCAGCCCCTGTGTGTTGAAGGCAGAGGCCCTGGGGCAGCCTCATCACTGCAAGGGCAGCTGGGGGCTGTGCACAAGTCCTGGATTCCAGGGTGTGCCTACTCCAGTTCCTCCCTCACCTTCAATCTGCAGGGAAGGGGTGGCCTGGGGCTCGGGAAGGGTGGGAGCACTGTGAGCCTGGGCCAGGCTTCACACTGGAGCTGCACAAACAGCACCCTGGGCTGGCATCTCTGGGGAGTGCAGATGTAAAAATAAAGGTAAGGCGCTGCCCCAGGTCACCGTGGTGGTCTGGGAACAGTTTTCGTGCTCTGTGGCTTTGGCTCTTTGGGAAGTGGGTCCTGACACAACCTCCCTGACAGGAGGCTGGAGGTGGGGGTCTGTCTCTTCTGGGTAACATGCCATAGGACAAGAGGAAACAGTCTCAAGTTGTGCCAGGGGAAGTTTAGATTGGATATTAGGGAAAAATGTCTTCACTCCAAGGGTTGTCCAGCCCTGGCACAGGCTGTGCAGGGCAGTGGAATTACCATCCCTGGAGGATTTTAAAGCCATGTAGATGTGACACTTGGGGACGTGGGTTAGCAGTGGGCTTGGCAGTGCTGGGTTAAGAGTTGGTCTCAACCATCTTAGAGGGCTTTTCCAACCTAAATGATTCTGTGATTCTATGAAAACCCATCTCCCTGTGGCCCCCCCCACCAGCCCAGGGTACAGGGAGCCCAGGTGGGCAGTGCTGTGAGTTCCCTTCCATGGCACCTCTGGCCTGCCCAGCCTTGTGCACAGGCTGTGGCCAGAGCTTTGGCCATCCAAGGAGCCCAGCAGGACCTCAGTGTCCCTGCAGCTCGGGGAAGAGACACCCTGTACCATCACCAGGAGCTCCAGAAGAACCAAAGAACAGGTCTGGCACAGCAGCATCCCAGTCCAGAGCTGCCATCCTCCCCCCAGCCAGGTCCCAACACTCAGGGTAGGGGCTGCCCCCAGCTCAGCCTAAACCCAGAGCTGCCACCCAGTCCCCAGGTTTCCTCCCAGTTATCATCCAATGCTCCTGCCTCCCTCTACCCTCTGGCTGAGCAGAGAGAGGGCAGGAAGAAAAACTACAGACGCAGTATTTTTATTCCAAGGGCAAATGTATTTAAATAATTTACAATCATTGGACAGCCTGAAAGGTTGTTTTTTCTTTTTTTTCCCCCCATGCTTAAATCACAAAGATGTTAAAATAAAAACAGTATTTAAAAAATGACCATACACAGTGTGAGGGAGGGGCTGGGCTCAGGGGAGCTGCCAGACCCTGGGGACTATGGACTGAGACCCCTCCTCCTAAAACCGGGTCTATTCCCCAGGGGAGAGGAGCCACCCCCTTCCCACTGTGTGCTGGAGCAAAGGTGGGCATCAGGAAAGGAGCAGGGGGGCGGTGAGGTCTGTGGGACACAGGACAGCTCTGTGCCCAGAGCCAGCTGCCAGCCCCACATCCTAGAGCTGGACGAACAGGGCACGAGGGAGGTGAGGACAGACCACTGCCCAGGCCGGGCCCTCACACCCAGCACGAGCACAGGGGGCTGCCGGCCCCTCCACCCCTCTGCCGTGCCAGCAGGCCAGGGTGGGCTCCAGCCCCAGGGATAAGGCAACACCTCGTGTTCAGAGAAGGACCCCAGAGCTTCCTGTCAGCGTCCATCCCTTGTGCCCCACATCAGCTGTGTCCCTGACCTCAAGGCAAACGCTGGTGCCACGAGGTGCGCCTTGGGGTGCTGGGGCCACCGCGGCTCCTGGACAGCGGCTGAGCTACCCCCGGTGCCCCTCTCAACCCCTTCCACCCCCCAGGGTATACAGCCTGTCCCGAGGGGCTGCTGTGGCCCAGGAGGGGTTGGGAGCGACACCGGGGTAGCTGCGGGGTGGGGCCGACACCATCACCCACAGCAGCCGTGGGCGAGCAGGCACTTTGCACCTCCCGTGGGCCCACACCTGAGGACCCGTTCTCTCCCCAGCCCCGCCAGCCCCACTTTTAGCTCCAGACATCCAGAGAGTACCGGCCCTTTGTCATCAGTTTCTTTACATAGTCCACGGCCTGGGGCTGGCTCATGTTCCCAAACTCGGACACGATCTCGTAGAAGGTGTTCTGCACGTCCCGGGCCATGTTTCGGGCATCGCTGCAAACGAAGGGATCGTGAGTGAGACAGTACGACACCAGAGTCACAGAGCCCTGTCACTTCCCTGCATGAACACAGAGGGTTCACCCCAGCCCACCTGCCTGGCCCTTTGCCCTCCCCCCTGGAATCTGGACAGCGTAACTCTCCCAGGGCTTGTAATGCACCGCTGGAGAAACCGAGTCACACTGATTTTCCTGAGAATAGGAACGTTTTCCCAAAGTCCTTTCCCTGCCACCAGACCTACCCACACACGTAGATATGAGCCATCCCCTCATTAATCAGCTTCCAGATGTTTTCCTTGTTCTTCTTCAGTAAGTGCTGGACATAAACCTGGCAGGAAATAAGGTGGGAATGAGGTGAGAGGAGCAGAGCCCGCCAGTGGGGTGATGAGGAGAAGCCAAGGCCATGCTCACAGCTCCAGAGGCAGTGGAGGTGTGCTGGGTGCTCCTGCCTGCCAGGGGCCATCCAGGCTGGGAGTCTCCAGCCCCAAGGCCACAGCTGGGTGTTAGCAGCAGGAGCAAGTGGTGGGGGGGGACTAGAGCAGTACCTTCTCAGCCTGGTCCCTGGAGAAGGCCACACTGAGCTGGGTGAGGACTCCCTCCTTCTGGAAGCGGGCCAGCTCCTCCCGGTACAAGTAGTCCTCTCGCTCGCGCCGGCAGCCATAGTACAGAACCGTCTCGCCCACCTCTTTGCCTGCAGGGTCACACAGCCCCCATCAGCTGGTCCCTGGCAGCCCACAACCCTGTCCCCCTCTCCACCCTCCCCTTGTCCTGCTAATCCCAGCAGTCCCAATCCTGTCCTCTCTGCTCCCCTGGTCCTGCCAAGCCGGGGGAGGCAGGGCTGCACAACTGCTTCTTGTTATATGGGGAAGCTTGAGACTGATTCCCAGAAGTGGCCACAGGCTTCAGAAATGAGTGTAAGTGACTTGACTGTGGTTATTTGGAGATGTGGTGGCAGAAGTCAGAGAACTGCCTCAGACCTATCCACCCCTCAAACATCCCCCATGGTGAACGACAAAGCATCCTCATGTTTGGCAACACTTGGCTACTATTCACCCTGCCCTACCTCCTCTGCTTTTTGCTGGACCCACCAGCAACGTGAGCAGCACAAACTGCACCTCAAAGGTACCAACTGGCCCTGCAGAACCCTGTCCTGCTGGAGCTCCAGCCCCAAGGAGGATGTTGGGCCCTCACCTTGTTGCTTCAGCCAGGCCCGCTCCTGGATGAAGCCGATGAAGGGGGCGATGCCAGTGCCCGGCCCGATCATGATCACAGGGGTGCTGGGCTTGAAGGGCAGCCGGAACTGCGACTTCCGCACGTACATGGGCACCAGGGAGTTGCTCCCGTTCTGGTCAGGCACCTTGTTCTTGAGCCAGTTGGTGGCCACCCCTTTGTTCAGGCGGCCCGTCTTGGTCTCGTACTCCACCGTCACGGCACAGATGTGGATGGAATTGGGATGAACCTGCAGGGAAGGGATGTTGGCACCACGCAGAGAGGGAGCCCCGGCAACCCCACAGCTCAGTCCCCACAGCTCCCCCTCAGTGCTCAGGAATGAGAAGTTTAACCTAATAACACTGGGACAGCTATTCCTCCCTGTGTGCCCCTCACGGGGCTTCTGTCTTGTGCCTGACTCATCACGGGACCACAGAGGTTCCCTGGGTATTTCCAGCCACCTCAGGGCTTCAGACACAAAGTAATGAGTGAATTTTGACCAGCCCCTAAAATTCCACCTTCTTCCAAGTCCTAACAGCCAGGCTGATGGGCGAATAGGAGCAGGGCCCCAGGGAGTGCGGGTGGTATTGCGACACAGCTGGCTGCAGTGTGAGACCCCCTGTAGACCCTGTGGGAGCTGGGATAACTCCATGCATGGAGATAACTAAAGCTGCCTCTCTGATAGCAATCATCACCAGGACAAGCTCCCCATGTCCAGTCCCCAGCCAAGGACCGTGGTGCTGTGGAGCTGCAGCTGAAGCGGTCCCTCCACAGCCTCATTCCCTGCTGGAAGCACACTCACCTTGGAGGAGGAGGCGATGGAGTAGTAGCGGGCCTGCAGGCGGGGCAGCAGCTCGCACAGGTGGTCGATGGGGGGGCGCAGCGAGGGCATGTCCTGCAGGATGGCCAGGATGTTCCTGCGGGCCTCCACCACCCAGCTGAGGTACAGGGCCTGCGGGCAAGGAGGGCACACGCGTGACCACTTCCCTTCGTGGCTGGCAAACACCCCCTGAGCTCTCTGCACGGCCCTTTTGGGGATCCCCCAGCACCCAGCTCAGCCCAGCAGCGTTGCTGGGAAGGCCAATGCTCCCACCTTGCCCTCGGCAGCGGACGAGGCCATTTTCCGGAGGCGCTCCTGCTCCCCGGTGTCCGTGGCGTACTGGGCCAGCTCGTACAGCACGTTGGTGCGCGGAGGGTTGGTGATGTCCAGGTAGTACGTCAAGGCTGTTCGGTAGGACGTGGGGCAGGGGAAGGGATGCTTCTTGTTGGATTCCTCTGGAGAAGAGAGAGAGAAAGAAAAATTGAAAATCAGCAACTACGTGCTGTTATGTCAAAGAGATTTCATGCCGGCAGCTACACATGGTGTGTGAGGGCTGGAGACAGAGCAAGGCTCCAGGAGGAGAGAGCAGCCCTAGGGCTCATCAGCCTGTGGGCCAAAGCCTCAGTTCCACACTGAAGCACCTCCCTCTCCAGGCAGCTCCTTCTCCCAGTAGCCCATTCTGTGTTTTACAGATGCTGCCTGACAGTTTAGCAGCAAAAAATACTCTGTGCTCCCCAATGGGGCTCTCTGCCCTGAGATGTCCAGCAAGCCCCCAGGCCGAGCAGGAGGGCTCCCCTCCACAGCTAATTTGGCCTCACACACTTACACCTCTATCAGACCTGCCCTCAAAAGTGTCCTTAGGCTCATTTAGACACAGATAGCCGTGCTCAGAGTCCTCTTGGGAAAGGTCAGCACCAGCAGTCAAGGCTGGAGCCATTCAGCAAATTGAGAGGTCCGTAAGGGACAGGAATGACAGTGTGAGGCTGGACAACCTGGGACACTGCACAGGGGGCTACAGGCTCCAGCAGTGCATTAGAGCCACTTCCTCTCTTAAAACCAGGAGCTCTGTCAGGCTTCTGGGCCAGTACATCTGATGCTTCAGGTCTGGCTGTGCTGCTCCATGAGTGCAATGGGCAGCAGCTGCCATCTCCTTCCTGCCAGAAGCTGGCTCTGCTGGGAACACTGCCCAGGAAGAGCTCTTTGTATCAGCACAAGTGCTCCCTCCTGGCAGTTCAGTCTCCAAGCCTGTGCCTCCTCCCAGGACTGAATAAGAACATCTCACACACTGAGGGCCCTGTGGAGCTCTGGGGCTGCTGAGGCTGAGGGATGCTCTGGTGGGCTGATGCTCTGTAATTAGGAGTGTGCTGTTACATAATTTGTTGTTGAATGGGCACACTAAACATTTCACAACTGACCCACTTCAGCTGCTCTCAGCAAACAGGCTCTGTGCATTATTAAAACAGCACAGCAGTTCAGAGTGGCCAGTTCCGCCTGCCTGGAGGTGCCCCATGGTACCTGAGGGTGATCTGGATCCTGCTCTGGTGGGAAGGACAGAGGCCACAGCTGAAGGAGAACTGCTGACCCTCAGGGTTCATCCATACTCACCATCCAAGTTGTTTAAGGACATGATAGTGTCCAGATCCGTGCCCAGGATCTCACCGATCTGGTTCACCAGAGAGGAGTCGTTGGCTGGGTACACGGCCACGTGGTCCCCGGACTCGTACCTGGCATGAGACACAGGAGAACAGATGCAACACCTGCACCACTTCTTGTCCACCCCCAGAAGACAAGTGGGTTGGTGCAAGAGACACCAACCACACTGAGACAACACTGAGATCCGAGCTGCTGCACTACCTGGGATCCCCAGAGCCCACAGTAACAGCGGGAAGGACCATTGTGGGATAATGGCTTTAAGAACCAGGGTTTTTACAAGGGACCTCCAAGTCAGAGACTTCAATGAGGCCAGAGTTCCAGCAAGGACAGGCCAACTCCCAGACAGGCACAGAGCAAAGCTGCTCAAAACCTCTGCAGTACTTTGTTACATTAAGCCACCTGGATTTCTGACTTTCTAACAATTTAAGGAATTTAAGCCAGTGAGAGGGTTTTTACGAGCAGGGCTTCATTCCCCCTGTGCTTGAACACCTAAGCCAGGCACGCCAAAGCATGAGCCATCCCCACCTCTCCTCTCTCTCACAGCTCATCTGCCCTCTCACTTTTTTAATGATTCCTAGAGAATTCTTGCAACTGTGACTGCTCAGGTAGGACAGGTCTGTGGGGTGGGAGGGACACAAAGCAGGCAGTGCACGAGCTGGGAGAAAGTCTTGACGTGGGGTACGTGGTACAGAAGCCCAGAGGGGCAGTGTTAAGTAGTTACTGAAGTACTGGATGAAGCTGGTGCTGCATCCTTGTTCTTTGCTCCTGCTGCAGACTGCTCCTGACAAAATAAAGGAGCAGTCTCCCCCAGAAAACTACCTGATTTTGGAATTGGAGATATCCAGCTCCAGGTGCATCAGGTGCCGCTCTCCACCCTCGTTCAGTTTGCGGTTCTCTGTAACCTTGGCCAGGAAGGGGTTCTTGGCATCAAACGGTCTGGAAGGAAAGACAAGGGCCCTCTGGGTTGTGCTCCTGCAGGTTCATGGTGCTGATGTTATCCAGCCATGTTCCCTGTGCCTTTAGAGCAGGCTCCCATGATTTGGTTCATGTTCCAAAGCACACTATACCACAGCACAAACCAAATTATGATCCTGCTGCTACCCACACTGGCACAGAAAGCACATCCTTTTCCTTCTAAGCACAGCCCAGCAGTCAACAGCTTCTGTCACATTAAGAACAAGTGACACACAAGTGGATTGGAGGGACTGTCACATCTCAAAGATATATTTCAGGCTGGAATTAGTTTATACAGCTCATCTCCCATAGCAATACTGCCAGCAGCCATCATGTATTGGCCACCACAGGCGAGGAAAGGCTCAGGACAGATGCTGTGGAGGTATCAGCCAAGCAGCACACGGGACCACAGCCATCTCCTCACCACTAATGATTCATTAACTGGGGAATCTCAGAGTCCCAGTGGAGACCTGAGCCCATTCCTCTTAGGCAGAGACCTGCTGCATTGCAGAAATGGCACTGCCCACACAGCAGGTGTTGTTAGAGACATCAAGGACCCATCAGCCAACCCCTGCCCCACGTACACCCTGCCCAGGGGGGGTTGGCACTTACGGCTTCTGGTTCTCGTAGCTCTTGAGTCGGCCCATCTCACCCGTGTAGACTTTGTTCATGTTCACATCCGTGTGCACCACCAGCTCATACTGGCGGATGCTGAGGGAGAGAAGAGAAAAAAAGTCAAACTGGAAACCACAAAGCACAGCTGGAACCAGCATAAACTTTGTTTGATTTGCTGCAGCTCAAAAACAAATGCAAATTCCACCCCCTTTGCCCCTCTTGAGACACGAGGGATCAGGAAAACTGTGCAGAAAACCCAAACCAAGAGGAAACCTCAGCCTCACTGGGACCATCACAACTAGCACAGCCATCCACAAAGGAACCAAACCCACCATGTCCCCAGTAAAAACAGAAACCCAGAGCTGGGCTCAAATTTGCAGCAGGCTCAGGCCAAACAGCTCCACTTTCTGCTCTACTTTGTCCGTGCCCCCTCCAGTCTGGAAGGGGAGGCAGTGCAGAGGACAGGGAACAGCAGCCCAAGGCTGATGGCACAGCCACCAGTCAGAGGTGGCCAATCTCTCTGGCACCCAAAAGGACCTGCTCCCAAACCCACCTGGACTCTTCTCCTGTAGCCTCCACCCCGAAGTGCTCGCACACTGCTGGCCAGAACTGCTCTCTCCAGGTGATAAAGTCTTCTTCCAGGCTAGCCAGGGCAAAAGAAGGAGTCAATAACCCAGCCCCAGCGGGGAGCAAAGGGGCATTCTCAGAAGAGATCCCTGTGGACTTTCTCCCTCCATCATGGGAAAAGGCATTTGCCTTGGACCCAGACAATTTTGGTGCCTCCACATGCCCAGAGATCACCAGAAAAGCATTGTCAGAGCACTAAGTGGGAGCTGTTGCTATACCAACCACCCCTCCCTTCACCAGGTCTGCCAAGGAAGGCTTTGTTATTCAGGCTCGGTCTTTAACCACCTCAGCTCCCCCTTGCCCACTCCTGGCATGAGGTCACCTTCCCAAAAGGCAGATTCCACCATGGCAATGTTCATTTTTCTGGGTTCAGAGCCTCTCACACATATCACAAGCCTCACATCAGACCTTGCAGACCTTAGAGTTAAAGCCACAGGTTGGTGTAATGTCCCAGGATGCTCAGGTGAGCAGAGAGAGGTAAAGATAAAATAAAAATCATTGTCTGAGTTGGAAAACTCCTGCCTCCCACCATAAAACACTTCACAAGGAGATGGAGTCTGCCTTCTCCACAGGGATGGGGAAGTTTATCTACACAGGTTGGGTTAGCAATGGAACTACAGCAGGACAAAGGCAGAGGAGGCTGCAAAGCCTGCTCCAGTATGTACCTATGGGCATTTAGACCTGGTGTGGGATTTCCCAGACACAGGATTCCCTAGGATACTCCCTGTGTACAGGACTCTGACTGTGGGAGAAAAAGCAGACAGACACACAGAGTTATGTCAACTCCCACAAAGAGCCCTGTAGAGTTTATTTCTGTCTTGGTAATAGAGCCAACTCCCTGCCAAGGTCTCCAAGATGCTTTAGCCAGCCCTGACCAACCCCTCCACCCGAGCTACTCACTTGCCATCGTCATCTCCCAGCCCAAGCTCAAAGATGCGCTGGGCTCCGAGTTCCTCCAGTCTCTTGTCCACATACTTTCCCATGGCGTTGAAGTGCTCATAAGTCTTGTTCCCCAGCCCAAAGACCTGCAAGGGAACACTCATGAGGATGGAGAAGACTCTTCATATCCAGCTGACATCCTCTGGCCAGTATCAACCAGAAAATGAAGTTGAAAAAAGACAGCAAGACCTCTCCCAGCTCCCCATCAGCTCTTCGTGGACCTTGGGCAAGAACCTACCACTGGTGAGGAGGCACCAGCACCTCCCCTGAGCCTGGCCTCAGGCACGGCAAGAGGACACACTTACAAGAACTCCTGCACCCTCAAGGGACCAGTAAGAGCTTGGACTGCCTGGAGACAGATTGCTGGCCTTTGCCTCCCACAAACCACACAGCAAATGTTTGCTCACTGCTTCATACAGAGCAGCTTCACATCTCCAGCAGTGGATTTTATCCTCATTTGCAATTATTATGCTGCCTGAGGAATTTGGCCAGGGTTTGGGTGAGGTGGCTATATCTCAGCCAGTTATTCAGCTCAGCACAGGAAGAGAGCTACACACTCCAAGTGATTTAAATTGTGGGAGAAGATCTGGCCTCGGGCTGCTCAATTAGCTTCTGAACAGCAGCAGCCTGTAGCTCATTTGCAGATGTTGTATTCAGTGCCTGCAGGCCAGTTTGGGGCTGTTTGTACCAGCAAACCCTTATGATTTAGGGAGTGGAGAGAGAACTCTGACATCTGCATTTACAGCCCTCAAATGTACATTTGCAGGAGTTCACAAAGCCTGGGAAGACAGTAGGGACCTCAACCAAAACAGGTGTACAGGACACAGATATGCTGTGCCTTTCCCCCAGCCACGTGCAAGCACGATGGAGGGCTCTGGGCTTTCCTTCCCACATTCCAACACAAACCGGAGTTGAGCCACTCACTGCAAACCGCAGACCCGACAGGTCGGTGTCGGCCTCCTGCAGCCAGTCGTAGAAATCCTGGGCATTGTCCGTGGGATCCCCCTCTCCATAGGTGGCCATGCAGAACACGGCCAAGGACTTGTCAATCTCCGAGAGGCGACTCAGGTCTGACTGCAACCGAAGGAGAGAATGAACCCCTAAGGACCCCACAGCGTGGTTATTGGGCAAGCCTGTTCCTACAGTGTAGGTGTGCAGAGCAATGCCACCTGATTACAAAAGGGGTTGGGAAAGGCCAAACCCACCCAAAATTCGCAGGGGAAACAAAGCCAACCACCCCCACTAGACTGCAAGTCAGTATTTCTACTCTACCAGAAAAGCAATGGGATTTTCCATGCAAAGCTTTAAGGGACCATGAGAATGCAGAATGGCAGGGACCAAGCCCACCTCTGCATCGCTCAGGCTGATCTTTCCTCCCCTAAATGACACTTCTAAAAGGCCAGCTGTCCCTTGGCCAGGGTGCTTGGGGTTTTTTAGGGGCCACTAATAGGATGTTACCTATCCTGAGGCTGTTCATGGCTAAATTACCAGGTCATACTCCTCTGGATCAGCTGCCATGCCCCGGAGGCCGTAGCGATGAGCGTCTTTGGAGAGACGATTGGCAAACTCCTCTGCTGTGCCCGTCTGGGAACCGTAGAAAACCACTATGTTTCGGCCCTGGAGAGAAAAAGAAATCCCTGTTAAATGGTGATTACTCATTTGGCAAATGCATGGATGAAGCACAGACAAAGGAAATGCCTGGGATCAGGAATCCTGGACTGCAACCTAAAGGCAACCAGGAGTCTGTGCTCGTACAGGACTCCATGCCAGGTCTGAGAGGAAACTCAAGGCTAGGCTGTTCATGAGAACATGACTATTGTCACACTCAGAGGGGAGACTCAGGTCAGACTAAAACTCAAAACAAAGAAAAGCCCTCAAGATTTATTCTCAACCTCAGAGCTGCAGTGTGACTCCCGAAAACAGGGAACTCACTGGATGAGAACACAGACTTGCCAAAGCTTTGGGGAAGTGCCTGAGCACCAGAGCTCCTGCTCTGCTGCAAGCCAGTTACTTTGAAGTAAGACAGAAAATATATCCAGGCCTTGCTTCTTCCTCTGCTTCCTCTTGTGTCCAGACCAGCGGAGTCAAAAGCTGTCAGTTCTGTGTACAACAATTCCCATTCCACAGCGAGCCAGTTTGGAACCAACCACACAGATAAACAACTGCCAGCCAATGACTTTAAAGTCTCTGCCATTTCCCTCTTGACTTTGATCTCATATTACACTTTTTTCTTTCCACCAAATTTTCACTTTAATTTTTTTCTCTAAGAACAACCCTCAGGCATAGACCCAAAGAGCTATTCCTGGCTGCCCACACAGCCTTCCCCTGGATGCTCTCTGCAGCAGGCATGTGCCTGTATCCAAACCAGTCCCTCCTGCTGACAGTCTCCAGAGAAAACTGGGAAGGATACGAGCTCTCCCACCTTCCCAGCACCCCTTGTAGCCAGAACAAGCAGCTTACCGTCTTCTTCATCTTCTCGATGAAGCTGCTGTCTCTCGCTGGAGCTACTCTGAAAGACAGGAGGAACCTCCTTTCAGATGAAACACATTCATTCTTTGAGGTTAGGAATAAGCAAGAGGGGAAGAAGTGGCCTCCAGACCTCAGGAAGGCTGCCCAAAGGGGTGTGAGTCCCCACTGACCATCCCTGTCCCAGAGGTACCCATCACTCAACCACAGGGCTTCTGCAACAACCATGGAGCAGGGACTCGGAGCAGACAGGAAAAGCTGAGTCCCTGCCTTACCTCCATCAGTGAATCCTCCCACAGAGAAAGCCCAGGCACTCAGCCCTGCCTGTCAGGAAGCCTTTATCAACTGCTCTGAGAGGTTTCACAGCTGAGCAGGTTACAAGGGCCTTATGAGAGCAGGTCTCCAGACGAATCTCAGGGGACAAGCGTGTGAGAGAAGAGAATGGAGAGCTCCCTGCTTCCACACCACTGCGGGCAGGCAGGATCAGTCCTGAACTATGTTCCCCAGGGCACATTACCCAAGTCTGAAGTCAAATAGGGCTAAAAACCAGCTGTTTCAACCTCAAAGCAGCATGCCAAACCCGAGTCCCAGAGCGGGAGAGCTCTGTGGAGCAGACACACGCAGCTGATCAGACCCACAGAGCCCCCAGCAAAGCACCCACTGCCAACCGAGGTCCTGCAGAGCTGGTTCTCATTCCCAGCATGGATCTCTGGCACAGAGTGTTTGCATTATTGCATGGAGGTGGCTTTCCCTAGCTTGGAAGGGGGATAAACCACAGCAGAGCCAGATACATGGAGTTCAGGATTCGCACTGCTACGGCTGCCCTGTCAGGGAGGGAGCCAGGAGAGCTTCGCTATCCTAAGCACACCCTTGGGTCTTCAGTGTCACAGGGTGACAACAACCCAGCCCTGGGGACCCCCAGGAGCCTCCCAAGAAGAGATGGGTCTAGCTGCAAACAGATTAGGTGCTGGGGGCTTTTCACAGCAGGCAAGGAGGACAGGAGCTCCCTTGCTGTCCTCCCCGTTGGAGCTTTGGTGGCGGGGAATGAGAACGTGGGACCCGTTCCCATTTCACAATGGAAGAATGCAAGGCTGGGTCTCCTGTGGGAAGAGAGAAGCCTCCAGGCAAAAAACAAATGGTTTTGGCTCCAGCCCATGTGAGAATGTGAAGAGCTCACTAACAGTTTCCTAAACTCTGCAGCCCAGGGGGAGGGATCTTGCAGATGTGCCGCAGCATTTGCAGAGAGCACACACACAGAGCAGCAGGGTGGGGGACCTTCAGTAAAACATGCCTTCAAGCACCCTCCTTGACCCAAAGGTATCAAGGAGCTCCATAACTGGGCCTGACAGTTCTGAGAACTAACAATCTCACACAGTACACACACAAAAGACAAGCAAAGCCTACCTCGAAAAGCTACCCCAGGAGAGAGCTGCTTCACACCCCTGCTCTGCTCTCCCAGCAGTTAACAGGCTCCCAGAGTTGTCATTTGTCCCCCGTTGGGAACTGGGATATGACAAGTATCTTAAGGGAGCAGTCCCAGCTCTGCCCACGCTGTCGCCAGGACAGGGGCTCGAGAGAATTCACAAGACTCAGCTCTCACTTAGCTTTTGGCTTCCCGGTGAACCTCTTTGGTTTTCTGCCCTCTGCAAACGAGATCCAATTAAAACAACTGCTGGGTCAACTGCTAAACAAAATGCTTTTTAAGGAGGAGAAAAAAAAAGTTTCAGATCCTTTCAGCAAGCTCCCTTTGGAAGAGAAAAGGGTGCAGCACATGGAGCTCGTCCATTTTCAAAGGAGGCAACCCCACACTGAAGTGTGTGGTGGAGAACAGGCTGTGGCTCAGACACAGAAGAAATAATGAGCCTGGCTTTGGAAAAAAGGCTACACAACTCTCTGAAATTGCTTCATCGGGGTGGCTTGAAAATCCGAGCTGCAAAAACACACAGGAGCCAAAGGCAGAAACAACACACATTTTCACTGCTCAGCCAGGGAAACTTTGGAGAGAAAGTCTGTTCTCAGCAATGACTGCTCTTACACCTTAGATAGCTCAAGGCAGTTGACTATGAGAATCAGAAGTGCTGGGTGGAGGGAAGGGGATTAACCCCATTGTTGGAGTGAGCTGTAGCTTGTACAGATCTCCCACCCTTGGTGAGAACCCACAGCACAAACAGCTCCCAGGGCTCTCTGTCACTTTGAGTTCAGGAGAAAGAAAGGAGAGGGAAAGAAGTTCCCAACAGCTCAGCAACAAGATCAAAGTCTGTCCCAGCTGAACACCTCTCCTTCAGAAAGTTCCCATGCCCACAGCTTTCCTGACAAACACGCAAATACAACCAGAAGTGAGGACACAGCCTGGACACTGCAAAGAAACCAAGCACCGACAGCACCACTGGAGCAGCCTGCCTCCAAGCAGAGCCTCTCCCCGTCCTCCTCCTCCTCCTGTACCAGAGGGAAGAGGCATCCCAGTCACCCAGCTTTGGGGTGGGAGGAGTGACCCTCCAAGGTGGAACAACCCCACGGCCCATCGGGCAGAGTGACTCACCTGGCCACGGCCGGCTCTTCCCGCGGGGCCGAGTACACACAGCCCATGCCGGGCAGGGAGGAGGCAGACAAAGAGTCCCAGGGCAGCTGTGTCTGAAAGGGGAGGTGTGGGGGGACGGGTCTAACTTAGCTCTGGAGCCACACAGGCCTTCCCATTCTGCTCCTCCTGGGTGCTAAAGCCAAGTGTCAGCCTTTTGTTGAGGAGAAGAGAGCCGGCACAAAAGGTCCCGGCACAGGTCATAGCAGGAGTGGTCCTGTCCGCTCAGATCCCCGTGGTGGAGCTTTGGAAGTTACTGAGTGGATCCGCACAGTCCTGAGAAACTGCAACATCTGGCAGCAGTGGCAGAAAGGAATTAGGAGTGGAGAATGAAACCTCCCAGGATCCTTCGCAGCACACGTCCCTCTCCCATCGGCGTGGAGCAGGGGGACGGGACACAAAACCCTCCCCCAGCCCTGTTACCTTGGAAACTGTTTATATCACAGCTGCTTTTATATATATTCTTTTTTTTTAGGGAAAAAAAAAAAGCTTGATGCTTGTAGCTGAATGAAACGATTCCAGACACTGCGTGAGCAACGCTTCGGGTAACTATGGCAGTGCCATTACGGAGGCAGCTCAAAGGAGTTTGTTCTCTTCAGGATCCTATTAAATTAAATTAGAGATGGTCTCTCTCTCACACACACAGGCAGCAGAGAGCTAATCAGGCTAAGGGGTTGGAGCAATTCCTGCCACAGGAAGCCCTACAAGCACGAGGGAATGGATTTCTGCATAGCTGCAGAATAGAGATAAGCCAGTTTCTGCCCCAAACAATGTTAAAGAGGAGGGAGAAGGGAGAGGGTGAGACCCAGCATACCAATGGCTGTCCTGCCTGTGTCTCCCCAGGATGACTGTCTGCACAACTCTGGAGGGGGCACACGAGAAGGGAAAGAAATCTCTGATTGAGAAACATGCAGAGGAGGAGCAGCCAGAGAATAAAAATAAATTTGTGCATTCCCCAGCAATGCCCCCGTGAGGAAGCGCGCTGACCACGGCTGCGTGGCAATCCTGAGCTGCTCTCCCTAATGACATCTGCAGAGCAGGCTGCAGGGAAGGCTGCCCCAGTGGTTTTAATTAAGTCTGAAAATAGTCAAAACACGAGCAGTCAGTGGGATCCCAGCCTGTCTCACACATGCACGTGTTACACGTCACAGGTACAGGATGCTTTCCAATGTGCTGCATTCTGTTCCTTCTGTGGAGACTCTGGGCAGGAAAACAGCCCCATTTGGCTGTAAGGGTGAGGAATCAGCAGCCTGATACCTCACTGAGCTGTGGCTGAACCCAGGGATGCATTGCCATGGCAAGATCATGAGTGTTCCCAGGCCACACAGGCTGCTGGAGCCATGCAGGGAGAATCCAGCCCAAAAGAGGGTGTTTCAACAGGGCATCTGCTCTTCCACAATCGAGGGCAGTAACAACAGTGGCACTTCCTTTGCAGACCCTGCTGAGCTGACATGGTTTTATCAAGGTGCTCAGTAGCAGCTCCCAAAAAACACCAGGAGGGCACTGAGGTGCTGGATGCTCTGTTCAACACTGCAAACAAACCATTAAAGCAGCAGCCACTGTGATGTGCCTGAATCGCTGTTCAGCACCTTCATCCCCCAGTATTCTGAGGCTGAAGTTGGGGGGCCAAAGTGAGACAACAAAAACCATCACTCAATGCCACCAGATAAAGCAGTTCAGGATAGTTTGGTGAGTTGAGGCAGAAGTACAGAGAAGAAGCTGAAGAAAAGCAACCCCTCTCAAGGTCAAGGCTGTCCACTTCAGACAGAGACAGCCCTGATGAGACCTCTCTGCCTTCATGGGTCTGGGACAGCTTCCCTGCCTGCCCACAGGCCTGCCTGCCATCTCCAGGCAGCCACAAGCAGTGGCTGACAGTGTGACCCTGTGTCTTGTCGATCTGCCTGATCATCAGAAAGGAAACTCCACCCCAGACTCAAGGATTACATGAGGGAAGGAAACCCAAGGCTGAACAAGCTTGTTTTTCCCACTCATTTTCCTCCCAGCTCCAAGCATCCCATAAAACTACACTGCAAGAGCTGCAGGAAGTCTCTGTCTCTGCCCAAAGGGCGGATGTGCCATCAGCCACAGCCTTGGCTTATGGGGCCACACTGCCCTCTGACCAGCTTGCTGCAGGGACCACAGCAGGGCTGCAGCAGGGTCAGCCTTCATGTACAGGGAGAAACCACTTCACAGCCTCCTCTCACTCTCCACCTGCCTGGCTGCCACTTTTCCAAAATGCAGTAGTGTCAGATGACTTCCAGATCAGCCTCACCTCTCCCCTAGTTATCCACAATAGGATGTGCTGCTGTTCCACATCTCCCACACGGAGCAGTTGCACGGTGCTCCCTGCCAGCCACGGCTCACAGGGACAGAGCAGGCAGCACAGATCCCACAGAGCAAACCCAGGCAAAGTCCCCATGAGCAGCTCAGAGCCAAGACCTCCATCCATTCTCGGATGGAAGCCCACGTGCTGAGGCCCTGCAGCAGCTCAAGGTGGTAACATGTACCAGGGACAGTCAGAAAACTTCTCTGCAAGGTCAAAACAGTCTCTGGAAGAGCTGCATGTGATGGGTGGAATCAGTCACACAGGCCCAGCCTGTGCCATGCCAGCATCTAATTTCAGATGGGTAGTGCCCTTTGCCCAGCCAGCTCAGCTCCCATGGCAACAGTGTTCTCCTTACACTCTCCAGAGATGGCCACGTGCACTGACACACACAGCCCTCTCTGCTGCAGG
Source organism: Platyrinchus mystaceus (assembly GCA_035041135.1). NCBI lineage: Eukaryota > Metazoa > Chordata > Aves > Passeriformes > Tyrannidae > Platyrinchus > Platyrinchus mystaceus. The sequence continues at coordinate 6,301,567 of JAWWLV010000053.1, read as the reverse complement.
CATGAGAGGCAAAGTATCCCACCAATCCAACAAAACACATTCCCAAGGTAAGGCTAAGCAGGCACAGACAGCTGTGCTGCTGCCAACCTCGTGTGCACCCATGTGCACAAGGTGCCACAGCCAGGGTCACTGCTGCCCTTTAAAACCCTCCCAGCTAGAAAATGTACTTTCCATCCTTCTGCGACACCAGGAATAGAAGGATTGAGGTAAAAAGCCCAGCAGAAGACTGATGTTAAGTTTGGCATGTGAGGTAACGAACTAAATGCACCCAAGTCTCCACCAGCATGGCTTGCTCCTTGCCCTAAGCCCTTCGCAGAAGACAGGGTGGAACAAGGATCTCCCTCTCCAAATCCAGTCTCCTGATGCTGCAGTAACCTGGCATCAAAGCCAAGCAAGTTTCACAGGAGCTGCCAAGCAGCTCAACCCAGGAACTACCTCCCAGCACTATTTCTTTTCTTCATAGCCAAGGGTAGATAAGATGTCTGATAGGAAACCTGCTTAAGAGCAAGTCCACATTTCTCCAGATTTATCTAAATGAGACTTTTATCAGAAAAATAACAAGAATAGCCAAAGCAATCCTTAAGGGTTTTGAAGTACAGCCAGAGGCTTTCCTGCCTTGCTTGGGAAAGGCCAATTCCCGATTTGGGCCACACGGTGGGGTAACGGAGAACTGCAGTCTGGCTCCTCCACCGGGATTTCTGCGCTGTGAGGAGAACATGCAGCTCAGAGGAAACATGAGGGAAAACAAATATCTTTTGTGACCAGGTTCCCTCACCGGGGGCCTCCTACAATCCAGCTGAGCCTTCCAGGACTCATCATAAGCACGACAGAAAGCTCCACTCCCACCGCGCTGCCTGAGAGTTGTTACTTACACTGTTTGCATTTTGGGCAGGTCGGGGACTTCCTCCTTTTTCTTGCGGAAGAAGAACCAGTAAGTAAAGAGTCCGGTGATGAGGGAGATGAGGAACACGTCTGTCATGCTGAAGAGAGAGTCCTGCTGGGCAGTGCTGTCGGGAGGGGAGAGGTTTGGGTCCATCCTGGCTTCCACCATGACGGTCAGAGGCACTGTAAGCAAGGAAACACAAATGAGCGCCAGCGGCCACACAGTGCCATGGAAGAGCATCCAGGGTCCTTCAGAAAGTGCTTTTTGCTACACATTTAGTCCTGGGAACAGCTGCCCAACAACATCTTTGGAGAGAGGCCTTGTATCACAACGCTGCAGGATCCTTTTGTGTCCCAAAGTGTCACATCAAGCTTTTTCCTTCCTGTTGCGTCTGTGCTGATCCATCTGAAGTGATTTCTGCTCTCCCTCTACCAGCAACATCACAGCAGCCCCACATGCCAGCTAGAGAGCTCAACCTCACTCCTACTAAAGCCACAGCAAAACTCAACAGGGACTCATGGCCACCCTTTATTGAAGCCCTTACTCACCACAGAACCCCTGGAGTGCTACTGAGGGAAGAACCCACGCTTCCAGCCACCCCACAGATCCAGGGCTACCTCCCTCCTTCCCATAAGGTGACAGGATGCCCTGGACCTACTGCTGTGTTTATAAACCAAAGAGCAGGACTGTGGCATGAAACTTCTGTGAGCATCCCCGCCAACATTACAACATAAATGATGAATATTTCTGATTTAATATCCACCTCCATTGCAGTTTGGATTTACTATCCACCTCTTTTGGGGGCTCTGGCTTCCCAGTCCCCTCCACTGTCTCCCCTGGTTTAACTTCCATCTCCTTGAATTATTCCTTTCCACTCACCGAGGCAGAGTTTAAGCAACCTGTGACCTGCCCAAGGCCATACCCAGTGTCTGTTGGAGGAGGATGAACACCCAACCCTCAAACTCCCAACCCACAGCCCTGTGCATCCCATCCTTCCCCTGGGGATCCACCCATCACTCCCTCCCTCTCTCCCACTGCTGTGCCAAAGCTCTGAACTCCTCCGACCCCAGTCCAGATCACAATATTATCTTACCAGAGGCAAGGACGCACTCTGTCCAAGTAAACAGATAATTAACTCAAAACTTGATTTGTAAGGGCAAAGTGACTCTCTTCTTGTACTTGGGCATCCTGCCAAGCCAGGGGACCATGGACATTTGAACTTCCACACAGAAAAGTGACTCAGAGCTGTGGTGGTGCCCCAGGAGAGAAAAGGACAAGTGCCATGGCTGAGCTGTGAAGGAAGAGCTAAGCTGTGACTGCCAGAGGAAAGCTCACAAACAGCTTTTTTTTTTTTTGGGGGGGGTGAAAACAGCAGAAAACTCCAAGCCTGTGCCTGGGCTGAGAAATAAAAGCGACCAAAGTTTAAGGTTATGCTAATGCATTCAGGAGCTGGGATGAAAAGGGAAGGTGATGCTTAGGGAGATCTAACACGTGAGACCAGGTGCAGCAAAGAACAACCCCTTGCTGTTACCTTTAAAAGAAAACTCCAGTTCCAGAGAACACAAAGCCCTGTGCCATAGGACACCAGCTATAAAAGGTGCCCTATGGAGCACAGGGAGAAGTCCACAGCAACCTGGCAGTGATCAGAGACAGGTATTCTGGCAACCCAAGTAAAGCTCAACCCCCCAAGGAGTTTAATTTAATGGAGAACTTGGAAAGTAACTATATTACAAAGGGCACTAAAACACCACTGGCAAAGCTTCCCATTAAATTCTCAGAGATGACACTAAGGCAGGGGGTTGGAAGAAAAATGTGAGTGATGTGACTACAGACAAGGAAATTGCACATTCCTCTCCATTATGCAGGTCACCCTGTCCTCCCTCCTTGCAGACAGGCTTTCCATCACTGGATCTCAGAGCCAAGCAAGAGCCGGGTGTTATTTCTGTACAACTCTAGACAAAACCGTTAGCTAAACCCCCCATAACTGGAGCTTAGTTGCCAAAAAGGCACAGCTTGCAGCAGGATCCCTCTCCTCCTTCTTATCTGGTTCCAGTAAATCACCAAGGAGCTGCTCTGGCAACCAAGACCAGGGGAATGTGCTGATGGGGGAAAAATATTGCTGGTTTATTGCCTTCACTCCTGATGAAACCCCAGAAGTTTTATTTATAAGCTCTTCTCCTCTTCCTCACTGCCACTCCACCTCACCTGTAGGAGGATCTCAGCCAGAACCTGCCAGGCAACCCATCCTCTCCTTTGTTGTCTCACTCATCACTTGAATTGTTCATTATGTCTCAGGGTAAAGATGGGTTGCTGGTTTCCAGCAAGTCTCAGCTGCTGCCCATGCACAGCACAGATCCAACTCTTCTTCAGAGATGGAGGAAGCAGAGCCAGACACAGGCAGGAGGCTGCCTGGATAAACATCTCCAACACTGCAAGGTGGGTTGGGTTTTTTTCAGTGCTGGTTTCCGTTGCCCAAATTCCATGAGGGCAGCCAGTTCCTCTCACACAGGGATGGCCATGTCAGTAAGATTATCCTCAGCAACAGCCTGTGCTTCACCTACTTTCCTTGAAAATCCCTTCCCCAAGGCACATGAGGCAAGGAGAAACCCTTGCTCAGAGGAAGCCATGAATAAAACCAAGGCTTGCAGGAGACCATGCTAAGCTGGTTTTGGGCAGAAGCTGCACCTCCTTCCCTTCTGAGCACCAAACCCAGCACTGAGAGCAGCTGAGCCCCAGGAAAGCCTCCTTGCACAGGGCACAGCAGCCTCCCTTGTCACAAACTGCACGTGGAGGAGAGTTCCAAGCCAGACACATCCGTGGTGAGCAGCAGCCAGCCCAGGCTGGAAAGCACACAGGCTGCACAGCAATTCCCTCCTGGCTCTGGGTAGCTCAGACATGGATGGATATTCACCAGCTGCCTTCCCACAGGGCAAGAAGGAATTTGTGACCTCCTCAGCAAGGTGAGGGCTACGTCTCCAGCCAAAACACTGTGTCCAAATCAGTAGAGTTTCAGGCCTCCCAGGGCAGAGGAGACAAGCAGGAGCCAAAGGGGTTTGGCTTTCTCAAGCCTCTGGACTGCTGTCCCAAGCAGTGATGCCTTGGAGAGAGGCATCCTCAGGGAGGCAGCTCCCAGGAATGCAGTGTGGATGGATGTGGGGGTGGAAGCTGTGCTATCTCCTGGCCTTCACCACACTGCAACTCTGCAGGGCTTCAAAGGGGAGCCCCACAGCTGCAGCCAGACCACACACTCGCCCCCCAGAGCCAGGAAAGAGAGCCATTTCTGGAGGCTTCTGGCTCTGGTGCACAGAGCTCTCCACTCTTCAGTCACAATCTCCACAGCACAAAGATTATAGGCTGACCTCTAACCCTGGAAGGAAACATGGTCATGGTCTTGTGATGGAAGCAAAGACGCAAAAACTCCTTTAATTTTGATGACGGGCTCCCTCTGGTCTTGCCCATTTAGTTATCCAAGTCTGATATCCCAGCTAAAGGTTTTTCTTCTTGCTTTCCCTTCGCCACCCCTACCCTGGGGAAAAGGTTTGCTCAGACACAGCAAAGGATGTGAAATTAGACCTCACACTTCTTTTTTTAAAAGGTTGTCATAATTCAGAAACTCACTTCACCCAGCACAGGAAGATTATTATTCCTCAGTTTATCTCAGTCTTACCTAGTTGGCTGTAACAATTATTTTCCAGAAGGAATTTTCCAGCAATTCATTTTGAAATGCTTTTTCTAACATTCTAAAATCCAGTGAAGGGAAACCTGACTCTTACTTGTAATTTAACTATCTGGGAATTATGCAGCCTCTGGAAAGACCTTGATAGAATCAGACCAGGTTTTTGAAGGGGAAAAGAAAAAAATTTATGATGCAGAAGTAAAAGTTCCCCTGACAACAGTTTCAAGGGTGGTCATTTTATCCACAGTGTTTATTATATCTTCCATCAAGGTAAGGCAAGACTTCCATATCCCTTTTTTTTTTGTAACTGTGGCTCCAGTTCCTGGATCCCTGTTTATGCACACAGCAAAGCACAGCAAGATGTGAGCCCAGAGAAGTCACAACATTTTGAAGGATCAAAATCAAGCAGTGCTGTATTTTAGCTCAGCTTTTCAGCCCCTGAATGCAGCTCCTAAGTGTGTGAATTTGCTTGATCCATGGCAGCTCACAATCACTCAAATCACCAGGGACCTTCCCTGCACATCTCCCTGCTACCAAATAGATGCACTTCATACTCACATTAAAAAAAATGTATTCCTAATTCTCATGCACATCTTGGAAGCAAAGGACTGGAAGCACTGTCAGTGCCAGGCATCCTCAAATCCCCCGTGATTCCCATATAGACTAAAAGGTGCTATCAGCTCACAGGGTTAGGAAATATTAAAATATATATAAAAACTGTATTGCAACAGACAAGACAGGATAGGGAGTGCCCTAAAAGCCTAATGATCAGCAACCCAAAGGGATCTATTCTACCCTCCTTGCTCTTGCACACAGCTGGTGGCAGCACCAGGAGATGGTGCAGCAGATGGCCCCAAAAACACAGTGGAGCACAGCACCACAGTCATGAAATGTGGCTGGGAGGTTTCCCCTTCTGCAAATGTAAGGATGTTTCTGCAAGTCACATGGTAGTATCTTCTAATGACCAAAAAGCCTTGGCTCTGAGGCTAAGATGGCAATCTGGGCGGGAAGTTGGCTCTCTGTAAGCCTGAAGTAGACTTTTTTTTGTTGTTGTTGTTGTAATGGAATGTCTGTGAGGAGTTCTGAGTATCTCAACACAATCTGACTTCTCAGTCTCAGACCAGGACTGCAGCCTGTGACTCTCCAAAAATGAGTGACCAAGCTGTGCTTGACTCTGCCCTGTGCCACCATCAGCACACCACGACCTGCAGTGTCAGCCTTGCTGAGAGGGAAAGGAGAAGGAAGAACGCTGACCAAGCACAGTTTGGGACTGCTCACCACTCCCACCTCTGATAAGTGATCCCCAGGCACCATCTGTAGCACCAAACAGCCCCCAGGACCAGCCCAACACAGCAGAAAGGGCTCCCCATAATTCCCACACGCCCTACGGACGCCGCCTGCCCTGGCACGGGGCAGCACAGGGGCTGCACCTCCATCTCCAGTGCCCTTGAGCTTATTGAAACACCCAACAGGAGCCAAGCATCAGCACCCTTTGGACCCCTGCAGATAAACACAGGGGCTGCAGGTAGAATCTCTGTTTTGCAATACGTGCAGGAAAAAGCCCCACGATGACTGAGCCAAAGAGGAATTGCGTGACAAACGCGCGGGCAGCGCCATTAGTCACCCTCCACCCGACACTGGCACCGGTGCCAGGCTCCATTCAAAGGGAGCTCAGCAGGGTGCAGGCAGCCAGAGCCTTCCCAGCCCACAGCAAGGTCCAGGCTGTCTCAGCTGAACACCAGCAGGGACAGCAGGTAGTGGTTTGAAGTCAAAACACCCCCGCAGCAAGGAGCTCGACTTGTGTCTTGCAGCAACACCTTCACGGTGCCAAGGTGAGCCCTGGAGAGCCCATATCCCCTCCAGTAGTCCACTTATTCTATCCAGCAACACTTACCAAAGGACTGCAATCCAGTTTCTCAGAAACAGGAATCCATGCAAGTCACCACCACATCTAACAGCAAAGCTCACTTGAAAGGACACTGGCTCCTTCAGACTGGCTTTCTCCAGTTCAGACTCCCGGTAAGAGCCCAGCACACCCACACACAGGGAAGGGGACAAAAGGGCACTGCTGGTAGAGGCAACTTGGCAGAGCACTCCTCGTGCTCCCTGCAGCCACGTGATGATGACCCTCATGTCCCTGACTCAGCACAGGCACTGCATTAGTGAGCGCAGAGGAAGTGCAGCTGTCACGATTTCCAGTGTTGGAAGCTCCGCGTGGCTGGGAATGTCAACATTACCACTAGATCTGCCAGACCCCTCCTTCTGATCAGGAAGGACCACCCTGAATTCCACAGGTGCAGGTGTGTGTGTGTGAGCAGACCTCCCTTCCCACCACACGCCTTGTCTGCCCCAGGGATGGCCCCTTCTCTTGTGCTGACCATGGCACAACACAGAGCAGGTGTGATCAGCCTTGAGAAGAAGCCTTAAAACTGGGCTTTTTAAGTCAGAAACCAGTCATTTCCACTGGCGTCATGGCACAGCCCCAAAAGACAACTTCAGGACAGAGGGGAGACACATGACAGAGATAAGCAACCAAACCAAGTGAAAACTCCATCTTTAGTGCAGCGCTGACCTGCAGCCCAAGTTTGAGAAACAGCAGAAGAACAGGAAGATTATAAATAGAAATTAAACAACCAAAGCACCTGGGAGAAAAAAAGAAAGCCACTGGACTGCCTTCTAACAGGTCTCTATTCCCAGGGCACCTGCAAAGCTTGTGGAGAGCTGGCACAGAAGGCAGCACCAAAAGGAAGCTGCAGTGCAGGAGAAGGAAGAGACTCACAAACAGGAATGCAGTCTTGTGACCAGCAAAGGTTTCTTCTTTCACCCACTAATGACACAAGACAGGCGGGTCACTGACTTGTGTCAGGAAGAGGAGCCCCAGGGACACAAGGCCAGGAGGAAGGAGAGAGGTGGCAGCAGCAGCAGGAGCAGGGCTGTGGTGCAGGTGGCACTTCTGCCCAGACTCCTGTGCCTGGTCTCCTCTGAAACCCACTGCAGCGAAGACTTTCTGCATGTCTGTGTGTGGTATTAGGCCAGGAGACCCTTGGGGCAAAACCAGACCTTCTCTTTCTCCTCTTTGAGTACAAATCAACCAAGTAGACTAAGAAATTCTGTTTACATCAGCCTGTGCCAGTCTCAAATTAGCTCTTTTCCCCTTCCTTTTCAGTAAAAGACCTGGCAAGGAAAGTGGTCCTTTCCAAAACAAAAGCAGCCCATGGAAGCAGGCGCCCAGATCCAGGTTATTTAACTTTGGCCTCACCAGCCCTTGGATCAGCCTTTTCTTCAGAGCTCTGCTACATGGAGATCACGTTTCTCATCAATACAAGGGTGTATCTGGCCAGATAAATGGCTGTGCTTCCTCTGGTATGCACAGGCTTCCTGTTTTGGGTGGGATCACCACAGAGGTGAGTTCCAGGGCTCCTGGGGAAGGAAGGCACAGTGGGAAACCTCACAGCTTCCTTGCCCCAAGAGCCTCCACTGGACCACGGGTTTACCGTGGAACAGGGCTGGATGATGAGTATGAGCCAGGGTTTAGCTTTCTCTAGGCATGAAGGTTCCCTGCACCCAATGCTTCCCTATCACTTTCTTCCCACATTTTTAAAAAAAAAATAAGCAATTCCAGCACATCCCACAACTTCCCATTAACCAGCAGCAGCTCAGTAAGGAAGGGTGGAAATCAGAGCCTCACACAAAACCAGGAAAGTGCCTCTGTGCACTACCACCAGCTCAGAATTCCCAATCTAAACTGAGGCATTGGCTGCAGCAGCACCTAAAGCAGGGAAAGGAACACAAAAGCTGTTAGGTTTTCTTGTGAAGCAAAAGTTAGTCTGACTATGCAAGGTCTCTTCTACCCAGACCCTGACACACCGGCTCAGACATTGGCCAAACTTCTATTTTAGGCACAAAGCAGATGTGGAATGCACATCAGTCAGTCTGGATCTTGAAATACTGCATATTTGAGCTTTCACTGTCATACTTCCATGTTTTCTGGCCCATGGGTCCTATTCAAGGACAGCAGAGCAGCTGCAGAAGCAAGGAAGAGAACAAGAGGAACAGCTTTACTGAGGCAGAAAGCAACTCTATACTGTGGGTGTACTGAGGCGGGGATCAGTAAGACCAGTACACTGAACCAAAGGATTTAGAGTCATTATTCAACACAAAAATTAATTCAAACTTGCCAAGCTGCCTTAAAAGAAAGCAACCCAGAATTACTAAATTTGCACACTTCCTTGTGTCTCTCAACCTTTAAACAAGGGCATGGGGCATCTCACCAGCTTAGGCACCTGAACACCTTCCTTCACACAGATTATCATGAGCCAGCACAGAAAAACAAGAGCTCAGGGTTACAGGGTAAACAAAACCTGAGAACAGCAGGTAAACTGACCCCCCTGTGAACCAACACTGTTCCCCAGTTTCCCCTCCCAGGGAGGGACAAATCCAGAGCACCACACCTCAGCCACTATTTGAAAGAGGAACAGGGGTCTCACCACCACCAATATGCAGGAGCTGGGACAAGTCTGCAGGAGTTTTAAACCAGCCTCTTGCCAGGCTAGGCTGCAAAACCTCAGGAGCAACCCATTCAGGCATGGATTTTGCATGGTTCATGTCCTGCTGAAGATCTTGCAAAGGTTTAGGGACTGTGAAGACCTTTGATCAGAACAGTATGTTTGGGGGATTTATTTATTTAATGAAAACCAAGCTCTATTTGTGTGGAGCTGGGACATATTGTATTTATAAGGTAGCTTTCCTTTGAGGATGTGAGAGCTTTTCAGGCATTACAAGCCTGTCTCCTATGTTGCTGTATGGGATGGAAGCATGTCTGCATGATCCTTACATCCCATGGTAACTCTGGAGAGCTGTCCTCCTGCTCTGTCTGCCCTGTCAAAGGGTGTGCAGTCACCCCATGATCCTCCCTACCTGCCATGGCTACAGCAAACTAATCTGGATTTGACTTTTTTGAACATTTGTGAAATACAGGCAACTTCCCAGCCCAGCCCCTGCAATCAGCCACAATGACAGGCACCAGAACATCAATTCCATACCCAAAACGGATGCCCTCGTGCCAAAAAGGGACACAGGGAATAAGAGAGGTCACAGGCTGAAAGGCTGATCCCAAGCTGCAAAAACCACAGCTCTCCAACTCCCCAGCACAATCAACATAAACAGAAGATACTTGACACAGGATTTTTCTTTCCTTTTGTAACGCAAGCTGCTCCTCTTAGCTCCCGAAATTATGCACAGAGCCCTGTTACACAACCAGGCCTTGCACAATCCTTTGAAGGCATTTTATCAGCTTGCTTCTCTAAAGCTTGGAGTTAGCTGGGACCCAGAGATGCAGCAATGACCCGTGAAAGGGGTGAAAGCCAGTCAATTGATGTGTTTCACAAGCAACCACGCAGCAAGACCCGGTGTACCTGCCAGCACCGCCAAGTCGGACCTACCAACTCCCTGAGCCGGTTGCTAAACCTTCCCTGCACAATTCCCAGGCACTGCCAGAGCCAGATGTGCCCAAGGAGAAAAACCCCACCCCACCTTTAACTCCAAACCTCGCCATCTACTCCTCCACACAGCAAGAAAGGAAGGCAAATTAGTCAATAACTGTATAGACGTGATAACTAAGCAAAAATACTACAATAATCTGCTGCCACAGGTCAAACTCAGCCACTCTTTGGACTTGTGGCCCTACAGAAGCCACCAGAGGTGGCTTCTGGTCTTTCTGGATTACGTGAGCAATCAGCAGTACACAATCAGCTTGAAAGTTTACTTGGGGATAAGCAGCAAGAGATTACGAGCAGGCTGTAATTATTCGTTCTGATCTATGAAATTTCGAAGCCTGTAAAAAAGGAATGTTGGCAGAGGTGCACCTGTCACTGCAGGGCCGGTGACTCACTCTCCACAATACCATGGACAAAGTAATCTCACCGCTGGGATCAAATGATCACATTGGGAAAGAAAGTTATGCAAGTTCTATGAGTTGTGTTTTTAGAGGCGGGAGAGTCCACGTCAGGAAACAAAACAAAGTTCAGTGGCCGCAGAGATAACTGTGGGTGGTTTTCTTTTATACCAGAGGAAAGGGAGGGGGAGGAGATGGCAGGAGTGAAGACCTGAGCAGGGAAGCCTTTTCCCTAGTTCGTCAGAACTTAGCAAACACAACCTCTTCTGCATCACAACAGGCAAAGGAGAGAGCAAAGATCAAATGGGATTTCAGTCAGACACAGTTCCACATGTTGCTTTTGCTGAGAGTTAACTGGGTAAGAAAACCATCACTCCCAGCACCCACTGCCAGGCACCCTCCCCAAACCCAACTGCACCCACAGACACTCCACAACCTGTGACAGTCAAGAGAGGGGTTACCTTGCACTTATGTATCTGTAAGCAAGTGCTGATGGGGCCTGTGAGCTCCAGCACGAAGGGTGGAGAGCAGCAGGGAAAGCCTCCCCCGAGACAAGCCAAGTTCTGGTCAGATGGCCCCGTCGAGCTCCTCCAGCTGCTCTGGAAGAAACAAAATAAAAGTTGCAGAAGGCACTTACTTGCTCAACTCTGGCTGCCCAGAAGGCACCACCCCAGAGATTGTTGACTGAACAAGAGGCACCTGCACAGTGATGACAAGCAAGAGATTTTTCTGTCACAAACAGAGCAGGACTAATTAACAGAGGGTTAAGTATGACACTATCCTCTTTATCCTGCCCACTCTTCACCTCACTCTCCAAGACTTTCACACCTGAAGATTAAAAGAAAGCACTCAGTTGTGGCAGTTGGTGTTTCTTCCTGCAGCACCTGTATCCTCCCTGCTTTACAGAAACCTGTTTTGCAAATACAGTTCTCATGCACCATCACATCCACATGCAACACTCGGACACACTCCATGCCATACACACCCTGGTTCAGTGCAGTCAACCAGCACATGATGCATCTGAAGAAAAACCTGTGCTGGGACAATGCTGGGTTCTCCAGGAAGGGTCTGGCTCACCAGCCCTTCCCAGACAAAACACCAGATTTCCTCACCTGCAGCACGTTAATCACCGAGGTGCTTTGCATGTGTGCAACAGCTCATCGGGACTTCTCAGAGAATCAGAGAAATACTGGAAGAAAACCCCAGGCAAAAGGGATGTGTGCATCCCTGCACCCCAGTAAGCACAGCTCTGCTGCCTAACAGAACACACAAAACGCTCCAGCTCCTCTCAACAGCCCACACAGAGTGTAGAGCTCTGTGTAAGAGGGGATGTCCCCACCAACACTGTCACTGAGTCACTTCCAGAATTCAGAAACAGAGACCTGACCCTTCCTTGTGCTTTTCCAGCTTCTCAACTGGATGTATGTTTCTGCTTTTTAAAAAGAGTTGTAGAAGCTCAACTCCAAATTTCACTTTTTCCAGACTCACATCGGAAAGCCTCAGTGATCCCCCTTCTCCATACACATTCCACTAATCATTCCTATTTCTTTTACCCTCTGAAAGGTAACCCAAGGTCTAAACACTGGCAGAACAGAGCACATTCCACCAGCAGTCCTTACTCCTGCAAGACAACTTCCTAAGAACCAACTCCATGCTGATGACTAACTCCCAAAACCGCCATACAGGTGTCTTCACCCCCTCCAGCCTTAATATTCCCAAATAGGGGTTTTCCATTATTTCCTTTGACAGCACATCCCCTAAGTCAGTAACGTCACTCTCCCAAGCAATTTCATCAGGAAAAGACATGGGCAAAGAGTCTTCCCACACCCCAGCAGCTTATAAAGTTAAATAGGTGAAACAACAGCAAAGCAGCCCAGCCTGCAGCAAAGCTGTCAGTTAAATGCTGGGAATAACGTTCTGCAGGAAGTGCCAGAAAATTAAGCTCATTAAAGGCTTTTAACGAGCAATAGCCCGGGATGGTGTAAGTCTGAGCAACCCTTCAGTGCTGTTGAAGTGATACAAGGCAGACATCATCCCCCTCCCTGGCTGCCCATCCTGCCTCACATCCCCTCCTCAGCCCCACCACAGGGTGCTGGTCAGCCCCCTACCCCACAGGCCCCGGGGAGCCAGGTATGACAGGGGTACCCCAAATTACACGGGGGCCACTCATGCCAGCCCCCCGTATAGGGGACCCTGGTCACACCAGTCCCCCCAGTAACAGGGTGCTCAGTCACACCAGACCCCCCAAATAACAGATGCCTCTGGTCATCCCAGTCCCCTTCAAATAGGGGATCCAGTCAGACCAGATCCCCCTAAACAAAAAGGGGCTCTAGTCACCCCCATCCCTGCCAAATAACAGGGGACCAGTCACATCAGACGCCCCAAAAAACAGGGAAGTCTGGTCATCCCAGTTCCCCCTCAACACCCTGAATGAGAGGGAGCTCTAGACATCCGAGTATCCCCCCAAAGACAGGGATCCAGTCTCACCGGACTCCAAATAACAGGATGACCAGAAGGTCATCCCAGTCCCCCCAAACAAAAGAGGGTCCATTCACATCGACCTCCCCCCAAATCTCAGCGGGACCACTCACAACAGTCTCGCCGTACGCGGGACCTCAGTCATCCCACTCCTCCCAGGCACAGGGAGCCAGTCGCACCAGTCCCCCCAGTATAAGAGTGGCACCCCCGTCCCGTCCCGTCCCGTCCCATCCCACCCATCAGCGGATGCCCACCCGCCCCTCCTCAGCAGAGAAGACCCCAGTGGCGGAGCCAAGCCCCTCCCCAGGCACAGAGGACCCCCGAGCCCAGCCCTCCTGATCCCCACGATCCCGGTACCCCGCCGGTGCCCGGTGTCCCCCGGAGCCCCCCGGAGCCCCGCACCCACCGCCGGCCCGGCCCGCTCTGTGCCCGGCGGCTCCCGCAGCCCCGGCGCGGCCGGCACGTACCGCGGACCGCACCACTCCGCCACACGCGCGGGGGGGAACACGCTCCGTCCCTGCCGCCCGCCAATAGGCTGCGGGCGTGCCTATCAAATCAGATCCCCCCTCTGCGGAGGCGCGTTAGTACGGCCCCAGGACGGCGGGGTCTTAAAGGGACAGGAGCGCTGGGGCGGGGTGGGGGGAAAAGGGGGGCCGAGTAGGGTCGGGATTACAGTCACACAGTGGGGGTAAGCAGGGGGCAGGGTTGGGGCAAGGTGAGGAGACAGCAGTGGAGCCGACATTGTATTTGGGGGGTGAGGGCCAGAACTAGCGTCAGAGTTCATGTCTGGTTTGCAGTCACGGTGGGTTTAAGGTCAGGGGTGGGGTCATGGTGTGGTCGTGTTTGGGGTCGCGGTGGTGTCATGGGCTAGGGTAAGGATGCTGGGGTCAGTTTTTGGACACAGGGTGTGCCAGAGCCAGGACCCCGAGAGCCCGTCTGTGGCCACGTGCGGTGCCTGTGTGCTCATGGTGCTGCTGTGGGGACCCCCAAGGCCCCCGCCCTGGCACAGGGCCCAAGGAGGGCCAGGGGACCCCGGGATAGAGGCTGGAACCCGGTCACTGCCGCCCCTCCCTGGGACCCGAGGCGCTCCCCGCCCAGCCAGCTTACAGCCAGCACAAGCACATGCTCCTGATTTAACCACAGAGCACATGTTTCAGATGTTTTGGGGCGGCCTTTCTCTCAGCGCTCACACTGCCACCGGGAATTGCACAAGCAGCTCCAGAAACATCCCTGGCAGTCCCAGCAGTCCCAGCGGGACATTTTGCAACCCGGACCCCCAGACCCCGGGTCCCACAGGCATGGAGGGACCACTGCTCTCCTCTCTCCTTTTTTTGGGAAGCTGAGTCACAGCTCTGCTAAGTCCAGCCTGGCCAAAGCCAGGCACACGGCCCACCCTGACCCCACCGAGCAGCCCCAGGCTGTGTGGGGTCACACGGGGCTGTGTCCCCTCCCTCAGCCAGGCACTGGCACATCCAGAGTCACCATCCTGACGCTGTTGCTGTGTTGACATTTTCTACAGAGTCAATAAAACCCTCAGGGAAGGTGCAAAGTGCCCAAGGCTGCAGAGATACCCCCTGTCATGATGGCATCCAAGCAGAGGGTAGAGGGGTGTAAGGTCACCTGGGCCCCACTGCCACCTGCATCAGTTTTGGAATCAACCCCATGGAATTGCCCTGGAGTGGCTCTGGTCTGTGACTGTCCCCCGTGGGGTGAATGGCCACGGGTTAAAGATCACAGTGGCAGTGACAGGACAGCAGGACAGAGCAGGTCCTTGGCTTGGGGTCATCCCATCAGGTGTCTAGACTGGGAACAGGCATTGTAGCACAGCCTGGCCCGTTCTGTGCCAGCAGGGAAGGGACTGGGATCTCATCACACCCAGCCCAAACCCCACCGGGGAAAAAGCAGAGCTCTGCCAGCCCACAGAGACCTGTTGGGTCTCTGCTTTGTCACCACACCTGTTTCTCCCACCTCTCCAACTCCCCTCTGTCCCCAGCACAGGCTGGGGCTGAACTTTTGGCCACAGAACACAACACCCTCAACAGTGCCAGCACACAGGCTGGGACCCTGTGGGACAGCCATGGAGGTGGTGTTTGGCAGAGTACTGGCCCTGGCACAGGGAACCTGGCCCCCAGTCAGGATAACTGCGTGGGTGTGCTTTGCCACGAATGAATGAGGGACAGGAAAGCGAAGGAACACAGATCCATTTTCCTTCCAGCCAATCAGTCTCCTGCCAGGCCTCCCCACTCTGCAGCACCCCCCTTGCTCCCAAATGCAGGTCCAAGTCAGTTCTGTTTTCCTCATGTACCACCCCCCACTTTTCTCTTGCACCACAGTGGGTGCAGAAGAGCAGAGAGAGCAGAGCTGGGCTCTTCCAGAACATCCTTCCTGCATCAGGATGACTATCCCGAGCACAGGGAGCAGCTGGCTCAGCTCCCAGTGCTTGTCCCCAGAGTTCTCTCACTCTGCAGTGACCCTTTGAGGACAGGAGGTCAACCCAAGGGGTCTTCTGGACTCTGCACACCCTGATTCCAGGGCAGACACAATCCTGGCACTGAATGAAGTGGCCTTTACTAGGAATGCACCAGGGGCACAGAATAACAAAGCTCCAGGGACAGCACGTTCCCAGGGGCAGCCATCCCGGGCTGAACTGGGAGGTTACTGACTTTTTTCTTTTCTTTTTTTTTTCTTTATTTCCTGCTTTAGGAACTTCCATTCTCTGTCTCCACACCAAGGAAATGAGCTGGTACTGCAACGTGCAATGAGTAACATTGCTGGGAGCTCAGTGAGGCAAATGCCAAAGCCCAGTGAGCTGATGACTTTTACCTCCCTGTCTGCCAAATTTAATTCCTCTTCGGATCCTTAGACACATCTGCAAATGTCTCATCCCAACACCTTCCCTCCCTCCCAGCAACTTCCCTTCCCTAGGCAAGGAGTTCTGAGTTTGCCACCAGCCCCAGGGAACTGGGACTTGCTTGGGCTCCACTGCTGGAAAAGCAGAAGGTCCTTGGCTCATTTATGCAACAGCGTTTCACTGTGAAACAGCTGCCCTCAGGAAAAGAGGGAACAGACCTCACTAGAAAACAAATCTTCACAAACATCCGTCTGAAGGGCACTGAAAGTACAACACATTGCACTGGACAAGTAGGTGCAGCTGGACTTGGAACAGCCCTGGGGACACGGTGAAAGATGAAGAGATCAGAGAGACCAAGTGATCTGCCAAGGTCACCCAGAAGCTCCTAAAAGACTTGGGAGCAGAAGGAAAAAAAAAAGAAATTGTGGTTTGGTCCCTATCTGGCAGGTCCTGCTCACCTGGAAGGCTGTGGCAGTTGTCTTGTCCCAGCATGGAAAGGAATGTCCCCAGGCAGGAATGTCCCCTCACTGCTGGAGCCAAGGGGCCCAGCTCACCCCCTGGAAGGAGGTTTGCTGTCTGTTCCCCGGGATCGGGGCTGTTCCCGGTGCCGGCAGCGACACTGCAGTGACTCCTACAGGCCAGGACTTCCTCCGCCGCTATAAAACCAGGAAACTACTCCCTGGAAACGCGCCATCCCTTTGACAGCTCTGCAGGGAGAGCGAATCTCTCAGCAGATCTACTGATAAAGAGTTGGAAAGGAAAAATAACCGGCTTCCAGCGTTTTCCAGGGTGCAGTTCCACTTGTCCCCAGTGCGCGTCCAAAGCCACCAGCCTGACACGGAGCTGGCACCCGTCAGCCACCAGTAGCCCATCCCACAGATCCCGCCCCACAGATCCCACCCCTCCCAGCCCACCACCCGGAGGGACATGCTCCTCTTCCCTGTTTGAAAGCAAATCCAGAGACTGTAGCAATTTGTCTTTCAGATTCTATTTCCAGTTCCCAACACTCATGATTGCTATCAGTGCTCATCACCCTCCTGGAAAAATCAGTGATAAAATTCCTAGGTTTACGGGGAAGGATTTCACAAAGAGGAAAAGTCAAGGCACCAGCAAAGAGTGGAGTATCAACATTTCAATGTTATCTCTAGCATTTCTTTCCTGGTATTAAAAACATACTTTTAAATTCCAAACAAGCTCCTTATCCCACTCTTGCTCCACACTAAACACATAAAAATGCAACTGCTGGCAGCAGGAAAAACGGGACCATGAAGTCAATTCCATTTGTGATCCCGGGGAGGAGTGAAACAATCAGGGATGAGAGGAAGCTGGCCCTCAACTCCAGCCTGCTGGAGAAGTGGCAGTACAGCAACAAGGGGCTTCCTTAGACACTGATGATGGAAAAATCAAAGGGGCATGGACTTGTTTTGGAACATGCAGCTGCCAGAGCTGCCTCTGGTCAGGCTCACTGGGAGCACAGAGTTTCTGGGGGACGGGTGAGGCACTGCAGGAACATCTCCAGGAGTAGTAACGGCACTTTGTGCTTCATGCAGCACCTTTTTTTTTTTGGAACACAACAAAACTCTGAGCAGAGTCAAGGGCAATAGTTGAGATCCTGGCTGATTTACAGACACAGAGACAGCAGATTCCTCCTGGGCATGGCACAGTACAGCAGCTACACAGCTGGGAATAACTCTCAAATCACTGCAACTTGACCAAACTCCTTCATTACAGCCACAGGCACCAAACAGTGCATCCTGCTCCAAATCCTTTGCTGAAAACTCCCCTCTCCCACACACCTGCCCACCAGCTCCAAAGAAAACAGAGAGATTGTGCTAATATTGGTAGGTGAGACTTCTAAAGCTGAGCAGTGTGAACACCCCCAACAGCACTGCTACATTCCTTGGATTTATAAACATTTGCTCCACAAATGGCCAAAATTCCTTACTAAGGAGTCTCCCACTACTTCCTATGCATCTGAGGTGGCCTTATTGACAAGTGCTGGTGACACAGGCTGAGCTGGTGCAGTGCTATCAGAAAATAAAGGCACTGTGTTTATGCAGGCACAGCTAAGAAGGACCTAGAGCATTTTAGAGCTGTGTTTTGTGGTGGCAGAGAAGGGTGTTCTGTGTTCTATCCTCTTGCCCCAGCTTGGTTTAACAAGCCCTCTTCATGGCACTCTTTTAGTGGGGAAGTCAACCGTAGAACCCACATCTGTCCTCCTCCACTCAAATATTAAGTTATAAACTAAGGCTTGCCTGATTCCCACCTCTTTTGGGTCCTAGCTACATCACACCTGTAAACAAGACACGAATATAAATGTGACACATGCTTTTTGCTACAGCCTAGTTAAACTCCAGTGTTTTGACAGTGAGATTTGCACCTTGACTCAAGGAGCTGGTGCACTGGAACTCCAGTGGGAGTGGAAAAAGCCAGCTGCTAAATGCAGCAATGAAAAAAGACTTCAAAATTATGAGAATGCACAGAGCTGATACAGTCCCCACCTCCAGCAATATCAAAAAGTAAAAAAACAATGATAAAGGAAATATAATTCAAGGAGCCTGTGCCAGGGAGCAGGGGAATGGCTTACATTGGATCTACCAATGCATTCCAACAGTCACCCCAGACACAGCAAAGATGCCAGCAATGCACTGCTGTGTGAGCATCATGCAGTGGTCCTGCCCCTGTGTGAGTCCTGATGCTCCCTGGAAGATCAGTACACCTGGACTCTGGTAAATTCAGCTGCAACAGGAGGCACTGTGGGTGCTGGATACCCTGGTGCTTGCTGAGCACCAGCCAGGGGACCCACGCCTGCCGGTGGCTGCGGATCAGTCGGGCACACGCGCTGAGGGGGAGAGAACATGCCCGGCTGGCAGCACTGTCCTGGGGAGGCTCCCACGTGGGCCTGCCCACAACACTCCCCCAAGGCACCTCTGGCTTGGCAGTGGGAAGAACTGAGGCCGTGTCCTGCAGCGTGGCCCTGCTGAGATCCCTCGTGTCCCGGCGCACGGCCACGTCCTGGAGCGCAGCTGTGATGAAACCCCTGGCTCTGAGCGTTGGGATGCTGCATCTGGGAAGCAGGAAGAGCTGGAGGCGAAGGGCAGTAGTAGCTTTGGGTGGGGTAAGTGCCTGGTGTAGGGTTAATCCTGGGCAGGAAGAAAACAGAAGGTTACACAGTACTCAGAACTGGCATTGCCTAATTAGCGCTGGAAGTGCCCTGGGGGTTGATTTCTTCCTGACCAGCGCTCAGAGAGGTCACTGCAATCCATCAGAGGGATTCACTACAACAGAAGCTCTTATTATAAGCAGCACTTGAGTAAAAAATAGGTTTACTGGCCTCCCAGGACAGATGTTCCCACTGCCAACCCACACCAATTCCACACCCACTGAACAAGTATGGTTCTCAGCCCCAGACCCTTTGTGCAAGGAATACACAAAAGCCAAACTTCAACGTGCTTTGAGATTCCTGGGCACATCCTCCCTGGCCTGTGAGGGACACATCTGTCAAGGCATTAATCAGGAGAAGTCACAGCTGCCAAGTGTTTATCAAGAAAACATAAAGGCCCTTGGTACGAGTAAGAGCCCAGAGTATAAAGCAAAAAAAAAGAAAGGAGGAGAGAGTTAGAAATTAAATTAATTATTCAGAGGCAAGGGCTAGAAAGTCTTTGCCAGCAGAAGGGATGACTCATCCAGCCAAAACAGGAGAGAGGCAATCTGCCCAGAAGCTGAAGCCTCT
Organism: Platyrinchus mystaceus; assembly: GCA_035041135.1. Classification (NCBI taxonomy): domain Eukaryota; kingdom Metazoa; phylum Chordata; class Aves; order Passeriformes; family Tyrannidae; genus Platyrinchus; species Platyrinchus mystaceus. The sequence continues at coordinate 6,282,053 of JAWWLV010000053.1, read as the reverse complement.
GGGACTTCAGAAGTGCTGCTCAGCCCACGCACAACACGCAGATGAGTGCTGAGAATCAAGGCAATATTCATGAAGCCATGACTGCCAGATTCCCAGCAAGAACAAGACACTGGCTCAGGCTGGGGTTCTCAGGCTTAGATTTTTGGGTTTAAATTATTAATTTGATTTTGGGTTGGGTTGTTTGTTTTTTTTTTTTTAATTATATCTGTGGACACAAACATGATGCCAAAGCCTGGACCTCCTAGACATGTGTCCTGCCTGGTGGCGAGTTGATGCTTGAATCTTATGAAAATTTAAGAAGAAAACGAATCCCAAACTATTAAAATCAAAATAATCAACATGAAGCCGCAGAAGCACATACAGAAGTTGTATCTAAGACACAGACATGCAAATTCAGCTGCAGCAGTGGAAGCATCCTAGAAACACCTTCCCACGCCCTGCTGGATAGTCAGATATTCATGTAAGTACCTTTGTGTCACAACAGTCTGTGTCACCAAAGGAAGCAGGTTTAGACCCTGAGGTGCTGTGCACAGCAGGACTGGACTGATGCTGGCACAGACTCAGCATGGAGACAGTCCCTCTTCCCAAAAGCTGCACTTGCACAGGAAGGAGAGACTAAAAACACAAATGCTGCAGGATCTGCCTGCCCTCCCTGCAAGCACTCCCATGTTTGAGTGCCTCATGGACCTGGGGGACACTCCTGCTGCAGGCAGGGGTTGGTTTTATGGCTTCCCCATGGGTGAGGGCAATGCAAACACCAGGGAGTGCCTCCACTTCAAAGAAACCTTTACAATGAGCTGAGGGCTTAAAAAAAACATAGAATTTAACTCTTAACAGAAAACTATCCTTACTCTGTGAAGCTGAAATGGCACCTTAGAACAGGTAAATATTTGACCTACATTTTCAAGCTTTTCAGAATACAAGTGAGTTCTCATGGCTTGTGATAATATATAAAACCACTCCTGAACATCAGCCATGATGTTTTTTTCAGTAAAGCAACATTGCCTTGGCACTGAAAACCTGCTGAAAGGCTAAAAAAGATGAAAAGGCCACTTTGTAAGTGACATCCTTGATTTATAATGCTCTGCTCCTACATAGGTTTGGACACAACTCACTTCACAGCATTCCTGGGAGGCGAGGTGGGGCAAATAAAGATAGGGATCACACCCTAGGGAGCCACACAGCCAGAAATAAATGCCTTAAACCCTAATTCCAGGGCAGAGTTACACAACTTAACTTTCATGTCAGCCAGAGCTGCAATACCTTTGCATGTGTACACACACTGCCCTTGCAGCAAAGGAGAGGTCTTTCACCTCCATTCAGCTTTCACTAAAGACCTGGTTGAGTTAATGAGTGGTAATTTATTAGTCCCAGTAATGTCACCAGTGTAACATCAAAGGGTGACTCTGCCTCCCCCAACACCCACAACATGAACTCAACAAATGCAATCCAGCCTTTAAAGGTGATTTAGAGCCTCTACTCACACTTCAAAATTCTCCTGTAAGATCTCCCACAGGAACTCCTGTACTTACTTGGTGTTTTCAGAGGCTCTTCTCTCTGCTGAGGACCCTGGGATGTATTTCAGCCCTGGGATCCTCTTCATCAGAGTGAAAGGGAACACCCGGTCCAGCTTAGAGCCCACTGACTCCGGAAAATCCAGGCAGAAACAGTAGCCACGACCATCTGAAGGCAGGAGCATGTTAAGGAGGTCTGCAGACAAAACACAGTCACTTCTAACACAGCCACACACAATCCTCCTCTGCCCACAGACCACTTTCCCTGGAGAATTCTCCCAGTTCCACCCAGCACGACATTCACAGACCGTCACCCTTCTCACTCCACATTCTCTGTGTGCTCAAAAAGTCACTGGGGAAGTGGAAGAATGAGGTGAAAAACCAACACAGGATGAGCAAAGCCAGAGAAGGTTTAACGCAGAGCAAGAGCCCAGGAAACACCATAAAAAACAAAAGAACCACAGCACCTCCTTCCCACTGCGAACCAACGATCCCGCTCTGGCTCAGAGCTTCCCACTTGGAAAGGATACAGGCTTCTCCAACCAGGAGCCCACACAGGTTACCCAAGAGAGAGGAGTGGGGGATAAACCACGCCATGCAGAGCACAAAGCAGGGCACCAGCACCACTGGAACCCTGCACCCGAAAACCAGAGTCCTCTTCATCCGCGAGCGGGTGGTGGACACAGCCAGCATGGCAAAGGCCACTGGCAGGAATCCTTTGGCATCTCCCACCTCCCACACCCGGGAGACAAGGGACTCCAGGAGGAGGTAGAGGAGGGCAGAGAGCAGGGAGAAGGTGATGGTGAGGAAGCAGTGCTTCACTGTGCCCACGTTCCTCTCGAAGCCGCCGGCAAAGTACCAGATGGCAACGGCACCGCAGGTCAGGGAGGCCAGGTCTTCATAGACAAAGATGTAGGTGACCAACCTGTGAACTGAGCACAGACAGACACAGCTTTTAATTGCTTTAAACCACAATCACAGACTTGAGCAAAGGGAGAGAGAGCCCACGGGATTAATTAATGGCTTTCCTTTCTGTGCTGGTGTAGAAAAGAAGGAATTCAAGGCCTTTAAAACCAGGCATAAATAACCAGATAGAGTAAAACCTGCTATCTTGGGTGTCACAAACATATGGGCTGACTCTTTGCTGCTTCCTGGGAAGCTGCCTGAAAAAAAGCAGCAGCATCTGTAGTAAATATCAGTCTCGTCAAAAGAGAAGGCAAGAGACATAAAAATAGATGTTATTATAACAATGATTTTGGCAAAAACCCCACTCCTTAACCTTCTGGAAGGCTGACTTTCCTCACCAAACCTCACACCTCAGAACTGCTCCCAGACCCTTTGGATAGCTGTTCTCCTGGGCATTCAGCGAGGATGAAGGCAAAGAGTTCTCCACCTCCCTTCCACCAACCTCAGTCCCACAGCCAGAAAAACAGCACTGAAAAACAAAATAACCCGTGGAGAAATGTGAGGAGGTGGTGAATTTCACCCATCAGTGTGTGTAAAGCAAGCCACTGGTCATGACCACACACTGGTAAAGGAAATCACTGCACAGAGGTGAGCTGGGACACGGGAATTAAAAGTGTGATAAAAATCATTCTGGAAATACCACCAGGACCGAGGAAAGCAAATCCCTCAAGATCCTGGGAACGTAATAACACTGTGCTCAGTGTCAGAGATGGGGGTAAAGGGGAGCAGCCTGATGGAAGGGGGCTGAGATGGGTGCCCAGGTCAGGGAAGAGCATGGAAAGTGGGAGGAAAAGGAGCACGGAGAGGTGGGACACAGGGGGAGCAGCGGGCTCAGGGAGGGACTTGAAGAAGTGCCCAGAAATGCGGGCTGAGGGGGGGGACAGGAGAGGGAACACACAAAAGCTCCAGTGGGGATTTGGGGGAGGCCCGGAATGCGAGGATACAAAGACTCCGTCGGGGATTTACAGGAGGCGCGGAGAGCGGGGACACAAAGGCTCCGCTGGGGTCTGGAGAAGGCGCGTAATGGGAGCGCCACGAAGGTTCTGTGGGGATTTGGAGAAGGTCTGAAATGGGGGACCCACGGAGTGGGGGGGACAGGGGGGACCAAGAAGACAGCGGCTGCCCCCGCGGGCGGCCCCCGCTCACCTTCCCCGTCGCGCAGGGCGGCGGGGCGCAGCGCGGCGGCGGAGCGGGAGGCGGGGACAGCCCGCAGCATGCCGGGCGCGGAGGCCCCGACCGAGAGCAGCACCGTGAGGGCGGCGGCGGCCGGCGGGGCCCTGGGCGCCGCCATTGCCACCCCGCGCGCCCGCCGCTTCCGGCCGCCGGCGGAAGGCCTGGGGGTTACCATGGCAACACGGGCTGCTGCAGGCCCGTTACCATGGAGACGCGCGGGGGTGGGGCTCTCCCCCCCGCCTCCTTTTGAATTTTTATTTAATTATTGGGGTTTTTTCCTTGTCCAGAAGGGGGAAATAACCCCGTGGGGAGATGTGAGGTCTCGCTGGGAGCCTGTCCGAGCTGGGTTACAGCCGGGTCTCCCCATGAGCAGCTGCTCTCAGGTGCAGGAAGCCCAGCCAGGCCAGTGCAGCCCCCGCTTCCCCACTCCGCGGGGTCAGGCTGCTGGGAATCACAGAATCACAGGGTCAGTGAGATTAGAAAAGACCTGTGAGTTCATCGAGTCCAACCTGTGACCAAACACCACCTTGTCAACCAGACCAGAGCACTGAGTGCCATGTCCAATCTTTCCTTTAACACCTCCAGAGACAGTGACTCCACCACCTCCCTGGATAGCCCATTCCAATGTCTAATCACCCTTTCTGTGTAGAAATTCCTCCTGATGTCCAGCCTGAACCTTCCCTGGCACAGCTTAAGCCTATGTCCTCTCATCCTGTCACTGGCTGCCTGGGAGCAGAGCCCAACCCCCACTTGGCTCCAACCTCCTGTCAGGGACTTATAGAGAGAGAGAGGGTAGGTCTCTCCGAGCCTCCTTTTCTCCAGACTGAGCCCCCTCAGCTCCCTCAGCATCCCCTCATCAGACTTGTGCTCCAGACAGACCCTTCACCAGCTTCGTTGCCCTTCCCTGGACTACCTCCAGTCCCTCAATGTCCTTCCTGAATTGTGGAACGGGACACAGAACAAGTGTTTCCCTTCAGGTGTGACAGATGGAGGTGGAGAGGAGTGTCCACACCACACATGCACCTTCCCACCCATGCTGGAGCAATTGGAGGGACATCCCTCCTCCACACCTGTGTGTTCAAACCAGGGTGAACCTGCATATTCTGTGTCTGTCTTCAATTCCCCAGCAATAATGGCTTAATCACTTAGCCAGTTTTAGTCAGATTTAGGAAAGGAATTGGCAGCTCAGAAATGAAGATACCAAAGTTCTTGCAGGTTTCATAGGGAGATGATGGACTAGGGAGAACTTAGTCTGACCTCTTCAAGGCAAATCCTTCACTGTGGTCATGACCAGTGGCTTGCTTTACACACATGGTCAGCACTGACCACAACAGTTGTATCTGTTCTTGAGTTCGTAGTTGGAGGAGATTTGGGAATGGATGGAGCTGTGGATATTCTGATAGAAAAAGACTATATTTGTACAAAAGGAGAAAATCTGTTGACACCATGCATCCCACCTGGACACCTTCCTGTGTCACCTGCTCTGAGTGACCCTGCCTTGGCAGGGAGGTTGGACTGGATGATCTCCAGAGGTCCCTTCCAACCCCAATGATTCTGATTCTGTGAACTCTGCTGTTTTCCAGCCGAGGGGGAAAAGCAGAGGGTTGAGGGGCTGATGTCTTTTTCACATCCCAGCTTCAAAGTTTTTGACTGGGAGCCACAGGAGAACACACCACAGATCTATCAGCAGACAGACAGACACATGAGCTTGTAACTTGCAACTAATTCCAGTTTCCATTTATGAGAATCCTTCAGCCCCTAGAAATGCACAAACACTGAGAGGCTCTCCTAGGGCAAAAGATCCCTCCACTTGCCCTGGCTATGGAGCATTGTTTGGGATCTGTCCTAATCCCAACATTGCACGGGCAGCCTTTGTGAGGTCCCAGGTTGTCACAGGAAGGCTTATGGCACAGGACAAAATGTCATGGCTAGAGGAGATGAAGTTTCTCAAGGAGAAACCAAAAGACAGGCAGGGAGCTCAGCTCCCTCCTTTTTTTTTTTTTTTTTTTTTTTTTAATTAATCATTCCAGTCACTGCCTGTTTTACAGAAAATTATTTTTGGCTGTGGCAGTGGGATTTGCCTCCTGCTGCTACGCCCATGGGGGGAAGAAACAGCCCAACTTCTTTGCAAATCTGCTCAAAACATTCAGCTGAAATCAGAGAAGGCTCCTCACTGCCTTTGAAAATAAAAACAGGGTAAAACCTCGCTGTTGCTGGCTGATGCATGTGCACGCTGTCCCTAGACAGAAAGGTGCAACTGCTAACTTCCCAACTCCCACAAGAAGGCACCTTGATCTGAAATAAGAAACACAACTTGTAAAAGTAATCAGATTAAACAATCAGCGTTGCTTTTGCTGTCTTCTCAGTTCATCACTACTCCTCTCTGAAGCAAACCTTCGTGTTTCATAGAAGTGGCTCCCAAGCTCATGACCCCTTTCTTTAGAGCATTCTCCAAGCTGATATCTGCCTTTTTTTAAGATAGCCAGAAACCCTGCCAAACCATTTTTTCCCTCCCTTTAGAACCCAGATTTCGGACGTTTTCTTTAAACTCCATTCAGCATCTGCCACAAACGGTGATGCACAACCGGGGCGCTGCGAGGGAACCGCGGGGGTAGTAGGCCAGGGAAGGGCGGAAAGCCGGGGCGTACATCCCCGTCATCTCCCCATGAGCACCCTGACCATGCGTTAATTAAACTAATTCAATCCTTTTACGCGATTCCCGTTGTGCGCGCACTGCCCTCAAACGCACACACACACACCGCGACTCCCCCCGCCCGCCGTACTTTGGCACGGCCCTTCTCCTTCCCGTCCCCCCCCCACCCCCCCCCCAGCCGCGCGGACAGTGGTAGGCGCCGCGCGCGCCGATTGGCCGGCGGGCCCCGCAGTCCGCGCGAGCTGCGGGTGCCTCAGTGTGCGCGCGGCCGGCGCGGCGGGCGGGTCGGTCCCTGCGCTCCCTCCGCTCCCGCCGCCCCCTCAGCGCCGCCGCCATGGCTTCGGGTAGGTGCCGACAGCCCCCCCCGCCGGGCCCTCAGCCGCGCACCGGCGGCGGGTCCGCTTGCGGGCGCGGTGGGAGGGCGGGAAAGCCAGCGGCCATGTGGCGCAGGTGGGAAAGGCCCGCGGCCATGTTATATATGAAGGGCTGGGGGGTGGTGGGGGGAGGACGGACGCGCTTGCTTTAGCCTCACGCCCCCCTCCACCCCGGCTCGGTGAGGGGGAGGGGGGACACGCCCCCCCCGCCGGTGGCCCCGTGGACACGCCCCCTTCGGCGGAGGCCACGCCTCCTCCCCGGGGAGCCCCCGCCGCGCGAGTCGCGCAGCCCACGCCCCCTTCACCGTGGGGGGCGTGGCCAGGCGCGCGCCCCCCGTGTCGCAACTGCGGGGGGGGGCGAGGGGACAGAGAACCCTTGGGGTCCGCAGCTCGGGGGCTGCGGGGGATGCAGCCCCCCTTTTGGGTCTAGGCCCCCTCCTGCGAGTGTGAGCACCCTCCTTTAGGCTGTGTCACAGCTTTCCCCCCCCTCCCCCGGTGTGAGGTGTGGATCCCATTTTTGTTCATGCCCTGCAGTTTAAGCCCCCCACGTAGGGTTTTGTACCCCCTCAGGTGTGAGGTGCGGACCCCGTTTTGGTTCGTGCCCCCCAGTGTAAGCTCCCCTGTTTAGATCGTGTACTACCCTGTGTGAGATGTTAAATGCCCCCCTTTTGGCTCGTCATTCTTCCTTGGTGTAGACCCCCCTCTAGGGGTTGTGTTCCCCCCTTGCTCCCCACGGCGTGAGATGCGGACCCCATTTTGGTTCATGCCCCACACTGCAGGCCCCCCTCCCCGTTTTGGGTCGTGGTGTTTTATCCCTGTGGTGTGCAATGTAAACCCCCCTTGTGGGTCATGGTCCTTCTCCCCTGTGGACCTCTGCTTGCAGTTCCCACCCCACTCTGTCCCAGTGTGAGATGTGGAGCCCCCTTTGTGTCTGTACCCTGCCATATATAAGTGCCCCCGTTTTGGGTCATGGCTGTTCCATTGTGTGGATCCCCGATTTGGGTTGTGTTTCCCCCTCATCCCGTGTGAGATGTGAACCCCATTTTGGGTTCTGCCACTCCCCACAGCCTGGTTTGTGTGCTCCCCTTTGGATCAGCACCCCCATGGAATGGAGGCACGCCCTCCATTGGGGTCGTGCCCCCCTTTCATGGGACATGCCCTCCCCACCGCAGGGACCAGCCTTTGTGTCCCGGTATCTGCTCTTCACACCCGGGGGGTGCCAGCCGAGCTAAGTCGGGGCTTCACACCCCCCTGCTCTGGGCTTAAAAACACCCTGGCTGTGATTGTTTTCCAGCAGAGGATTTAGTTGAGCACGGAGGCAGGATCTGCTGTGCCGGGTGATCTGACACAGCCCAGCTTCTCCTGGGGCCTCTGCGAGCATGTTCTGGTTGCTCTTTCCTCATCCCCTTTGAGGTTGGATGTTTGGGTCCCCCCAGCAGCGCTGCCCCTGGCAAGCCGTGGATAGCAGTGTATCCCGGAGTGGGAGAAGGAATTCCAAGGCCGTGTGTGCTTTGTGGAGCGAGCCATGTTTTGTTAGGGTCGAGCCGTTTTGGTGTTGTCTCAGGTTGCAAGTGTGAGTGATAGACAAGACAAACAAAGCAAGGTGTGTTAAAGGAATCCTTTAAGGCAAGGAGCAGTTGTTTACCATGGAAAGTAAATGTGTCCAAAGCTACGAAAATGAGTCCAAATAATGATTTTTCTACTAAATGAGTAAAGCTTGGCAGTAAACTAAACTGACTCTCCATACCTCAACTACTGACCAGTCAAGCAACCTGTCTCCTCTATTTTTTCCTCTGATGTCCAAAATGAGGTTCTTTTCTGGTGAGAATATTGAAAAGCAATGCTGCTTCTTCATATAAATGACTTCTTATAAGAAGAACTTCTTAGTTTTCAAATGTACACAGCAGATTCTTCTAAGAGGAATACACCCTCTAAGCCTTGCAAGGAGATTACTCTCCTATGCCCCACTTCATCCACAGGAAATTTTTCCATGAGCTTTTTAAACAGTCAGTAAAAATGTGTATCCAGGAATTTCCAGAATAAGCTAATTTCAGAAAATATTTACAGACTCTTGTCCCCCTTGAGCCCATAAAAATAAATTGATCAGAAATCTCTGAGAGGTCCAACAGAGGATGTAGAAAAATGTATAAATAAAGGAAATTCCTCTGATTCTGCGTTTTCATATTTTACAGGTTCCTTATCTGGTTGCTTTCAGACTTTTCCCAAAGTGTTTTGGTTTGACAGAAGTTTGTTAAGGAGAAGCTCAGAAGATTAAATGTAGTTCTTCAGTTTATACCTAGTTACATCCTCATTCAAGAATTCTTTCTGATACAGCCATTAATATTGTTTGCTTTAATTAGCAGCATTAATGGCATATAAATTTTAGAATTAAACCATAAGCGTGCTTCAAAATGTGGTTACCTATTTTGATAGTAATCTTTGTGATCATTTAAATTGAAACTATGTAAAAATTTTACCTTTCATTAAACAATAAACTCGAGCTGCACATCTACATGGGGGTTTTAATTGCCTTTCAATATGGAAAAGCAGTGAAATATTTGTGTAGCAGTGCAAAAGGAGGAGAATATTTCACATTTGAGTAAAACTGCTCTATAGGACATGTGAAATGAAACACTATTTCATCTCATCTTAGCTTTTGGTAAATGTTTCGGTTACAGAATACGAAATGTGATACTTTGTGTTGCTTTGAGGAGATACTTTACCACAAAAACTGCTGCTTCATGTCTGAATAGCTCAGTTGATACCCTCATCTCACATCCTCACCTCAGGTGATGCCCTCATCAGACCTGTGTTTAACTGTACGTGCAAGCAGTGGCAGGATTGGATTTATTACCTGCTGAGGGAGGGATAATGAGCAGATTCAGCAATTTGATGAGTGCTTTGATTGGAAAATGATTATAGTCATTTATGACATTTACCCTGCATTGTAATTAATTCTCAATGTCAGCTTTTTAGGCAGTTCTGGGTGTAGAGCTTGGAGAGAGAATGTGGGGGAAAGACTGAAATTAGGGATGAAAACAGAGAAGTTCCTGATGGCTTTTATTAGACCACAGCACCACAGTGTTTATGTAAATTCATTAAGTGATTTGAAAGGAACAGAAAAATTGCAGGACTGTTATCCAGAGTGACAGTACTGAGGAGGCTGGTAGAGACAGGGAGAAGGTGTTTGTGTTTTGATAAGAAGATGGCAATTTCAAGCAGATTGGGGCTCCTGCGTAGAAAGTGAGACCGACAGAGCCCGTGCAGTGCAGAGGTCCCACAGCAGGGGCTGTGAGGTACCTCTGGAGAGCTGGAGCCTGCTCCTGCCAGCGGGAATTCTGATGGAGCAGTGTGTGTGTTCTGTGTGGCTGCATCTGTCACGTGCTGCTGGGCTCTCGGCAGCGTTTTTCCCTTTGCAGTACGAGCAAAGGGAATTGTCACGGCTCCTCCATCCCTGATTTCCCCAGATCCTGCCCGTGCCTGTGCCCTTTTGCTGGGCAGAGCTTTCTTAGGGCATCTTAAAAAGGTGTTCAACAGACTGACCTACTTAGCTTTTTGCTTGATTAATTCAGCTGCTGCATTCTGCCCATTGATGATGGCACCATATTCCATAGCCATTAGAGGGGTTGTGCAGTCCCAGATATTTAAAGAGATGCCTTGAAAATGGAATTCAGGTCTTTCAAAAAAGACAGTTGCAAGTGGCTGTAGCTGTGTCTTGTCCCCCACACCCTGTGCTCCTGTCATCCCAGTCTTAACATTTTCTCTTAATAAAGAGGAAGCTTTCTTACTCCGCAGGGGAAGTAGTTGCATTATCCAGTGCACTTGAACCTTTCTCCCTCTCCCGAAATTTTTTAACTCTTGTACTAATTAAAGGACTAAAACATTAAATAGAAATTCTCAGTGTGACTTGTTTCTTTTTCTAGATTCTGGAAGTTACAGTCAGTCTGGGGGCCAACAGAGGTATGTGTGGGGTTGGGTTTTTTGCTCTTAGCAAATACACCTGCAAAATAAAAGACCATTTAATATTCCCAACATGATGATTGAATCTTTGGGCATGATGGAACATTGATATGTTTTTGGAGTTATGGGTGCAGAAAGCTTGAAGCTGAACCTTTATCAAGATGTCTCATAAAAACAAGAAAAAAGAGTCTGTAGTCCTGAAGAGAAGACAATAATCAGATGTAAATTGAAATGACATCTTGTAATAGAACTTTTGAAATATAAATATGGGGAAACATTTTTCATGCGACTGCCTTAAGCTGTTCACTAAGATTTTAGTCAAAGGTTGTTATATTTATTACATGGCCCAAAGCTGCAATTTGGGGGCGTATTTTAATCAGGGAAACAAGTGTTTTTATGGAAGTGTGAAAATCACAGCTAATGCTGAGTGTGCTAATGAAAAATCGCAAGGTTCTGTACATGTAGCACTGCCTGCGTTTGGATTTGTGTCTGAGCATGATGAGTTTCAGCACATGGTTCTTCCGTCAGTTCATGAAAGCTTGAAGTGACAGAATAATAAGTATAATATAAAACTAGAGTGGGTTTTGATGGTGGTGTTATTGTTGGATAGTTCCACAAATACCAAACAGGCAGTAATTAAAATAAAATTGACTCCGTAAGAATGTACTGAAAAACAAAAGGGCCCTTTGTTTTATATAAACTTTTCTGAGATTCTGAAGAATCTGTCAAATAACAGTAAACCCAGCTTTCATGTAGTTTAAATTTATGCTTGAAATGCAGCAGAAATTAAAATAAGCTCTTCTGGCTTCTGACAGTCAGGGACTAATTGTGGAAACAATTAGTTCACTGATGCGGTTCTGAAGTGCCTGAAACTGCAGAACTGGGATTAAACACCTATTTTGGAATGAAGAGAAACATAAAATGACACCAAAAGCACCTTAACTTTCCAGTCTATATGGAGGGCACTGTAAGCATTTCCTGAATGCATTTTTCTCTTACAGCTACTCGTCCTATGGCAATCAGAGCAGTCAGAATTATGGACAAGGACAGGTATGTTGAAAAAAACATCATGTCTTTCAAAGCAGATGTTCCTTGGGTGAAAATAATTGTTCCTGGGCCAGGAAGAATTCCATTCCCAGCTGTGCTTGATGTCTGCAGCTGTGTCTGGCCAAGGAAAACTGTAATTACCTGCTGTGGAAGTTACACTTATTTGAGTACATTCTTGAAATTACAGGGATATTCTGGTTATGGGCAGAGTGGAGACAATTCCTCCTATGGACAGAACTATGGAAGCTATCATGGGAACTATGGACAAAATCAATCAGGTTTGGCTGGCTTGTTACATTCATTGGCAGGAATTAAAAGGTGAATATTGACTAAAAATTTTCTTCCTCGATTTCCAGGTTATGGACAAGATTCCCAGGGATACGATGATGAATCCAATTATGAAAATCAGAATCAGAGCTCATACAACCAGCAGTCTTATGGCAGCCAGGGGCAGCAGAAAGGGTCATCTAGAGGGTAAGGAAGCAGAGTTTACCAGTATTTATTTAAAATGATGTCTAGCAGTTGTACATTCTTAAATAGAGCTGTAGCAAATTTCCTGATGTCATTGCTAAAAAAGGCAAATATTTGAAAATCCACATTCTTAAGACATTTTTAATGCCTGGAAGATCAGGAGGTACAGGAAGACTATTTCTTTATATAAGGATGGATGCAGTTGTTTTGAAGTCCAGCTGTATGAGGACATACACTTTCAAAAGTCTTTGGATAGTGGTTGCAATGAAGAATAGACTTTGAGGAGTATTTTGATTAGGAAAAAGACAAAACAAATACCTTTACAATCACATTCTTCTGCATAAACTTCCAGTGCTCTTTTATTAACTTCAAATAAGCTGTTAGCAAGGAAACCCATAGCTGTTCTCAGATTGCAGGTTCAGAATGCCTTCTCTTGATAGAGGAAGAATAAAGGATTCAAAAATGTAATTTAAGAATTAGTTTTCATTTTGCCAACTGAGTAGAATTCTGAAAACATTGTGGTTTTACATCCTCATCAATAACTTCATTGTGCACGTGCAAATGCTGCACTCTGATCCAGAACTGTGCTGTTGCAGATGTGTTTGACTTGTTAAGTGATGGTTGTATTTGATTCAGGCTCAGGAGGATTAATGATACAACTTTGAGAGTGTGTTGGAAAACACAACCTAACTTCCCATAATGACTTAAAAGGCCACTTAGTCCTAGAATACCTTCATTGTCTAATTTACAAGCTTTGTGTGTACACCCTGAGGTTACTGCTCATCTTGGAGCTTTATGAGGATCATGTGACCTCACTAAAA
>JAWWLV010000053.1:6228293-6268974 GCA_035041135.1 Platyrinchus mystaceus | reverse complement strand
ACACTGTCATGTCCTAAACCTCATTCTTGTGTCCGAGGTTCAAGTGGTTTTGTAGTTTTTTGCAAGGTGATAAAACAATCTGGACTGGAGCAAACCTGTACTTGGTTTCTGGTTTTGTAGTTATTATACAAAACATCTTAATATAAAAAAAGCAAGGTCTTAATCTGTCAGCAGTAGGTGCTGTCACTGAGGATGTCTTTTTTCCCTAACAAAGGCAGGAGTTAAGTTTTGCTTTGCTTTATTTTCTGAGCATTTAGTAGAGATATAGAGAGGTAATAATGTAGTTTTTAACTCTGTAGATGTGCACTGGAAAAAAAATGCAGCATGTAGATTCTCCAGCCAACTGTTCATGTTCAAAAAAATGAAGAAAAGACATCGGAGGGAAACTTTTTGATGTGTGGTTGTAACAAATGATTAAATGAGAAATTAAATGATAGCAGCTTTGAAGAGGATGGACACAAAATTGTAGCTGTCACATGATAAGGGGGAGGGAAGGTAAAAAGCAATAAGTGGATGCTGTCAGTGAGGCCTCCTTCGTTGGGAATGGTGCAAAGGCTGAAGCAAAGCTGACTTTTTTGAAGTGAAGATATTAATAAGAATCTTCACAAGCTGTTTACCACTGGGATTAGCAAGGTTAAGGCTGAGATCTAGGTTAGGACTGGGAGAGAGCAGATTAGATGGTATTTACACAGATGGGATATTTTGAGATTGGTTGGACCCAATGGACTGGATCTTAAAAGGCTTTGAAAAGCTGGTGGAAACTTTTATAGGCTCTGGAATTTTTTTCTTTTTCTGAGATATTTTGACTAGCAAGTAGTATTACCCAAGGACTGGAGAGGGACAGATCTAGTGCCTCATCTTTTGAAAAAGGATGGAAACAGGGAGGAGGAAGAGAAGAAAGGATGGCAGAGCTCAGAGATTTATTTTCAGTTACTGAAAAAAATAAGACAGTTAAGGCACAACTAAGTACCTGAGGGAAAACAAAGGAATGAGTAACAGCCAGTGTTCCCTGGATGCAATTTCTTTCTCATAAATCCATATTATGTCTTGCTATGAAAGGGTAACCCAAATGGAACTGTCTTCCCATAAATCTAGATTTTCAGAATGCTTCTGTTTCTGCTTTGGAAGCTGCAGTAGCCTAGGGAAGTGTGGTGTAGGTGAGATTCCCTTGTGGTTGCTCTAAAGATATTAGTCAGAGAAGATTTACAACTCCCTCATGGAATGTGGAGCTGCACTGTGTTGGAAATATCCTGGATGTGCCACTGGTCCGTGTTCCTGATGAAGATTGGTGGGGTGTAGATGGCACTAAAGTGAGAAGAACTTGCAAGTGTGTTAGAGACCATCACAGGAGTTAGAAAAGCTCTTGACAAATGGTAGAATGCCCAGAAGAAGAGAGGTGGTGAAGCAGTGAAAGGAAAATTGGGGATTTGGGGGTTTTCAGGCAGCAGGTCTCAGCTGTACAGTACAACATGAGCTGAGCACTGAGGCTCTGCCCTGCAGTTCCACAGAGAAGGATTTGGTGTTTAGCAGGTCACGGGCTCTCCATGAGCCATTTACGGTACTGGGGAGAGGGGGGAAAGCGAGTGTTGTACTGGGATATGTGAAAGGAGGGATGCTCTTAACTTACCTTCACAGTGGAAACTGAGGAAGCCAGGTAATACCCCACCAGTGATGAAACAGAGTATTCCCATATCCATATGCCAGTAATGAGGTAACTGTGACCAGGACATTTTAGCCATGTCATGAATTTTCAACCGTTGCTTTGCTCTCTGTTCTGTGAACGTTTAGCTATTAATTCCAATTGTGTTTATTTCAAGTGGAAGAGGCTCTTACGAACAAAAGTCAAACTATGGTCAGCACCAAAGCTCTTATGACCAGCAGTCAAGCTATGGACAGAACCAAGACTCTTACGACCAGCAGTCAAGCTCATATGACCAGCAGTCGGGCTATGGTCACCAGGGCTCCTATGACCAGCAGTCGGGCTATGGCCACCAGAGCTCATATGACCAAAAGTCAGGCTATAACCAGCACCAAAGCTCATATGGCCACTCTCAGCAATCCTACCAGTCTCAGAAGGGAAGCTATAGCCACAACAGCCAAGGTAAAAATTCACAGGTTGAATTCAGTATTGGCTAGTAACACTGAGCAGAGACACTGTGAAATAGTTGGATTTCCTTCCACAGACAGTTATTTGACAAATAGTTAAAGCTCTTTTACTGATACTCTTGGGGGATGTTTTATTTGTTAAGGCTTTCAAAGCATTATGCAGAGGTGAAAAACTTTTGGGGTCCCAAAATGGTTGTGTTTGCATCTGTTAGAGGCACCCTTGCAGAATCCCTGTGTTCTGCAAATTCTAGATGGAATTTTCTTCCTAAGCTATTTTGAACCTTCTTCCTGCATGAGGGTGACATGTCTTGATCAGTGATGAAGAGCTTTTGCACTTCACATTCCAGCTTTATGCTGTGTAGGTGAATTTTGAGATAGAAGAAGTTTAAGATGAAGCCTTTTTTTTTGCACTAACTTCACACCAGCAGCACAACCCACTCTATTTATCCTTGTTCTGTCTTCACTGATGTCTTTTGCAAAGTGGGAAGGCTGTATGGAAGTCAGATGAAAAGTATATTTTAGACAACATGTGTTTAATGTTTGGAAAATGGAGTGCAATTACAGAGTGCTTACATACCTTGTGACCCTGGAAGCCAAGGGAGATAATGGAGCAGAGTTTGTTTGGTTGTTGTTTTTTTTTTTCCAGTGCTGGTTTGTTTTTTTTTTTTCCAGTTGCTTTGTGGCACAGATGATGTAAGGGAGATTTAGGAGTTGATACCTTTTCAGATTTAAATGGCAGACTTAATGTCGAGGGAGGGGAATTGAAGGGTGTGAGTTTTCATGCACTGCAGTTTGCACTCAGTTTACTCATGCTTTGTTTTACTCATTGTTCCAGATGATCGACGTGAAAAGAGTAGGTATGGAGAAGATAATAGAGGATATGGCGGGTCACAGGGAGGAGGTAGAGGGGGCTATGACATGGATGGAAGAGGTCATATGTCTGGATATAGGTAAGTGATCTCCTTCCAGTGCCTGCAGTTCCTTACCCTTGTTCCTTACCATTTAGCTGCTTTTAATTTCTGTTTACTATATGTCTGTTCCTAAAGTGATTCGGATTTATATTTCCAAAAATGGAAGGTTTCTAAAATTAAACCTTTCTGCACTGCACAGAAATGCATTTTGCATAGGAAGAGCTCTTAGGCTCAGATAGATTGAGACCAAGCATTTGATTGTTCTGACACATTCTGTTTGCATGAGCTGCAACACAAAAGCTGCCCCCAGCCCATCCCTTGTTTTCAATGACAAGAAAACCAACAGCCAGGGATCGAGAAAGTTTTATAAATTCATAGCTGAGGTAGCTCACATTTTAGCAGGGAAGTATTTTGACTTTGCAGTAATTTAGTAGTAACATTACCTTTCTTTGCTGTTTTTGTAGTTCTAAACTTCTCTTTTATACTTCTATGTATTATTAAAACACATTTTTTATTATTGATTTAGCTGTCAGTCTAAACACATTCATTTTGGGTAGATTTGAAATACTAACAATGCTGTCACCCCTTCATCAATTGCCTTAGGCCCTGCCAAGAAAATTTATGCACATACTTAATTTTGTGCTTGCAGATGATTTCATGGAAAGGTCTGAGACTGGGACCTTTGCTTTAAAGCCTATTGAATTAGGCCACATGACATATAATTTATTAATAAACTCTCCCAACTGGCTCCCCTTCATGTGCCTCTGAAATGGTTGAGGGTGCAGAATGTTCGCTGGTGCAGGGCAGGAATGTTGAAGCTTTGAGGTGTTGCTTGTGAGCCCTTCAAAGGGTTATTGCTAAACCTTCTGGGTTATTGCTAAACTCCAGATAAAAACCACTATAATTATACAGTGCTCTATGGTTGAACTGATCTAATTTAAATAAAATAATCCAATACATGGGTACTTTTAAAAACTATACATTTTTAAACCACATTTAAAATTTGCCTGCTGCTCCCCCGTTGTACTTCCTGCTTTGGTTTTAGGGGTGTAGGTGGACCCTACCTCTCCTAAATAGGTGTGATAGTACAATGACAAGAGCATATCAATAGTTATTTTATGTTTGCTGGGGTTTTATATAATATAAACTTAATGCATAATTTTTCTATCATAATTTAAATAATAAACGTATAAATTATATGTGATATATATAAATAAACATAAATTTATATAATACAAAATTCTGTAATATGTAGTGCCTTATATAATACAAACTTAACCAGCAAAATAATTTCTAGGTTGATTTTCAGTTAAAACTGAACTACTTCTTTTAAATCAGGTTTTCTGTGTGGATGATGGTTTTCCGTATTGCCGTGAGAAAACCTGGATTTTTAAAAAATCCATTTCTAACTGAGCCCTTTCCAACAGGAGGAATGAATGTGAGCTTCAAAAAACACACTGGTAGATTTTGTCACTTGGAAACAAACTTGGGTCTTTGCAAGATTTAGAAAAATGAATTAATGTCTGTGAAAATAAGGCCTCTTCCCATGTTTTTCCAAAATGTAAGAAAACTTTTGGTCACACATCCATGCAGATCATAGTCCTTCAGTGGACTTGGAAGCCAAAAGAAGGAAAAGAAGGGAGGTGAATGGAGAAGTGGGGGAAAATATAGCATAGTAGGAAGGCATTTATTAGGAATTCTGTTTGCTTCTGCTGAGTGATATTGTCTTTAATAGCATCTGTAGTGGAAATTTGCTGAAACTACAGTGTCATATGTGTTTATTCAGTCTTCTTGCATAATTATGACAGAGGATTCTGCTGCTGACGTACATATTTTACCAGAAATGCTTATTAGAAAACTCTAAAGAGTCAAATAACAAATTATAGTCAAGGGGAAAATAACTTGTAATAAGGTAAGAAATGGCATTTAGTCCTCTGAAATTGTGAGGTTTCCACTAGACCAGGTTGCTCCAAGCCCTGTCCAACCTGGCCTTGGACACTTCTAGGGATGAAATAATTTTTTTAATGGTCTGTTGGGATTTTAGTAGAATTTTCCCACCCCTTTGCTTTGGAGCTTGAAAAATTGATGATCTCACTAATTTGTGTTGTGGCTAAGAAGTAAAATATTTTCTCCTTTTCAAACCCATAGTAGAAGAGTGTCATCTTGGTTAGAAGGCAGGTCTTGAGGATGAAATTCACCCAAGCTTCCTTGTAGGATTACTCACCTTTTTGTTAGTCCTCACCTGAAAAATAAGGAATTAATTGCTTATCGTGGTTGTGGGACTGAATTGTTCTGGTTAAGCCTGTAAGTGGGAAATACAGGAGCAACACAAAGCAGGTGAAAGAAGCTTTGCCTTTGACTCTCTGGTCATGCAAACTGTGGTGGTGAACTGCACAAGTGCATTTTGGAAAGGATTTATCACTGTGTTAGGATTTGTCATAGAAATCCTAACTTTGCTCAGCACAGATTATTTTTTAACTCATGTACTGATTTATATTGATGTACTATAAAAAAAGCTACCTATGCCTATGCAGCTTAATTGTTGTATCAGCTATTAGGAATGGGAATTAGTGGGATATAAAGAAACTGCAGCTCCGTGCAAATGTTTTTACTGTGTGATCTGTGTTCACAATTCATATTTTGACTTGTAGTAGGTATGCTTGAGCTTATAGAGACTTTGGAAATACATGAACAGAGGCAAATATAGGCAGGGAAAAAAAAAGCCATCTGTCAGCAACTACTGGTGCCCTAAGCATTCCCTTCTTGTCTGTAAAAATACAGTTATGTGTAACTCCAACACACTTCGTGAAATGTGTTGGAAGCTGAAATTTGGTCCCTGAATTCTCAGTGCTACTTCTGCCAATATCTGATGACTTCTTAAAACTGCATTTCTTGTATCTGTTGTGCTGAGCTCCCCATGTACCTGTGCCTTTAATTTAAAGAGCTGTTCCCAGCTGGAGTAAGCAATATCCAGATGAACTCCATTTACAGTCAAGTAGGTGTTGATGAATCTGTGACTGAGTATAGGAGAAAAGAACATTGGACATTTCTTTCACAGCAGCAGGTTTTTGTCTCTGTGAGTGATGCCTCATCATATTCTGGCTGCCTGCAGTTCAGTCTCTTATTTATTATCTTAGTTGGTGGCACTGCTGAGTTTCAGCTGCCGGCTCATGTTTCTGATATAGAATGTTAAAACTCCAAAGTCCATCTGGTCACCCATCTCTTTGTCTGTCTGCAGGCCTGGTGAAGCAATGGGCTGTGAAACACTGCAGTTCTATTTTCCACATGTTTTAGGACAATAATGTGGGAACTAATTCAGCTGCTGAGATTGAATTTTGGGTCTCAGGGAGGGGTAGATCTGAGACTGTGGCATCAGCTGCTTGCAGCCAGTTTCTGTGTTCGAATTCACTTGCTGCAGGATATCTACCTGATTCCAGGGGATCTTGGGTAGCTTTGCCCAGAAATCTCTAGAAGGTAACACAGTGCAGCTTTATAAATCACATGTAAAACGTGACTTAAAAATATAGGAAAACATTAATCCATCATCAAAGGTATCTGTCAGTGAACTGATGCAGATTTTTGTTGGGTTGGCCATGTGGGACTAAGCTGAAACATACTTGGGCAAAAACATTTTTCTGTAGACATTAATTAAAACTAATTAAAAATTATCGATTGCACTTGTTAGTGCAGGGTGCAGAATCACTGTAGCACAGAGGCAGGAATTGGGCATTGGATTATGACTTCCTGTACATTTTATATATCCAGCTCTCACTTCACAGAATCATGGTGCACATTTCTACCTCAGCATCTTACAAAATCCTCACTTCCTGTAATGTCCTGCATTTGTTGACGCAAAATTATTTTCTGTACATTTTTAGATTGTTGGGTTTTTCTAATTTATGTCTCTGCTGCTGTATAATTTCACCTCAGAAAACATGTTCTGGATATTGCTGTCCTGATGAATTGGGACTGTACTCTGGGGTTGGAAAACTTTGATAACATTTCCATGGTTGATGTTATTTGCTCATGTTATTTCTGAGTTAAAATCCCAGAAGAAAAGGCATCCTATTAAAAATTGTTGTGTCATAATGAAGTTCTTTTTTTTTAGCTGAAGTGAGTTGGAGATGGCAGAAAGGTATTTACAGTAAATTTTATGATCACCGTTGTGTTTTTATCACTGAAAACAGCCAGCCTTGAATAAAGACCAGCATTGATATTGCATATAAAATTCATTCATGTTACCTCTTTAATGAGCAGAGTGAATTACTTATGAGTAAATGACACTGCAATTGAGCATTCAGATTTTTCCTGTAGAACAGCATTAAATCTACAGCAAAAAAATTTATTTTAAGAAGAGTTCCAGTAAAAATGTAACCTGTCGTGACAAACATCTAGGTCCTGTCACAGAATGTCAGCCACCCTCCAAAGAATGTTTCTTAATCCAGGTTTGATAACAACCTGTTGGAACTTTATTTCTTTGTTCCTCACTTAGGGCAGATTTTATTTCATAAATGTTAAGTACCAGCACCTTCCATTCATGACTTTGCATTTGCTGTAACAGCAAACAGACAGACAGAGTGCCAAAGAACTTACTCCCTAATTTTATTTCATTGCCTTTTGCTGGATGCTTGTATGTTTGGACTGTGCTGTGTGGGCAGAGAGAATTAAAACCTGGAGTGACTTCTAGTCATAAAAAAGTCATAAAGTGCATTGGTGAAGAGGCACAACAGCTCCAGAGGCTGGAATATCCCTCTGCAACAGGGTTTGAGCTCACACTGCCTTTATCTTGCGTGAACGCTCTCAGGATTAGGTCACCCTGCCTAATTTTGAGGTGGCAGCTCTGCCCCCCACGTGAGGGAGGACAAGCAGGCAGTTGTACAGTATGAGATACTCTTTCTGACATTTGGTTATTGACCTTCTAAAAAATCCAGTGGTTGTATTTTTCCTGAAGGCTTTGAATATTGATTATATTGTGTTCATAACATGGATGCAATTAAAAATGCTGTGAAAGAATCCTGCAAGTACGAACCTTTCCATTGAAAAGAGTGAGGGTTTATTTTCATGCACATAATTGGAGGTGTAACAACCTGTTTAAATCCCCTTCTAACCTTTGAAAATTGATGTGTGTAATCTCTTAACTTGGTCTACATTTTGTGCCACAGGTTTCAGAATGAATGAAATAAAACTTCACGGCCTCTGCTTTTGAAGCTCACATACACACACCTTCTCTGTAATGTCAAGTGCTGTAGTACAGTAGGTCCCCACAGCCCCTTGCTCAGAGAATGGCTGATTCTGCTAATTTATCCCCTGTATATAAATGCATAACAATGGAGGTTAATTAATTTTAGCTCTTTTTACTTCTAGAAAAGTACTAAAGCACTAATTATCCCAAAGTAGCAATGACATCTACAATTAAAACCCATTAACCTTCACAAAAATACTGTTTTTGTTTAAACCCCAGTTTTTAATAGCAGTCATTTTGGCCTGTGGGATGGGAGAAGGTATTGAACCAACGACATGTGGATGGGTTAGTTTAAAATACTCCTTAGGGCTTCTCTTCTCCAGTGCATCACCCTGAGAGATTATTCACTTTCATGTAATTTAATCTTTGAACGTGAGCGGGTAGTGAGGAGAACATAGAGATGGTGCTTTAGCTGCCAGACAGTAACTCTCAACTTGTCATCAGTTAACTGTAGATTGAGCCTTGGGCTCAGCATGTAGAGACTTAAGGAAGAAATCATTTCTTCAATTTTTCCTCTGCAGTGGTGGTGACCGTGGTGGCTTCAAAAATTACGGTGGTAAGTGCCGAGTATCCAAAAATGTTTCAGTGGAAATTCTTTATAAATCTAAAAGCCACCAATATCTTGTTACTATCTAGTAGAAGCATTATAGAGTTTTGGTGAGGCTGGTGTGTTCACGAGTTTTAATAGCCAAACTTGTAGCAATAAACTGGATTTCTACTTTTGTCAAATTGCATGAAAGAATTTGTGGAGACAGTGACGTTCACCGGATTTTTTTTTTCTTTTCTTTTTTTTTAATTTTTGTTACAAATGCTTCTTAGAATGGTACTAGAGGTAGAAAAAAAAAAGTGGGAAACTGCTTGGTGATCTGACAACCAGCATTTGCAAGCAAACACCAGCACAGCATCAGTGTGGCAACTGCCACATGCTGCAAGTTAAAGAACACGTTAACGTCCTACAGACACCTTCTGTTGAACGTTTAAATCTAAATATTCTCTAAGTCTCTGGTTAATGTCTTAGATCTTAGATGAATTACATACATTCTTTATATATTTTCTTGTTGCTAAAAAAGTCACTTGAAAGTGCTTTGCTAAAAATAGTCTTTTTTCTTTCTTTTTTTTTTTTTTCAAATCCATTTCATAGGTCAAAGGGATTATGGACCGAGATCAGATGCTGGTAAGAAAACAAGCAGTGAGTGGGAGTGGATTGTAGCTCTTAGGTCACTGCTTTTAAAATGTATGTCTAGAAAGATGGATGTGGCTGCAATTCCCATGGCTCAAAAGAAATGTAGCTAAAGCATGTCTTCCTTGAAAGAAATGTATTTTATTAAAGTGCATGGGAATTTTTGGATGTTCATGCAGCAAGTGAGAATTTGTTGATGAACTTTGGATCTGCCTGAGCCAAGCAGCTGCTTTCACTGCCATCACACTTCTGCTAAGCTTGTGTTATTTAAAACACACACTGCTCTGATGGGTTGGGATGTCCACCTGCATGGAGAAGTCGAGTGTGTGGCAGGCAGCTGGTCTGGTCCCTAATGTGTTCTCTGATGTGCTGCAGCATCTGAAGGTGCTGCACGTGCCTTTTGGAAGTTGGTGGTGTTAACGTCAAAATTATGCCCCCTGCTCATCCTTCATTTCACACAAGATGCCTTTGGGGTTTAAGGATCTGCTACTGGGCAGCACAGAGCTGAGCTTTAAATGTTGCTGCTGTTGTTCCTGCAGGAACACGTGGTAAATGTAGCTTATTTGTCCACAGATTCAGAGTCTGACAACTCTGATAACAACACCATCTTCGTGCAAGGACTCGGAGAGGATGTGTCAACAGATCAAGTGGCAGACTATTTCAAACAAATTGGTATTATAAAGGTATGTGAAATGAGAAGTCATTGGTCAGAAGGAAGAGAATTTGTGGAGCTGGTGTGTTGGAAATGTACTAGTATCATTCAAGGCAGAGTTCACTCTGACTCCCCAGCAGTTGTAGATAATATTTTATCTGAGTTCCCAGCTGACAGCTCATTTGTAGTCCGGCAGCACTAGCACCTTTTTCCTAGTGACATTTAGATTGCTTTGTGTCTCTTCTTTAGTCTTTATAACCCTGACACTCTATCCATTGTACCACCCTCATACACCCTCACATGTGTGCCTTTGTGTTCTGTGGCTGCTGCTTCTGTTTCTGCAATTCTAAATTAGGATTTTGGGCACTTGACCTCATTTTTTTTTAACACTGAGCCCATCCATCATTACTTCATGGAGAACACTCAGTCATGTCCTTCAGTTTCTGCAGACCAGCTCCAAGAGAATCTTCTTTATAAAAATACTTATTGTTAGCTCTTAGTTTATTCCCTGAACTGACTTTACCAGTGTTTCTCCTATGCCAAGTGTACAACCTTTCTTTTCAGACCAACAAAAAGACTGGCAAGCCTATGATAAATCTTTACACAGACAAGGATACTGGCAAACCAAAGGGAGAAGCAACAGTATCTTTTGATGACCCTCCTTCTGCTAAAGCAGCCATTGACTGGTTTGATGGTGGGTGAGAGTTGTTCTTTTTGCTATTTATGAATCAAACAGGCAATGGAAGAAGCAAATCAATAACCTCATTGGGGACCCAGTGCTGCTACTTATGTGGCTTTTGATTTTGGGGTTTTTTGGGGGGTTGTGTGTTTTTCTTAAATACCTCTATTTCATGGGATCTTTTGTGTGCTGGATTTCTCTCTCATTTGGTGAAACAGCAGCTGGTGGTTTAGACCAAAAATGTGTAATGAAACTGGGGGGGTTTGCTGCTATACCTCAGTCCCCTCTGCAGAAAGTATGAGAGATGGTGTTCATGTCACTTCTTGTACAGACCAACAGAGCTGTAATCTGTGTTAGCAGCTGGAGGGATTCCCTGTGGTGTTAGTATTGATATTTTTAGAGTTTGGGAATGTTTATGGCAACTTGTGCTGAGTGTTCCCTATATACTCAGTGAAGAACAAGGGGTTTTAAAATTATGGGCTTATCCCAAAAATACACTGAGGTAAAACTCTTCAGACTTTGATGCAGGAAATAACAGTGACACTCTGGTAGTAGTAAACTTGAGGGGGTAAGGGAAGAGTGCCTGCTCCTGTCACCTTGTGTGTGCACAGAATTTTAGTGATACTGGGTAGAAACAGAAGGGCACACTCTACATCTGGTGTGAAATGATACTGCATAAAAAAATCTGGCACAGCACGCTGTTTGACGGTTATATTTTGCTACATAAAATGCAAATTGACTTTTGTTGAGGAGGGTAAAGCAAATATGACTATATAAGGCACATGTGCAGTCCTGTTTGCTCTGTGATAAATGTTGTGTCTATGAAGAATTGAGACTTTGAAAAACATGAACTTTAAAAATACACTCACTTGGAGGTTAAGTTTTGTGCTGGCTGTTGAATGGTACAAAAGCTTCGTTGCCTGCCTTGGAATTACAAACAGAGTTTGAACATCCAAACTAGTTATTCATGAACATGGCCAGAAATCTTTTAAACATTCTTATGTCTGTTTAAATTGCAACCTTCAGATCTCAGTTAAACTGAAATATCTGTGGGTTTATGGAGAGCCTAACAAGTACCTCAGTGTTTACCATCTCACCTTTGGACCAGTGCTTTCAAAACCAAGAGATTTACTGCAGCCTCCCTGTGTCTCAAGAGCTTTGTGTTCAGTCTGTGTGTGCAAATCACTTCTGCTCTCCTGGGCTTGCTGCTGTGTTGTTGGGAGCTGTATTGATCCTTTCTCTCCTTCCACAGGAAAAGAATTCAATGGCAATGTTATCAAAGTTACTTTTGCAACTAGAAGGCCTGAATTCATGAGAGGAGGTGGAGGTGGAGGACGCCGAGGTGGGACTAAAATCTGTAGAGTCCTTGTTTTTGCGTTGTTAAATGTTTTTTAACTGTGGTTGATTTATGAAAGAGAAGTTGACTTTGAAGCAGTGATTCATCAAATATATGAGCCTTCGGGATTCTGCCAGGAAAGGGAGTAATAAGGACTGAACCAAGTTAAGTAAACTCAAATCTGTAATCTCTTTTGCACAGCACAGAATTTATGCTTTCCTTTAGAACTGGAAAGTCTCCAGATCTTGTCTCAGTGTTGCTTTTAAAGAGAGTGTAACAGTGATGCTGAGGCTGTACCAGTCCCACAGACATAGGTGTGAATTCCCAGTGAGTATTTGCTTGTTACAGCAAAGCCTTGAGATACTCTGATGTTTCCAGCTGGTCTTAAGCAGGGTACATTATTCAACTGCTACTGACTCAGAGCAGCTGTTGGATGTCTGACTCCTTTAATTAGAGTCCTTGATTCTCTGCATGTACAGTTTTGTCAATAGTCCACTGGATATTCATTCCCATTTTCCAGGAATCGTGCTTTGAGTGGTGGCTGTCAACAAATTTTAGGTTTTAAATCAGGCCTATTTGCCTGATTTAAAATGATTCTTCAAGAACTTCAATTTGTATAAAAGTTCTTAATCTTTGTAGTGCAGAAAACAAGACTGTTGTCCCTGTGCTCGTGTCAGAGGCATCCTGGCATTAATCCGACAGCTTTTTGTTAAATTTTTGTTCTGTAACTAAGTCTGGCCATATGTGACTGACATACATTGTTAAACCTTTCTGAAACTTTATTAATGCACATAGTGGGTTTCTATTTACCCATTGGCAATTCGAGCAGATCAAGTTTCCCTTTACTGCTGAAAAAGAATTTATGATAAATAGTGGGGATATATTTACATTGAACACTCCTTCCACCTGAAAAGTCTGTCTGTCACTTGGGTTCTGAAGCCAGTGACAGTCCTTAATAAATGTTCTCGTGTGCAGGTCATAGAGACTTCCCCTCCTTTATTCTGATTATAATTTTGTCTGCAGGTTCACGAGGTGGATATGGAAGAGGTGGGGGCTTCCAGGGTAGAAGTGGGGAACCCAAAAGTGGTGATTGGGTTTGTCCTAACCCGTAAGTGTCATTTTAATCGGGCAGGGGTGTTTCATGTATGCTCTTGGAGTTTCCTCCCAGCTCAGTCTGGGGAATCCTTGTCTGTTCCAGGTCCTGTGGCAACATGAACTTCGCTCGCAGGAATTCCTGCAACCAGTGCGGTGAGCCCAGACCAGAAGATTCACGTCCCCCAGGAGGTGTGTAAAAGCAGCCACACCTCTTAAGTGTTCAAAGTGTTCGTGTCACCTGCATCCTTCTGCAAAACCTGACTGATGTGTCTGTTTACCTTTTGCCCCAGATTTCCGTGGCAGAGGTGGCTATGGAGGAGAAAGAGGCTACCGAGGGCGCGGGGGCCGAGGCGGCGATCGGGGAGGTGGCTACGGGGGCAAAATGGGAGGAAGGTAAGAGGTGCTTGGCTGTGGAGCAAACAGACTGTGGGACTGAGAGAGGGACTGGGGGAAAAGGGTTGTTTACATGTGCATGCACAACTCTGCTATGAAAATATTAACCACAGATAGGAGCTTCCGGAGAAAACAACCCAGTTTGTCAGTTGAGTGTGTTTGGTGAGCGTGTTTGGATGAGGCTCTCTAAACACAGAGCAACACACAGACGTCAGCCTAGAGATGTTTGACTGAAGGGACTATTTGTTACTCGCTTAACATTTGCTTATAACTTTCTCTTTCCCTTCTAGAAATGATTTCAGAAATGATCAACGCAACAGACCATACTGAAGACCACTGTGAATGTTTTGTTTGTCTTCTTGATGCGTTTGATAGTGAAATTGCCTGCAGCTTCACCCATGGCCTCTTTGGATAGTGGAATTGAGTGAAACTAGATTTTTATTTTGGTGGGAGGGACTGGGGTGGTTTGGGAGGATTTTTTTTTAAGCAAGACATTGAAATTTAATCTTAATTTCAACATTCTCCTCTTTTCTTCCCCCCATACCTTTCCAACAGGCCCTGAGAAGGAAAAGGATAAACTGTAAAATATTGCCAAAATATGAAGTGTTTTGTAATACAACAATAAATGCTGATTGTTTTATTTGTGAAATCCTACTGTTTCACAATTACTTCAGCTGCATGTGTTTCCTTACGTATCCCCAGCATTCCTGTGACGTGGCCTAAGCAGTAAATAGGCCCTTGTTTGGAATGGCACTGCAGCTTTGACCTGAGCTCTGTGTGTTCACAAAATCTGCAGTTAATGGTGCTGAGCCTCCTTGCTATCCATGCCCTCTATCCCAGACTTGCAGACTTGTCCCTTCCTCTCCTGTTCTGTCTAAGACAGAACTCTGTGCTTCCTGCAATCCTACCACACCTGCTTGGGTGCAAGGCAGAGCTCAGTGTGAGCGTGTTCTCCTGCTGCCAAGGGCCAGCACAGCTCAAAAAATAAGGTGGGATTGCTTAAAGAGAAAAAGGTGATTTGCTCTATGTTGCTGTAGCTCTAGTTGCTGCTTTTGAAATGTGAGTGATGCACCCAAGTGCTGTGTGTAGCTGACTCGTTTGAGATCAGATACAGGTGAGGTTTAGTAGATGCATTGTGAGAATTTGGGATTCAGCTGCAAAGCCAAAGTATGAAGAAACAATGGAAGTTCATTATCCCTCCTCTGCAGAGGTGAGGTGCTGGGAATCTGGGAAGCTGGCACTGCCCCAGTCAGCTCATGTCCAGTACTGCCTTTGCATCACAAGCCTTAGAGAAAGAAGGTCTGGCTCTCCAATATTCCGGGGCAACACTCTAAATACAAGTTCTTGGGGTCTGTAGTTACAACTGGGCTCAAAGAGCTGCACAATATCTCATAGAGAAATGAACACAACTGGCTTTTGTTAAGGTTTGTAAGCCAGCTTCCCAGCTTGGTGTGCATTCATGGGCATGGTAACCAAGTTCAAATCAGCATTACCCGTGGCTGTAAATGTAGTAACTGTGCTAGGCCTTTTTCAGGTTTTTCCTGGGAAGCATCTGCTCTGTCAGGAAATGCCTCTGTCATGGATTGTGGGCAGCTTGTTCCTCTTAAAACAGTGGAATTTGAGGTATATGTGTATTAGTGGCAGTATAAAATTTAATGTATGGCATGTGAGGCTTCAGAAAGGCAGAGTGTTGACAAATTCAGTACCTGTTGTTTTGCTGGGCTAGAAAAGTTGGAGGTTGATGGGTTTTAAGCTGGAGTTACTGTTTGGAATGAAGAGGCTAGAGGGTGCTCTTGCCCACCTCTGCACTGGCACATCCAGGAGTGGAGGCAGCTGGATGGAGTGGAAGGAAAGCAGGGATCAGCAGCCAGGAACAGCAGTGTCCCTGCTGGGGCTGCACCCGGAGCCCTCAGAGCTGAGCTTGGGAATGGCTGAGCTGAGCAAAACCAGGCTGTGCTGGGGCCAGTGTGGGTTGTTTTAGTTGCTTTTGGTGTAGAGAGAGTTAAACTAGTTCAGGGAGGCCTGGGAAATGATGTTCTGCAAGAGATAAACCCACATGATGGTTTAACTATGTCATTGCCCTCCAACTGCTTCTGCCAAGTCCTTCAGAGATGCAGTTTTTCTCCACAACTGCCTAAAGTTCACCAGGATAGGCTTTAATTGAGGTTAAAAGGAAAGTAAAAAGCTTATAAAAATGAGCATGTTAAGGATTGAATTAATTTTAGCTCTTCACAGTGCCCTGTGAGAATTCTGTAGGACTTCATATAATAAAATTCCAAACTAAGGAGGGACAGGATGGTGGATCTGTCAGGAGATGGAAAACCAGGAGGGGCTATCCCAGCAGAAAGGAGGAGTTTGGGTGGTTCTCAGCATAGCTGGGAACAGCTCTGCTCTGCTGCCTTCATCTCTATTTATGATCTATCCCCCAATAATACATTTTCTAAGCAGCGAGGGTTTCGTTTTGGGAATCAGTCCCATATGGAATGCTGGTGGTTTATTTATAAAAACACATCTAGCACTTGCCAAGCCCAACAAGGACTTCATGGAGAAAAGAGGGATGCCAATGCAGAAGAGGCATGTGATTGTTACAGAGCTGAAATGCCACAATAATAGCTAAACAATCTCACAGGCAGCCAAATAGTTTCCATGCCGGCTCTTTGCAGCCAAACCCACCTCACCCTGAGAAGAAATGCAACATTTAAGTTGCTCAAATACCACAGTCCTAAAGAGAGATGTGGGAGCAGTGACTGAAGCCAGTAACTCAAGTCTTTGGGGGTTTGAGGGCAGGATTCCATCTGTGCTGCTTTGCCTAATCTAGAACTGATAATTCCCTTTTCCAGGGTAACCAAGAGCTCATGTGGTGCTGTCCCAGTAGATGATGTTGCTAATGCTGCTGTAGCAATTGCTTATAAAGCTGTTGTAATAAAACACAGCTGTCAGAACGCACCCCAAGCTGCTCAGAAGTCCACTTTTCATACCAAATTTTACTGGAACTCGGGTGCCACCCTGATTCTCGAAAGGGGTGCATGGTTTTGGCTGCCCTCTGAGCAGATAACTGGTGAGATTCAAACAAATCCAGCAAATTGATGTGTTTGTAGGAGGGCTCATCAGCTGGATGCAGCCTCTTGACCTCACTGACTTCAGGAACTCTGCACACAAAAGGTGAAAGCCAAGGGAAGTCTGCACAGACTTTGCATTTTCTCTGTAACACCCTTCTGGTAAGTGTCTGTTCCTGGCTCTGCTGGGGACAGGATACTGGGCGAGACAGACCTTCTCACACACTGAGGACACGGGAAAGTCCTTTGACCTGTGAGAATTACTGTGCACGAATTAAGTACCTGAGAAAACAGTGTCTGAGCAGAAAAGCTTCACCCTTGTGACAGCCAAAGCTTGGGGAACGTAAGCTGCTTGTGCCTCGGTAAAGAATTTGACTCTTGGGGTGGGGAGGGAAAACTGTGACTGTGCCGCTCTGATCTGATCCAAAGCGGTCCTGGATCTGACCACCTTCCAGCAGCAGGATGAGTATTTTGGACATTTCCTGACACAGCACCCAGTGAGCCATCCTGGAGCAGCAAATGCCTGAAGAATTGGCTGTTCTCGAGTGGGTGAAACAGAACAAATTGACCCAGGTCTTAGTGCAAAGCATTGAAGGTTTTTAACCGTCAGTTCTTGTGCATCACATCCATCTTGGGTAGAAGCTGCCACAGAGGAGTAATAGTGTTGCTATTTGCTTATCAGCTATGGTAAACATTCAAAAGCTGCTCAGAGAAAGCTCACGTCACTTAAGTGCTGTTTCATTATGCTGGTTTATAAACTCCTGGATCTCACCTCTGAGGGTGACTCACTGGGGCTTCAGCTCTTTGCAATGCTCAGCTGCTCCTGCTGTGCCCATATCGACAGAGCAGCCTCCCCCATTCCAGACTCCGTGTCTGTGGTAATGGCACTTAGTGCTGCATGATGATTTCAGCTGAATATAATAGCGCTATTAAATTAGGAACCCTCTGGATCTCCCAGCTGTGTAGGTGTCATAGGAAAGGGTTTGGAAATCAAGCTCAATAATTGCATTGAGACCTTTTGAGTTAAATTCAAGGGAGAAAATGGCATTTTATCTAGAAATCCAAGAAACGAGGGATGTTTAAGCAGACTGAACTTGTATTTATCATGCTCTTCCAATCATGTTTTTTAGTAGAACTATGTCAGCTCTTTGCCACAGCCTTGACTTGTCAGGTTTCAGTTTTGGGGTAGAAGTTACAAGGACTCAAACTCTTTCTTTTCCCCCATTTCTGAGCTCTTACCTAACACTGAGAGAGCTGGAAATCTGTTCACCTTTCCACGAGATAGTTTTTCTGTTCCTGATACCGCTCCGATTACAGCAGCTGGAAAAACATCTTTATACTCCCAGCCAAAAATCTGCAGAGAACTATGATTTGGCATCTCCAAGGCTGGGCTGATCTCTTCTCCATCTGAATGCCAAAACCCCTAAGGACTAAGGCAGCAGCCCCGGGAAGTGCCCGGTCGGAAAGCTGGCTGCTTCAGGGGCTGCAGGTGCCCTCCCAGACGCTTCCCCACATTACAATGAGCAGAGGAGGGAGTTTCCTGCTCCTGCTGGAGCCGAGCCAGTCACTTTCTCATCATCCATATTCTTAAGTGGAAGAGCAGATGGATCAGTTGCTTCCTAGATACGACGCAAACACGGATGCATTTGCAGACGGAGCAGCTCTTGTTTTGAAAGGAAGCGCGAGGCTGACCTGTGTAAGGAGCGGCCATCCCTTGGCTCTCCCTCCTCCCAGGGCTGAGTATTCCCCTCACGCCATTCCACAGCCTGTGCCAGCTGCCCACCGTGCTCTCTGACAGCCCCTCGGTCAGTGCTTACTGGCCCAGATGTCACCTTCTTAATTTCTCCCTTATTTTTTCCTCATAGCTCAGTGTCTTCCCTATTTTGTCGTGTTATGCAGGTCCCTTTCTCTCTCCTTCAAATCCTGCCTCCCTCCCCTACATGCTCAACCCTGTCCAACTGAAAAACAGCGTGTCACAGGATCCCTGCCGATCTCTTCAGGCTGCACTCAACAGATGCTCCTGTAACTTCAGGTTTTGGCATGTTTAAAAAGAGGAGGAAGAAGCCTGGGAGCTTTAAAATAGGTGTGGGGTTGAAGCTGGCATGAAAACAAAAGCACATATAAGTCACATCCTATTTTTTTTCCCCCCTAAACCAAAGCAGAATCAAAACATCCTTTTGCTTTAGTCAAATTAAAACAAAACAGTTAAACAAAATACTGCTGGGAGTAAACAGAGCTGTTGACCTGTCAGTGGAACGCACAAGATTATCAGCTGTGTCCGAGCTGCAGGAGAGCTGTGACACTGACACAGGCACAGCGTGTCACCTTGGGTGGCAAACAGCCCATCCTTGTCCACGGGTGACCACGTTCCACACCGGGGAGGGAAACTGAAGCATAAAGAGTGTAAACCACAAACCTGAGAGTGTGGTTATTATCTAAAGCTTGAGAGAGCACTGAGGCTTTTGCCCAAACCCCTGAAGAGGGGCAGCATTGCCCATCCAGCCTCCTGTGCTTCTGTGCTCGTGGCAAGTGCCGGCCGAGAGGGATCCTTGGCCCTCCAAGCCCTCGTGCGCTCTGCATCTGCGTGAGGTGGACCGTGGGTGAAGTCAGGTTTAGAAAAAGCTGGAACCGCCTTCTTGTCTCTCACCCAGCTTCAAACTGGGCAGAGCCACTGCCCCAGCACCCTGAGCAGTCCGGAGAGACTCACCCGCAGTGGGATGCTCCCTGGGGACGGGGCACGGGGCACGCACGGGGGTTCATTCCCCCGGAGCAGGACCGGGGCTGGGTGACACGGAGGGGGGCGGCGGGGGCTCCCCGAGCAGGGACAGCCCCCTCCACCCCGTGCTGCCGGCGGAGCCCGGCCCTCGGCCGGGGCTGGGACTGGGGCCGCCCCCGGGGCCGGGGCGGGGAGAGGCGGCGGCGCCCGGCGCCGAGCGGAGCGGCGGGAGCGGAGCCGGGATGGCCGGACCGCTGCGGGCCGCGCTGGCGCTGGGGCTGCTGGCGGCGGCACAGCCCGCACCGGCCGCGGGACAGCGGCGGCAGGCGGAGGTAGGACCGGCACCGGCACCGGGAGCGAGATGGGAGCGGGGAGGGAGCGGGCGCTGCCGCCCGCCGGCTGCTCCCGGCCGGCGTGGGATGCTCGTGTCATAGGTGTGCCCGTGTCCCCGCGGGTCTGTGCGTGTCCCCATGTGCCCGTGCCATTGGTGTGCCCCTGCGCTGCGTGGGGATGTCCCTGGTGTGCATTCCCCTGTCCCTGGTGTGCCCGTGCCCTGGTTGTGCCTGTGCCATAGGTGTGCCCCTGCACAAGGTGTGTGTGTCCCCGGTGTGCCTGTGCCGTAGGTGTGCCCCTGTCCCCGAGGTACATTCCCACCACAGGTGAGTGCCCGTGAGTGCCTGTGCATCCACACGTGTGCCGTGGGTACCTGTGGTGTGTGCGTGGCACAGGGGTGTGGCTGTGCCAGCTGGAGATGAGCCTGTGCCACAGGGTTGTGTTGGAATGTCGAGGTGTGTGCCTGTCTGTGCTGTGTGTGGAGGTGTGTCACGGAATCCCAGGATGGTTTGGGTTGGAAGGGACTCTCAAAATCACCTTGTTCCACACCCTGCCATGGGCAGGGACACCTTCCACAGGTTGCTCCAAGCCCCATCCAACCTGGCCTCGGACACTTCCAGGGATGGGGCAGCCACAGCTTCTCTGGGCAACCTGTGGCAGAGCCTCGTGATCCTCAGAGGGAAGAATTTCTTCCCAATATCTAATCTAGCTCTGCCCTCCTTCAGTTTAAAGCCATCCTTCCTTGTCCTAAGTCATTCTCCAGCTCTCTTGAAGCCCCTTTAGGCACTGGAAGAGGCTCCAGGTGTCCTTCTCCAGGCTGAACAACCCCAGCTCTCTCAGCTTGTCTTCAGGTGTCCCCACAGGTGATGTGTGTCTGCAAACCCACCTGTCCACAGAGCTCCAACAACAGTAGAACTCTTGCATGAGGAAACCTGCCCATCTCCCAGCATATCAGGAGGGGACAAATGCTCGTCCTTCCCCTTCCTGCCTCTCCCCAGGGCTTTCCCCATCACCTCTGTTTGGATTTCTTTTGTTTGTCCCCATATCATTGTCGCACTGTGCCACCATCCGTTCCTGTTTGTTTTGGGAGGACAAGGTATGAGATTTGGCTGGTGAACAAAGGTTTGTGTTTGGGATTTTTTTCTTGTTTAGGCATCGATCCAGTGTACATTTGCACAGATGCTTGATTTTAAACCCCAGTCAGCAAATCCTCGTGAATTAATTGGGATTTTTCACATGCTGTAAAAGTGGACATAAATGCTCGGAGGCTTGTTTTGATGTGCAGGTTTCTTATGCTGGGAGATGTTGCTTCAGAGAGGTTATTTATAGGTGTGCTTGTCCCATTGTGCACAAACCTCAATCCAACCCCTCATGCCACCTGGAGAAAACAACTCTGTGAAGTTTTTATGCTCAGAAAACCAATAATTTATAATTCACTGTAAAAGAAAACTAACTGATTGAGGGCACGAGGCTGAAAAAGGTCCAAACTGCCTTTCCATTCCTCACTGATGACTTCTGAGAACTTTTCCCTGAAGGCCTCAGAGCAGATCCCAGGATTGTGGCAGATCCCAGGTGAGGAGTGCTGGACAAATGACTTTCCTGTCTCTCTGCCTCAGTTTCCCCAATAGGATGGGCTGTGCTGCCCAGAGACTTTGGGACAACACACACAATGAAAATGGAGTGAGAAAGCTTGTCTAAATAAACTGAGCAGTTAATTCTCACATAACATCAAATAGTTCTAGTGACTTGTGGCTTTCAGATCCAGGCTTTCCTTCCAAAGCTTTTTTTTTTTTTTTTTTTTTGTTTCTTTTAAAATAGCCAAAGTTTGCAACAATGGGTTGTGTAAACTTAGATGCACAAGACTGAGAAAATGTCCAGTTGTGTTCTTTTCCTGGCTTGTGCCCATGTTTTCACTGCATCCATATCAATTGCAGCTCAAAAAAAAAAAAAAAAAGAAAAAAAAAAGAAGGAAAGTTTGAAAATTTAATTTGAAACATTTGTCTGTTAAATCATCTTATCATCTGCAGGCTCCAGATAGGAGAGGGTCTGATATGAGAGAGCACTTTGTCTGGCTGTACTGTACTCAGGCAGCAGTGGGAATGCCCGAGATTCCCTGATCCCGGGAGAATTGTGTAAAATACACAGGGCATGTGAGATCTCAGCCTTGGGAGTGAGGAACACAGCGTGGTGCCAAGGACAAAGGACAATCTGCAGAGATTTGTGTGAGAAGCTACAGGTCTGTTGCAGTGGGAAGAAAAATAGGGAGGAAATTAGGAAAAGCAGTGAATGGGAATGGAGAGCAAGACTCTTGGACTGGGACATTCTCACTTAGGATTTTTTTTCCATTTTTTTTTTCCCTAGTCTGCACTCCTCCTCCTTATTTTGCTCATGGCCTGTCTGTTTTCCCCCTGAGCCACCCAAGGACTTACACTTAGGACTCTGAGGTGTGTTTGTGCTGAGAAAAATACTCCAGTGTCCGGCTGAGCTCCTTTAAGGGGCATCCAGTTGGGACGCTGGATGCTGAGCACAGCCTGGACGGAGCGAGGGTCTCTGGGTACCACCCAGCACATGGTGGGGCTGGGAGGTCAGCTGGGACCCCTGCGTGCTCCCAGGGCACCCCACACCCTCCCTCTGAAATAAGGGGAAGAAATTCTTCTTCCCGTGAAAAATTCCTGCTGTTCAGCCTCAGCATGGCAATGGAAGGAGCGGGGAAGAGGAGGAGGCATCACCCCTGCGAGGCACCGCTGGGCTCTGCGTGGACATGCAGCACCCATGAGGTCTCGTCTCTGAGCCGCCGGCGGTAGCGCGGATGTGGCGAGAGGCTCCGAGTCACCCGGCATTCCCCCGGTGTGATTTACAGCCCCGTGAGTCACCGCAGCACGGACAGCCCTGCTTTCTTCCTGCCTCTCCCCCAAAACAATCCCCGCTTGTTACGGCAAACATCGCCCGCCGGGCAAGGGGCCGCGGCTGCGGCGGCGGGGACGCCGCGTCCCCCCCCGGTTCCCACCCTGGTGGAGGGCAAGACCAAGCGCCTGGTTTCCTTTCTCTCCTTAGACATGAAAGCACAACCAGTCTGCGTGACCAAACTGGTTTGTCAGCCGCTCTGGTATTCGCAGGGATAGGTTTGGCCAAGCCCAGTGTTTTTCCCCCGTTTTCCCCAAGCGCTTTGGGTCGCATTCAGGGGTTCTGGTGCTGCTGGAGCTGTGGTGGGTGGTGCAGCCCGTCCGTGTCGGGTGTGGGGTGCTGGGAGTTCCCAGTGAATTATCACAGATTCGTAGAATGTTTTGGGTTGGAAGGGACCTCAAAGCTCATCTCATTCCAACCCCCTGCCATGGACAGAGACACCTTCCACTCGACCAGTTTGCTCCGAGCCCCACCCAACCGGTTACTGCAACCAGGAGTGGTTTTAGTTAGACCTGATACACTCCCGGCTTGTTATCCCTCAGCTCCACAAGGTCGAGGGTGAAAATATAGGTGCTTAAAAGACTCACATATTCAGTGGCACGTGGATATTTTGTTGCTAAGTAGATCTTCAGGGGGGATAGGTGGGAAAGGAGGTTCCCTCAGGACCAATTAGGCACAGCAGAGGAGCATCCCAGCTGCCAGAGGGACTTGGGGCTTTAATCACCCTCTGTCACTAGCGCACAGAATTAGCTTAGGTTTTGCTGCCTTTTTGGCTGGAGGAAGACCAAGCTCTGTGCTTGCTAATCTCCCTTCTTATGTGTCTCTCTGTGTCCATAGATGTTAATATTTATATAGATACTTGTACACACACTTAAACAAAAGGGGCGCTAGGACTGTGCCTGAGGGTTTGCAGGGATGTGGCTTGGGAGAGCGGAAGCAAATGAGCGTTTTTAATTGTTGTGACATCTTCTGGAGGCAGCACCCAGGTGGCAGCGACTGGGTGGGCAGGAGGAGCCCCTGCTTCTTCTGTGACCAGGCCAAAACATGCTCTGGGGTCAGCTCTCCTCGAGTCCATACAGGGGGAAACTGAGGATGAAAAGTGAGAGCCACCATGCCCGTCTTGGTGGTGAGATGATGCAGGATGGAGCCTGGGGCTGCTGGGACGAGGGCTGAGGACACACCTGGGCTGGCTTGGTGGGTTGCTGCCATTTCATGACTAAAATCAAAAGATTTTTGAGGTACAGCTGAGACAGGCTTCCTCTGTAACCACAACATGAAGCTCCTGCCCACCCTTCGGCAGGATGGGATCACTTCCCTCCCCTGCTGGGGAACGGAGGGGAGAGGTGGTGTTTGTACCAGGCAGAGCAGAGGGACCGTGTTCAGCAGGAGCCCAGTGTGAGGCTTCTCTGGTGCTTAGCTGGTGGAAAGGAGCCAGAAGTTGAGTATGTGGAGGGGAGAGCAGGCAGGACTGGAGCCTGCTGTGTCTGCACTCGTGTTATCCTGGTTTCCAGGGAGGGAGGACTAATTGTATTTGCTGTTGGCTGTCTTCCACTCGGGATGCCTGTGGTTGAGGGCAAGGTGTTTCCTTGGCTTTAGCTCTCAGCAGAGATGATTTCCAGGGTTGTAACAGGCTCCACATCAGAGCCCTGAGATGGGAACGGCCCATCCATCTCCCCAAACTCTCCTCCTGCTGTCCCTGCTGCAGCTCTGAAGGATTTTCTGCCCCAGCACTGGCTCCCAGGCAGCCAGATCTGTGCTCCTCTCCCTCCCTCATGCGGAGGGGGAGCTGGGCATATTTCATATTAATGTTCAGCTCTTGGTTTCCTGCTGTTTTTCTTTGCCCATTGTATGGAAAAGAGCATTTCCCCATCTAGGGCAGGAGGGAGGGGGTTCTCCCAGCATGGCCAGGCTTTGCATTGCTGTCTCAGGGGAGGTTTAATGGGCTGGTACTGGATTCCACCCAGCCCTGCCAGAGCCTGGCTGGGCTCTGGGGGGTTGTGCAGTGCTGGAGGGGGTCTTGAGTGCTGGTTCAATCGCAGGACATCGGCATGGGGCTCTTGGGTTTCCCTGCACCCTGAAAACTCTCTGGTCCAGGGGACTTTGTATGGTCTGTGCCCTGATAAATACCTGACAGAGTGGAGGATCAGCACATCCCTCTCCTGTAGCTTTGTGTTTCCAGGACTACCATCACCCTTAACTGACAGAAAGTGTGTCTAGAAAATTTAATAAAATTTCTCCTGATGATTTTGCAGCTGGTGCCTGTGAGAACCTCCATGTGACATAGGCCAGAAACCACAGGTTGCTGCTTTGGTTGGACTTGCAAAGCTCAAGGAGATCTGGTCAGGAATGATAAAGCCAGTGGCCTGTGTGCCTCCTGGTGCTGCTCAAGAGCAGCTGCTTGACACCAGTTGCTTTTTTTGCTGTGCACCCTGACTCGTCCAGATGGGGTTTCAAGCCTTCATGAGATCATGGTGGGGAGAAACCATTTTCATGCTTTATGAATGGAACTGTGTTGGGTTACAGGCGAGGAAACAGCTTCAGGTTGTTTTGTTTTAGGTGCTGAGTGAAAGCAAATGTGTGTGGCAGAAAAAGTTTAGGCCATGCTATGATTTAAGACCTGGGACTTTCTGTCCTTGTGCTTCTCAGCTCACATTTATCTGTGGTGATGTCACCACTGGGATCATCACCCTGCACCCATATATGTAACTGGGGATTTTCTAATTCTGGAGAACTTTATAAAAACACAACAGCAGAGGAAGAGAGCCAGATACCTTCTCCTCTCCAGACTGCTCTCTTAGAGCTCCGAGCCACCCCATCCCCAGGGAGGTTCTTCCATCCCCGTATACTCCTTCCCTGCATCCTCATCCTGAGTTGCCACTGTATTTTGTCTCCTGGTATCCATGTAAAGTGGGAAGTTGGGGCTGGGGGATGGCATGTCCAGGCTGTACAGTCCATCCTTGGGCAGAGGTGGTGTGGCTTCTCCCAGTGAACAAACCGACGCTCTCACCTGCCAGCGCAGCCCTTTGCTCATGCCTGGTTTATCCTGACTCACCTGACCAGGTGTGGGGGCTCTGGGTGGTTCTGGCCACACTGGGCTCCCACTGCTGGTGCCTCCAGCTGAGACAGTCTCCTTTGGTGGGAAACATGGCCAAATTCTTTGTCTGGGGCTGGGTGAGGAGCGTGTCCAGCAGGAAGCTGTGCCAGTCCTTGCTGTGCTGCAGCCAGAGGGGGATTCTCCAGGTAGAAGGGGTGTAAGGGAGGAGAGCAAACTCGGCACCTGGAGGAGATGAGGCTGCAGGAGCATACATGGATGTGCCTGCCCTGCCCATGGGGAGGTGGTGGGTGCAGGGGTGATGTGTTTGGAGTGAAGATGATTGTTAGTGGCAAGCAGAAGGTTTGGGCAGGAGGAGGAGAAGGAGAGGCCCTGGCAAACGTAGGGACTGCCATGTCCATAAGCCATTCCTGCTCCTTGCCAGGTGACAGGCCCAGGAAGGGATGCTGCCTCCTCCGCACAGGGACTGAATCACCTTCCAGAGGTGGATGGTCAGGAGCAGTACTGAGTGGAAGTTGACATCCCAACCCCCTTTTCCCTGCTCTGAGATGAGCAGGGAGGGAAGCAGCTTTAAAAACACATGTTTTCCCAGAGGGTACCAGCCGTGCTGTCCAGGTCAGCCCATGGCATTCCTGCTGTTCCTCACACCTCTCCTTTGGGATGCGGGGAAAGGAAGCCACCACTTTCACTTTTTATTCTTGTTATTATTCATTACTGTAACTCCTCCGGCTCTGCTGCACTAACAGGATGCTGGGCAGCTTGTTTGTCTCCCGC
Organism: Platyrinchus mystaceus; assembly: GCA_035041135.1. Taxonomy (NCBI): domain Eukaryota; kingdom Metazoa; phylum Chordata; class Aves; order Passeriformes; family Tyrannidae; genus Platyrinchus; species Platyrinchus mystaceus. The sequence continues at coordinate 6,242,545 of JAWWLV010000053.1, read as the reverse complement.
AGACATCCCCTGCGGGGCAGGCGGGTGTGGAGCATTCCTGTGACCCCGGCTATTAACTTCTCCGAGAGCTGGGGAGCAGCCTGAGCTGAGGGAAGCCGTTTATTTTCTTTAACATACAATTTAAGTGCTGGAGCAAGTTCAGAGAGACAACCTCCATCCGTGTCAATGGCCGATAAGAAGAAGAATGGTTTGGCAGAGCTGATTGCCCCCAGCGTGTCTCCACTTTGCAGCAGCACATCCTGCGTGGGGATGGGGGGAGGCTGCAGCCTGACCCCATCTCACCCCACCCTCCTCATGTCCACAGCACTTTAGCCTTTATTTCAATCACTGCGTTGAGCTGAGGGGATCAGAGCTGTGGGTTTGGTCGCCTCTGGCCGTGGATGACATGGCAGCAGAGTGTTCTGATCTCTTGATGCGATGTTTCCTCCTACGCCTCCGTCATGTCATGGCCAAAAACCCCAAGAGCCATCAGAAATGATGGGGTGGAGACACACATAAACCTGTACGGGTACAGGAGGTGCAGCTGCTTGAGGTGCAGAGGTCTCAGGAAAAAAATAAGCGGGAATTTCACAAAGCCCTGGGTTTGCAGCACTGTTTGCCGTTGTATCTCCTTCCCCCCCGCCCCCCTTTCCAAGCCAACCACATGCTCTGAGCTGCACTTCTCCCATCTCTTCTTGCAGCTGTTCCTGGAGAAATACGGCTACTTCGGCGAGCCGGGGGCCGGCACACACAGCCCCGCCGAGTTCACCGAGGCGCTGAGGTAGGAGCCTGTTGCTGAAAACTGCAGGAAAAACCCGGCAGCTCCAGCTGCCTGGATGGTGCCAGCACTCAGAGGGTCTTTTTGCAGCCAAAGGGGTCTCTTTGCAGCTGGAGGCTCTGTCTCACGGTCCGATGGTAAAGCACAACCGGTCCTTTTTGGAAAGGCCAGTCCGTGCCCGGCTCCCACAGCTGGATGCCGGCTGCTGGCACCCGGTGCTTGTGGAGCTGCTTTATTTGCCTTTTATGGCCCGGTGCTCCCCTTGCAATAATATCTGCGGGGAGGCCGAGGTTGGGGACGGCTGGGAGATGTTGGGGGGGCGAGCAGCCAGCCCCTGCTTGGCCTTCACCTAAGGAGACCACGTCGGCTCTGGGGGCATCCCTGGCCTGACCCCACGCAAAGTCAAACACAAAGTCAAACAACTGGGGTTAAAAACTGGAAAAGGCACTTTTTTAGGCTCCCCTGTCTGCTTTTGCTCTGCCAGGAGGTGACTTACAGGTCAGCTGTGGTTGCAGAGCCAAATGCTTCTTGTTTTATCACCTGGGTGAAGTCCTGGTGGTGGGGTGTGAAGCTTGCGGGGTGAAAACCCTGGCTCAGCTCAAACCCCCGGCACAAACATAAACGAAACTCTGCCATGTGGGGTCCGGATTTGGGTGCTGATACCTCCCTCCCTTTTCCAGGGATTTCCAGCGGGTGACCCACCTCCCGCTGAGCGGGGTGCTGGATGCCCCCACGCTCCATCAGATGGCCCGGCCGCGGTGTGGCACCGATGACGGGGAGAGCCGAACTGCCGGGACACGCCGGGCATTGCCCGCCCGGCGCCGCCGCCGCACGGCACAGCACGGTGAGCACCGACCCTGGGGGTCCCTCTGGGGCTTGGGCTCTGGGCTGCTGGAATGCTGCAAGTCCAGCTCTCCCATCCCGGACTCCGGGGGATGCTGCTGTGGGTGGGAGGTGCGGCCCTGCCAGCACCGCACCCATCCCAGGGCCCACTTGGGCTTTGCACCACTTTATTTTTACACCTCTTTATTTTTAGTTGTTCTGTATGTCTTGATGTCAGCAGTGATTAGAGGTGCAGCTCCCACTCCTGGGGAAATTTGGCTCTCTGGGGTCGTTTTACTGCTGTTGAGGGAGCCAGGGCATCTCCCAGGGAGCGATCAGGTCACTGTGGCCCTGGACAATGCCTGTGATGCCATGATCTGGAGGGCAGGAGCTGGCAAACAGTGAAGTTATCTCTAGGTTTTGCTGAGCTTTGGAAATTCTGTCACGTGTTAATCACCCAGCAGTAACCACAAAACCTGCCAGCACTGGGCTGCCTGACCCAGGGAGTTGTTTCACCCATGTTAACGGGTTTAACTCTGCTCCAAGCATCCTTTTGTGCTCCTGTGCATCCAGGATTGGGCCTCTTGTCCCTCATGAGCTCCCTCCTGGGCTTGTGGATGAGTAACTGGATTCCTAGAGAGCAAGAGGGCCGGGGCCAGCTGTGCTTAGGACATGGGAAAAATGAAGGCAAGATTAAGAAAGGGCTCTGTGCCGTGTCAGGCTGTCTCTGCATCTGGCAGAGCTGGCGGTGTACAGCCCCAGGAGAGCTCCCTCATCCTCCTCCAGACTCTGGCTTTCCTTCCAAAGCCCTGACATGCAGTATGGCCCTTGCAGGAGCCACCTCAGGCCCAGGACAGGCAGGCAGCGAGGCAGAGAGGGAAGGGCCAAATGCCAGACCATCCTCTTCCCAAGAGCTGGCCACGTTTGGTTCACCGAGCCTTGCCTGCTAGTGCCATCCATCCTCCTCTGATAGTAGATGCTCTTCTTCTGTGGAGGGAAGGATGACATGCCAGGGCTTTATTTTGGGGCTGCAGCCATCCGGGCAGGTTTTAGCCTTTGCCACGCAGGGTATGTCCTGGTGGAAGAGCATCCCTGTCCCTTTGGAGTTGGGGGCTGTCATCGCACTGTCAAGCAGTGGGAACTGATTCTGCCCCCAGGAGCGTGACCAGCTGGCCCAGAGTCTCCCCTGACATGGGCTTCTCAGAACTGGGGGAGAGGGAAGCAGAGCCGGGGTTGGATGTCTGCCAGTCTAAGCTCTTGGCTCAGACCCGGAGCAGCGAGCCCCGGCGTGCTGCCGGCTCCGTTCCCCCTGTTTTCCTGCACATCTGGAGCAGATGCAGACACTGGAGGTCTGTCACCGCTCCCACGCCTCGGCACCGGCTCTGGCACCCACATCTCCCCAGGGCCCCATGGCTTTTTTCCTGCTCCTGGCCAGATGCACCCTGCTAGATGTAATCCCAGGGCTCTGGGGTCCCCAGAGCTGCCAAGGGGTGCTGGAGGAGGAGGCTGTGATGCTGCACGGCAGCTGCAGGAACGCACATCTTTGCACTCCTGGGTGGTAGGAGGAGGGTTGGGAGCTTAGGGGAGGTCACGCATGCTTGTCCCCTTCTTCATTGTCCCGGTGGCATCACAGCTCTGCCTCCCCTGAAGGCTTTTAAGGAAGCCTTGGGCAGTAATCTGTTGTCCCCCCAAGGTACTGCCAAGAGCCCTTCCCATTCCTTTGCCTAACTTGTTTCTAGGGGTGGCTTTGCTTTCTCTCCCTGAAATCCAGCCTTTGGGCTGCATCTTCTGGATATGGAGCTGGCATCAGGCAGGAGACCTTCCAGCAAGGACCCATGCTGGATTTGGCTCTGGAGAGTGTACTGAGGCAAGGATGGGGTTCAAACTGGGTGCCCCAGCTTCTCCTCTCCTCAAAGAGGTTTTGGCCCCTCTCTTAAGATTTGTTTGCAGCTCCAGCCTTGGCAACCTCTGGGTGGACTCTAGTGGTGGCACCTTCAGCGGGATTTCATGGTGGTGCAGGGTGCCAAGGTTGCTGGTGGCACCGAGCTGAATTCCAGCTTTGCTTTGGGAAAGCTGTGGCATTTCCCAGCATTGGGAAGCTTTCTTCCACTTCCTGGGTGGGAGAACAAGTCCAAGTGCCCATTGTCACGCTGAGCTTGCCCCCGCTGCAGGTGGGAGGTGGTACAAGAGGCACCTGACGTACCGGGTGGTGAACTGGCCGCCGTACCTGCCGCAGCACGAGGTGCGCCTGGCCGTGAGAGCCGCCTTCGAGCTCTGGAGCAACGTGTCCTCCCTGGTGTTCTGGGAGGCGCGGGACGGCCCTGCTGACATCCGCCTGACCTTCTTCCACGGGGACCACAACGATGGACTCAACAACGCCTTCGATGGGCCAGGTGCTGGTCGCTTCCCCCTCGTAAGCTGCTCTTTTACAACGTGGGCTCTTCCCCGGCAGGGAGGAGGGCTGGGGGTGAGGGAGGCAGGGCTCTGCCCCAGCAGTGTCTCTTAGCCCAGTTTGCACCAGTTTGCTGTCTGATTTGGAGTCCTCCCTCCCAGCTCTGCAGCTGAGGTCTGCCGGTGAGGTGGCTGAGATATTCCTCATAGGATCGTGCTGGTGGCCTTTAAGGAGCCCTCCCCATTTGACGGCATCCTCCAAACCACAGCTAAAACTGGTGCCCATTTAGGCAAACCAGAGCTGCATGTGCCCCCTGCCCCGTGGTCCCTGATGTCTCTCGTGTCCCCAGGAGGTGCCCTGGCCCACGCCTTCTTCCCCCGGCGTGGGGAAGCCCACTTTGACAGCGCCGAGCGCTGGTCCCTGCACAGCGGCAAAGGGCGCAACCTCTTCATCGTGGTGGCTCACGAGGTCGGGCACACGCTGGGGCTGGAGCACTCCCCTGTCAAGAGTGCCCTGATGTCTCCCTACTACAAGAAGCTCAGCAAGGATTTTGTCCTCAGCTGGGATGACATCTTGGCCGTCCAGAACTTGTATGGTGAGCCTGGCTTCCCTGAGCACCCCTCAGGGTGGGCCCCACCCCTGTGTGGCTGGGGGGGAAGATGCGGAAGGACGTGTGGGATGAGCACCAGCTCCTCCAGGGCAGGGAAGGTTGGGTTTGCTGCCTGCTTGTCTGCAACTGGGCAAATGCTGGTGCATGTTTTTTGGGGTACCAAGGGGTCTTTGCCACCACCATATAGAGGGGGACAGGAACCGAAGAGTGGGACAGGGAGTGTTTGGAGCCCTGGGGTGGCTCCTCAGCCCCGTGCTTTGGACGCTTTGCCCCTTCTCTGCAACTCACCGCCTTTTGCTCAATCCCAGGGAAGCCCTCCAAGGGCTTGGCCATCCAGCTCCCAGGAAAGGTCTTCACCCACTTCCAGGACTGGAACACGGACTTTTATGGCAGGGACCAGCAGCAGAGGAGCCTCAGCACCTACTACTGCCACTCCTACTTCGATGCCATAACTGCTGGTGGGTGTTGGCCAGTGTGACCCTCACCCAAATTGTGCCCCCCTACCCTTTTCCCAGCCTGGTTCTGCTCTGATAAACTCCAGTACTGGGAAAGGGGGATTTTGACTCATCCACAGCCCTGTACGTGCTCCTGGGACTGGTGGGATCACTGATGCACATTGCTGCCGTGGAGTAGGGTGCATCTTGAGGGCACAGTGATGGCTCAGTGTGTCTAAAGGAGGGAAAACATCCTGAAACTTGGGCCATGGCAAGTATAATTGCTTCAGGAGCTCAGCTGTGAAAGATGAGCCTGGAGCTGTGATCAGCTTTTATCCTCTCCGGGCTGGAGCGAAGGCAGTGAATCATGAAAGCTGAGGGGATGACTGGAGAGGCAGAAGGGAACATCCAAAACATCTCCAAACCACCACAGGGCTGCGTGGGGAGGAGGGAGGAGCTGGGGAGCAGTGATGGGGTGGTGAAATGAGGATTCTCACCCAGGAAACCCTTCCTCTGCCTCACAGACACACATCACAACCTCTACATCTTCAAGGGCAGCCACTACTGGGTGGTGTCGGCGAGTGGCAACGCCAGTGACCCACAGCCCCTGCAGACACACTGGCCTGGCCTCCCCGCTGGCATCGACGCCTGTGCCTGGTCCCAGCTCAGCGGCAAGTTTTACTTCTTCAAAGGTAGGTGAGGCCTGGGCAGGGGAGCCCCTGTTGTGGCTCCTGCTGCTCCTGCCTGCAGAGCTGCTTGTCCAGGTCTGGCTGGAGCACCTTCTCCTGCCCAGGTCCCCTCTGGGTGTGCAAAACCCAGGGCTCGGTGCCTGCCACAGACTGGGACGTATCACCCTGGCAGCCACATCACCCCCTTGTGCCTCAGTTTCCCCATCAGCCCATTCAGGAGAGCAGAGCTCACCGGTGTGTCAGAACCAAACCGGGAGCATCAAACCCTGTGGGGTCTCGGGGAGAAAACACTCCCCAAAGACACGTGGTGGAGAGGAGCTGAGTGTGGTGTTTTCATGGCACACATGGATCCCTGTGTCATGCCGGGGGCTGAGCTGCCCCCAGAGCTGGAATGCCATCCATGAGCTGCCCGGCAGCACGCCACAGCCGGATGGGGAGAGGAAGGTCAAACCAGGCAGCCCGGCTGCCAGGGTCAGCCCCAGCTTTTAATGGAAACCAGTTGCTGGTTCTTCAGAAAAGGGGCTTTGTTGCTGCTGCTGGGTGAGAGCCAAAGCCCCTCTGCCTCCCCAGCCCTTGCCACTCCCTCCGTCCCTCCCCAGGTCTGGGTCAGGCTGTGGCTTGGGAGCAGAAAGGGGCCTTTGTCTGCCTGTGCTGTGGGGACAGGGGACTGTGGGGACAGGGCAGTGAGGGGACAGGGCACTGTGGGGATCACTGAGCCATCAGTCCCCATCACAGTTCCTGCTGCTGCAGTGCTGGTTTTGGTTGTACCAGACCAAGTCAGGTCTGGGTCTGTCTGTCCCATTCTCTGTGCAGAAACAGGGGGAGGTTTGCAAGGAAGCAGCATTAGGGGGGCCCGTGCTCTGTCCCTGGCAGTCCCTTTCCATGCCTTCAAACCCCTGAGCTGCTGTGCCTCAGTTTCCCCCCAGCCTGTTCCTTGGGGCAGCCCTGCAGTGGTGCCAGTTGGGTCACCAGTGGGACGGATGTCACGGACACAGGACTGGCTCTGTAGCTGAGTCTTTCCACATCTCCTGGAGCTGATCCTGCCATGGACCCCCTTGGGGTGGGCTCTGATCCCCTCCCTGTCTCTCCCCAGGTGGCCGGTGCTGGCGCTACGCGGGTTCCGCCCTGGAGGCGGGTTTTCCCCAGAAGTGCAGCGCCCGTGGGCTCCCTCGGCACCCGGACACCGCGCTCCACTTCCAGCAGCTCCGGCGCCTGGTGCTGTTCAAGGGTCCCAAATACTTCGTGGTGAGCGAGGAGACCCTCGCTGTGGAGCCCTACTACCCCCGCAGCCTGCGGGACTGGCAGGGGCTGCCCCCCGGCACGGTGGGAGCCCTCGCCCACCGCGACGGCTTCATCTACTTCTTCCGGGACGATCAGTTCTGGAAGTTTGACCAGGCAAAGCTGCAAGTGGTGGCCACTGGCAAATGGGCCACCCAGCTCCCCTGGATGGGCTGCTGGGATGCAAACAGTGGGCAGGTCCTCTTCTGAGCAGAACCTGCTGGGATGACACAGGGGTCTGAACCCCCCCTCGCTCACCGCTGCCTGGATCCCTCTTTATTTGACTCTGGGTTCCTGTCTGAGGATGGTTTGGCAGGGAGACGGGCTGCCTGTGGATGGCTGGAGCCATGGGATGGTGGAGCAGTGTCCCAGCACAGCATGGATGCAGTGGGACAGGTCTGCCACAGCCAGGTGGGCTGGAGGCTTTGGGAAACAGTATTTTTTTAAAAAGACCACAAAAAAATACATAAGCCATGGAGACTGCAATCACAGCCATTTCTGTTAACATCAGGATATCGTTACACATTTTTTTCCAAAGCAGGACTGGGGTTTGTTGCTACTTTTTGATATCTTTGTTGATACTTGTTGATATCTGTCATTTTCCCACGACCAGGAGGAGAAGTGCCTCGCCACTGCTTGGCTTGGGGTTTGGGTGCTTTTAAATAAGAGGCTGAGAATGTTTCCTGCTTAAAACAAAAAGAAAAGAGACATTTGGTCAAAAAATTTGGATCTGTGTTAAGCTTTGCCCCTGCTGTGTGCGCAGAGCCCCAGGGGTGGGGGGTTGGGGGTGCTTTGCTGGGCTGTGCTCACATCCCAGAGCTCTGGTGAGGCATCACCTGGAGACACCAACACAGTGGGATTTGGAGGGAAAAAGCAGAGGGGTTTGGTGCAGGAGCCTCTTTGGAATGCAGAGAGAGGGGAGGCATAGCTGAGATGTGAACATGGGGCTGTGCAGCTCATGGACAGCTCTGCTTTGTCTCTGCAAGGGACAGGATTGGTGTATTTTTGAGTCGCTGTGCCACAGTTGGATGAACAAACAAGGGGCTAACAAATTACTGGGGGAGGAGGGAAAGAGGAGAGGGTGAGCAGGGCAGACATGTCTGTGCATGCAGGATCACAGGGACAGTGTGGCTACATATTCCTCATTCCTTTCCCGAAGCAGGCTCCCCACCTGGAAACGCCACTGGCTCCTGTGCACAGTCACCTGTCATGTCCACAAAGGGCCATCGTGTCCCACAGCACATGGGTAAGCATCGGCTTCCCAGGGCTGGAATTCCACGGCAGCAAATGCCATCGGTGCTGAGCCAGACAGGGCTCAACTTTATTAAAATGTCCTTTGATTTGAGAGATTCTGGGATTTTCAGCGTGGTGGGGTCGTACACAGGTGGGCTGCTGTGTCACTGATGGTTCTGCCAGCACTCAGATCCCAGCACTGCTTTGGGCTGGTCCTGCTGTGTCAGGGTGCTGTGCTGTGGTGCCATGCCAGGGTGCCCTCCCCATGCCAGCAGCTCTGAGGGCTCTTCAGCATAACATCCTCCACTTGCCCTTGCCCAACCTAAACCTTCCCTAGAGAGGGCAGGAGCCAGGCTTGCCCCAGGCAGGGTGCCAGGGGTTGGTACTTCCCAGGGGTTTTCTCTGCTGCCAGCTGGGATGTGGGTTTGGCAGGATGGAGAGCCACCACTCTTCCTGTTCTTCATAATACTTGTGAGTGAGCCCTTCGTGCACAGACACGAACACGGACACTTCATCTGCTTAAAACCTCAGGGGACTTTCAGCGTTGCCAAAGAAACGGGGTCGCAGCGTTTTCATTTGGAATTGAATGATAACAAGGCGACGTTGCCTGCGGGGAGTCCCAAGGGCTTGGAAACCTCTTGGCAAATAAAACGAACCTCTGGATATGTGGCATTGGGATTTCTGCTTGTTTTTGTGTCCCAGTTTGGTTTTGGCTTGGTTTTTTTTTTTTGGGGTGTTGTGGTTTTTTTTTTTTTTTTTTTTTTTTTTTTTTTTTTTTTTTTTTTTTTTTTTGTTTTGTTTTGTTTTGTTTTTTTTGTTTGTTTGTTTGTTTGTTTGTTTTTTTAAAAGCCAATCTCCAGTTTCCTGACAGGACTGTGTTTAAGATGCCTGTGGGTGTTTGGGGTTGGAGTGGGTATTGCTGAATTTGGCCTCAGCTTTTGTGCTTGCTGGATCAAAGGGAGGAAATGGATCTCACTGTAAACTCACTGATGGTGATGAAAACAGGGAAACTCTATTCCCTACTTCCTCCCAAATTCCTGAGGATTTTTCCACACCTTGGGATGTGTTAATAGTTTTTTTCCCCAGGCTGAATTCATGCTGGTGAAGGCCGTCCAGCCTATTGAAGGATCCACCTGGTGAAGATGGATCCTTGCTTCCCAAGGGACAGGGAACACCCGAACCAGCTCCCTTGGCTGCCACTGGCTGTGGGATCTGCAGTGTGAGGGGGGGAATAATGGGGATGGTGATGGGGTGATGGGGGATTAATGGAGGGATTGATGGGGGGATGGAGGATTGATGGGGAAAGCTGGCACTGGACAAGGTCTTTCTGTCAAGGCATTTGCTCTGGGTGTCAAGCAGGGTCAGGAGAGCAGTGTCACTCCTGCTCCATGTACAGGAGGATTTCTGGGCCAGGCTGTACCCCAGGGATACTCCACACTTGCAGCTTTGCCGAGAAGCAGCAGTTCATTATCCCCTTTCCTATTCCCTTAGGAGAAAGCAGGCATCCCATCTGCTGTGGGACTGGAGGCTGAGGATGGGACAACCTCAAATCCTCTCCCCTTTTTGGGTTTTCCTTTTCCTCCCTGCTTGCTGCCATGTGTTTCCTGTGGCTGTGTCCCATCTGGGGTCCTGTGATGCTGCCAGGGCTGGGGCTGAGCACAGCGTTTCTGGCAGGATTGGGGTGACTGTGCTGTATCACCTGCACCCCACTGGTGTGAGGGAGACCTGGGGGAGGTGAACTCACACCCTGAGCTGTGCAATCAGCCCCACTGGGTCCCCTGGCTGGAAATCCGGCTTCACAAGGGTCCTTTTCTGCTGCTGGGCTCCCTGGCTGGGCATGCCAGGCGAAGACTCCTCCAGCCTGCCACACATTCCCAGGCAGAATAGCTGGGATTCTTGCATTTCCTCCCCCAAAACGACACTGGTTGGACAGTGAGCTGCAGTGAACATCAGCAGCTGGCTCCAGGGAGAGGACAGGTCTCTCAACACAGCAAGAAGCCCCCAAAGCCCACGACAGAGCCCCCCAGCACATGAGAGGCTCTGTTTTGGTCCTGAGGCGTGAGAGCTTCCCTGGTAGATTTGCTTTTTGCAGAGGTACCTGGGTGCTGCTGCAGCTCTGCAAGCCCTGGGTTGGGGAGGGAGTATCCCACATTCCCAGAGGTGCCCACTCATGTGTAGTTATTTCCTTAAAGCCCCAACTCCTGGAGTCACGCTGTCCCTGGAGGAGCTTGGCTTTTACCAAAGACCTCACTGCTGTGGGCAATTTTGGAAGAAGTTTGCAAGGACGCACAGGGCAGAGAAAGCCCAAAGGTAGGTGTGGAAATAAACCCTCCTCACCTTGAGGTTGCCCTGAAGATGCGTCTTGTAGGGCCACCAGGTCATCCCACCTGCGATGGAGGTGGGTGGAGGGGTGTCAGAAAGGGTGAAAATCCCTCTCGTGGTTGTGAGCAACTTGGGAAGCTGATGAGCTGCTAATTCCTTCCTGTCCTGGAGCCAGGGCCCTCGGGGGAAAAGCTACCCTTTGCATGACTGGGGAGGAGCAGGTGCTGAAGGGTTAACAGGGAGTGTTTGCAGCCAGTCCCTTGTCACCAAGGAGAAGGGATCAGCACTTGGGAAGGAAACAAAACACCCACTGCCCAGGAGGGTGATTTCCTTCAGCCCTCAGCCCTCAGAAGGGCTCTGGACACCAGAGGACGGCGACATCACCGTCCCGGGTGGCAGGGAGCAAGTGGCACCGGGTGAGTGTGGCTGCTGGGGAGGTGGGCTGGGGGCACAGCTGGGGCAGCTCCCCATGTCCCCACCACCCATGTCCCCATCATCCCTCTCCCTCAGCCTCTTCGCAGTCTTACGGCAGAATGTGGGGCACTCCGGCGGTGCGGAGCATCCGTCCCTACCCGACCAGCCAGCAGTACCTGTACGCCATGAAGGAGGATCTGGCGGAGTGGCTGAAGGAGCTGTATGACCTGGACATCGGGGTGGGCACCTTTGTGGAGGTGCTGGAAACGGGGGCTGTGCTCTGCTCCCACGCCAACAACGTCACCCAGGTGGCTGGGGAGTTCGCCCGCACCTACCCCGACGTGGCCCGTCACCTCCGCCTGCCCACTGCCGGTGTCACCTGCAACCTCACAGCACAGCCAGGCACCTTCCAGGCCAGGGACAACGTCTCCAACTTCATCCAGTGGTGCAGGAAGGAGATGGATATCAAAGGTAAGATGCCAGGCTCCTGTTGCCCCGTGTCCCTGTGTGCAAGTCCCCTCCAGATGCTCCTGACATCACCACGGGTGTTTTCCCATGTGTCCCCCAAAATCCCCCACTCCGGCATGGGGCAGCACTGTGTGCATGCATCCCTGAGCTGGCATTCCTTGCACAAGCTCCTCCAGGCTTGGAAGCAACTTTGAAAGGTGCTGGCACATGTCCAGTGTGTTTGCTTGGGTGCAAATACGCACTGGAGGGGTGGAAAAGGAAAGGGTGTATGGCCCAGCGTGTCCCAGCCAGGCATGGCGTGATCCCAGCTGTAAGGAGAGCAGGAGAAATCCTGGCTCAGCAAAGGGTCTGTCAGCCTGTCCTACCACCAGTGGATGCCCAGGAAGGGGAATGGCACAGAGTGACACACCCTCAAGGCACCCGGACTTGAGTTTTGTGGCTTTGCAATGCCATGAAACAGCTGTAGATGCCCAAGAAGATCTTAAATCCTTTAATTTATCCCAACTCTTGTTGAATCCAACCATATTCCCAGCAGGCTGGCTCCGGTGAATAGCACCCCTTTGGGTGGGTTTTGACTCCATCAGTGCCCCCATCCCCTTTGTCCCCAACCCCACGTGCTCAGCCCAGCCCTGCCCTGCCCCAGATGTGCTGATGTTTGAGACGGAGGACCTGGTGCTGAGGAAGAACGAGAAGAACTTCGTGCTGTGCCTGCTGGAGCTGGCACGTCGTGCTTCCCGCTTCGGCATGCGCGCCCCGACCCTGGTGCAGATGGAGGAGGAGATCGAGGAGGAGCTTCACCAGGAGCTGGACCTGCCCCCCACAGACACCCCCCTGCCCCGGCCCCCCAGGAAACCACGGGACCTCAACAACCTCGACCAGATGGTGCGGAGGGACATGGGATGGGGATGAGCATGGGGATGGACAGGGATAGGGATGGGGATGGATGGGGATGGATGGGGATGGCCACTCCGGGACCCATTCCTGCTGCCCGCAGGTCCAGCACCTGGTGAGCCGCTGTACCTGTCCTGTCCAGTTCCCCATGATCAAGATATCCGATGGGAAATACCGCGTGGGCGAATCCGACACCCTCATCTTTGTCCGGGTGAGTCTGATCTTGCATGTGCTTTTGGGGCACAGGCACAAGGAACCCTTCTCTGCTGCCTTGATGCCTCTTCCATAATCCATCCCCCAAATGGGGCCAGTGTGGGAGTTTTGACCATTCTTCCCAAAGCAGGGCAGCAGGGAAGCTCAGCCCTGCTGTCAGTGTTTGCGTGGATGTAACCACCCAAAACAGGCTGCCCCTCACCAAGCCAGAGGCAGGTCTAACCCAGCAATAAGAACACTGGGAAGCTCTGTCCCTGCCTGGATTCATCCCTAAGCCTGGCCAAAGAACTCAGCATATGATGAAGGAGAGGGGTTTTCAAAAATGGTCCCCATTCTCCTTGGTGTGATGAAAGGTACCTGTTGGAATGGCAGCAGGAGCTGAGCTGGAATGAAGCTGTCCTTTGTGAGACCTGGTGGCACTTAGGGCAAGCCCACTGCTCTCAAAGCCCTGCTCAGTGTGTCACCCCCAGGCTGATTAAAAAGTGGGGGATGCCCCATCCCAAGCACCTCTCCGGGCCTCACTGCACACGGCATCCCGTGCAGATCCTGCGGGAGCACGTCATGGTGCGGGTCGGGGGCGGCTGGGACACGCTGGAGCACTACCTGGACAAGCACGACCCGTGTCGCTGCACCTCCCTCTGTGAGTCCCCTCGTCCCCAAACCCCGTGGCGGGTGGGGTGGGTGTCTGTCGTGGGTCCCGATGCATCTGTGGCCGTTTTCAATTGCAGGAGGCTCCTGAAAGCAGGAGGCTTTTGTACAGCCGTTCCTCGTTGTTTTGCCGGGGAATGTCTGTTTTCGGGGACTCTCTTTGGCTTTGGTGGCCACTAGAGGTCATGGAAGACTTTCAGATGCAGCCAGACCCCAAAAGCCCCTTGGCAGAGAGCGCAGCTTTCTGCCAGCATCCTCGAGGGTCTGGATGCTGAGCGACGGCTGGGGGGCTGCACCCGAGGGTGGGTGCAGGGGACAGGGATGCTGAACCCCTCTCCGTTTTCTCCCACAGCTCACAAACAAGCCAGGAGCCCGCAGCAGCAAGTGCAGCACGAGGTCTGGCTGTGCCCGCCCTCGAAGGCGGCTGCCTGTGGCCCCCATGCCACGCTGCTGGTCAGCCGCTCCCAGAGCCCCCTGCCCCCCGTCACCTGGAGGTCCCGTGTCCCTCCTCGCCCCCAGTCCCCTGCCACCTCCTCCCCACAGAGCTCGGGTGTCCCACCGGGTGCCAGCCCTCGCCGGGAGACAGCGCAGCCCCGGAGGGTCCCTTCAGGCAGGTAAGCAGTGCGAAGATGGTTCGTGCCCCAGACTGCCTGGTTTCACAGCAGTTTTTCCTCAAATCCTGGAATTTCTCCCCCTCACTCCCTTCTGAATGTGCCCACACCAGGCTAGGTGAAGGGTTACAGCAGCTCTCCGGCTCCTCTCTGCTCTCTCTCCTTGCAGGATGCGGGAGCTGCCGGCTGCCTCTCCGGGGAGGCAGCCGCCACCACCCAGGGCTCCTGCTCGACCCAGCTCCCCTGGCCAAGGGGTGACGGGCCGGGCACCCACCCCTTCCCGGCTGACCTTGCCAAACGGCGTGGGAGTCCCTAAGGCACCACATGGGAGCACCCCAGGGAAAACTCCAGTGGCACCGGCGCGGGGCAGGCCCACAGCACCCAGCCCACGGGTGACACCAGCAACTCTGAGAAGCACCCAGCAAGGAGGAAAATCACCTGTGGTGGCTGCCAGGCCACAGGAAACAGGG
>JAWWLV010000053.1:6107005-6228193 GCA_035041135.1 Platyrinchus mystaceus | reverse complement strand
TGACACCAGCAACTCTGAGAAGCACCCAGCAAGGAGGAAAATCACCTGTGGTGGCTGCCAGGCCACAGGAAACAGGGTTACTCACCACAGTGTCATCCCGTGCCCCCAGCCCCTTCAAGGGCTGTGTCCCCTCCTCACACCGAGGTGCCCAGGGAGACTCACAGAGACAGAAAAGCCCACGGGAAGGGAGACGGGGAGCCCTGAGCCAGGGCCAATCCTCCTCACCCCGAAATTCCTCCAGCCAGTCTCCAAAACAGGACAGCAGCGTTAAAACCCCCATCAAAGCCAGCCCAGCCACCTCCCGGCCCCCCACCCCTCTAGCCCATTTTGCAGAGGGGTGCAAGGTCTGTGCTGCTGGGGGTGGTCCCCAGGGGTCACGGCAGTGCCACCCGGCCCTGAAGCCAAGGGCTGGGCATGCTGAGGGCCCTGGGGTGCCAGGGGATGAACCGAGGGGAGCTTGTGGCCCTGGTGATGGGAGCAAGGGTCCTCGGGGGTGCTGGGGGCACACACAGCCCCCCGGCTATGACAGGGTGGTGGAGGAGCTCTCCCGCAGGCAGCATCCCCTGTGCCCTGTGGGGCTGGGGAGACAGGTCCCCAAAATACCCCCACGAGCTGCCCCACAGCCCACCACCCTCCCAGCCACGGCGGAAGCAGGGGGGCCGGGAGTGGGGTCCCAGACCCCACAAGGAGTGAGGGCTAACAACGTCCCCAAACCCCGGCGGTGTCTGAAGAAGCCTGAACGTGTTCCCTCCATCTACAAGCTGAAGCTGCGGCCCAAGGTGCGTCCCCGGCGGGACCACAGGCCAGGCAAGCGCCCCTCGCGCATCCCCACCCCGCTGGGGCATCGCCCACCTGCCCGCCGGGGTCAGCATCGCCCCTCGGGGCCGCCCAGACCCCCCCCGCCCGGCAGCACACACACCCCGGTCAAGCCCTCCCCAGCCGACAGCAGCGCCTGGCTGACCGAGGATGATGAGGAGTCCTGGGTCTGACCCCTCCCCGAGTGCCGGTGGGGACGGACCCCTCACTCCAAAAACGGGAGTGATGCTGAAGCTGGAGCTGCAGTGCCCAAGGTTGGCATGGGCGGCGTGATGGGGTTGATCCCAGGTAGCCCGGGGGTCCTCCCGCCTTCCCTGTGGAAGTTTTTTTTTGTACTGATAATTCTTCGGGATAAACAGGCACTTTTGTGCTGGTTTGGGTGGAAAAATCCAGCCCCGAATTGAGAGGATGGGATGCTTTCTGCAGGGAAGAGGGGTGTAGCCCCCACTAAAGCAGGGACACCAGGGGCATCCGAAGGTGTAAAACATCTCGAACCTCAGACTTCCCTGTCTGTACCCTGGGACTGACGAGCCTTATGTCTCACAGGTCCAAGAGCCTTAATGAGTGCTTGAATCACTCAGGTTGGGGGGTCACTGTAAGGGCCCCTTGCTGGCCCCCACGGGCTTCCTTGTGGGCGAAGGTAGGAGAACCAGAGGGGTTGTGCTCAACTCGGGGGTGGTGGCTGTCCCTGAGGGTCGTGGGGCCACACCCTGAGCCTGCACCACGGACCCAGCAATGCTGTTTGTGCAATAGAGACGGACCAAAGCTCTTCTGTTTCCACACTTTTTTTTGTGTGGGGGTGAGGAGGGAGAGAGGATAATGCTGATGAGGGGCCACAGCTGCCAGTCTGCTGCCTTTGGGAAAAACAAATGTCCCTCCAGGAGCCCCCCAGGGGCCAGGGATCCCCATCTTCCATGAGGAGACAAAGCCAGCCCCACACACCTGAAGAGACAGCAAAGGTGAGCCCTGGGGCTCCGGGGATGCAAAACCTGCTTGCAAAAATACTCCTGAGGCGGGTACAGAACAAGGGGGACAGACCTGATTTTTAATTCGATTTCAGAGACGGGAGTGCAGGGCGTTATAGGTGGTGTAGACACCTTGGGAATCTCCGACAAGAAGTCCGGGAGGGTAAGGAAAGCCAAGTCCAGGCAACTGGGATGCTCACCGGGGCAGGAGGAGAAGGAAGAGAGGGAAGCATCCTTGGTGGGGCTGAGACGAACCCAGGCATCACCTCCACGCTCACGGGGACAGTGGCACTGCCCTGGGGACAGCGGTGGGGACATCCCAGCCTCTCCCAGGCCCAGGAGCAGGTTGTTTTCAGCAGGACCAGGGTGGTGTTGGGGAAGTGGGAACACTCTGTACTACAGGTGTGAGTAGGGGTGAGGCACAAGGTGCTTGTAGCTGCTGCTGTGCTCCTGGGGGCTCCGATTCCCACACGCCTGGACACGTCCTGCCTCAGAGTCCCTGCCTGCACCCAGGGTGCCACCACCCAGGATATCATCATCACCTACCCCCTCCTGGGCTTTTGGGAAAGCGGCTCTTTGTAGCCCTCATTTTCCTGGGAGCTGGGAAATGCTGACAAAGCAGTGAGAGTTATTATTACTAATATAACTTCCTCTGTCTATAAATTACAATAGAATATAACAATTATATTTATAACCTTTTTTTTTTTCCAAAATACTAAAGAGATGCTATAAAAACCTGTAACTAATTGTGCTATAAACTGCAGGCTACAGGGTTATAACAAACAATGTATTGGCTAGTTGTTGATATGTGTACGTCGGAGCACTTCATAAATGCTTTATTATTAGCATTTACCAAGGAATTTCCTTCTCAGACAATTTGGAGGGATAAAGCTAGCCAGAGGTCGATAAGTGGACTTACACATGTTCATAAATCCTGGCGGGATGAGGTTGGATGGGGAAGCTGGGTTTGCCATGAAGGCCAGGGATGGTGACAAGTGCCACTGCCCTTCCTGGCTGAGATGGAATCGTGTCCTCCCATTGCCTTGTCTCTTTTTTTTCCTTGATTTTCTTTTTTTTTTGGATCAAGGAGTTTGGTTCCCCCAGCAGGGAGGGAGCAGGGTGACCCTCCCCTGGCCCTGGCACAGGGATGGGGTGGTGGGATGCACCGTGTTGGAGCTCAGCTGGACCTGCCTTTCATAGGAAGTGTTTCCAAGAGCACAGTGATGCTGCTGGGAGATGGACACCTGGCTGTGGAGGGGAAGAGGGACTGGTGTCCTTCTGCCTTACTGCCTGGAGCAGCACTGAATACCTCGAATACCTGCACCTCCCTGGTACACCAGGAATCACGGAGATGGTTTTGCTGGAGGATGGACCAGCCACAGATCCTGCCTCAGAAGGTGAGGAGGGTTATTTCCCTGTGCCTCACAGGGGGCAGCCAAGGAGAAACTATGTCCCCTCACTGCCCCACCACCGTTTCTTAACAGGGGCTGCCCTTTGCCACCCGGCCCTGCAGGACAGGACTCAGGCGAGCTGCAAGCCTGGGGGAAAAACATGCTGAAAGATTAAAAAAATAATAAAAAAATTAAACGAGAGTCTCACTTTCCTGCTAGGGATATGCAGAGAGAGAAAAAACCAACCAACTAAACAAAAACGAACAAGCAGGAATGCAACCACAAACGCAACTCCAGCTCCCTATTGCTTCGGAGGCTGCCTTCCCAGGGCCGTGTCTCACCGGGATGGAGGCAGGATCGCCGCCGATGGGTGCGGCGGCACAGGGCGCTGCCCACCCGCCCGGGAGACACCGGGGGTTGGGTGGAAGCCGTGCAAAGCCGGCCGCTGGCTGAGCCCGGGACGCGAGGTAGCGGAGGGGTGACCTGCCCGGCAAGGAGCGTTCCGAGATTATTTGGTATTCGACAGGCTGGCGGGAAGGAGGAACCTTCCTGGGCTGGGCTGGGGCCCAGGGGGATTGAGAGCCCTGGGGAGGCAGCTCCCGGCACCCTGGGGATGTAAGGGGCGGGATGGGGAATTTATTATTATTTTTCCCCCCCTTTCTTGCTTTCACCCAGAAATTCCACTTGGAAGTCTGACTCAACTGAGCCAAAAGAGATCCCATGTAACCTGGCCTCTTGCTGGAGACTGTTCTGTCCTCCAAGGGGAGAAACCCCAGCTCTGCAGGGAGGAAAACAAGACTCTTGTCTCCTTGTGCCCCAGTGATGGAACCACCCCCAGCACATCAGGATAGAGGTGCTGGATCATTCCCTTCCAGGGGTGGGTGATGGCAGGCAGCAGCAAGCATTGCTCCTGTGCTGCCACAGCAGGAACTGGCAAGGATGGACCCGACAGCCAAAATCTGGGCACCCTCTGAGGCACCTCCTCCATCCTCCGGTGCCACATACAAACCCCCCGGGACGGCTTTCGCCTCAAGCTGAGGCTCAGGGATGGCCTGGGGATGCCTCAGGGACCGAGGACCTCCCTCACTCATCGCTACCTCCAGGCAGCCACCTGCTCCAACCTGCCACTGGCCACCACATCACCCTGCCCAAGGTGCACTGTCCCCAAATGTCACCGCAGGGTGCCAGCGCCGATGGGAAGCCAACCCCGAGGTGCCTCCAGCACAGCTCCCACCGCAGCACCATCCCAAGGAGAGCAGAGGCTCCAGTGCTCTCTGGGGAGCCACGGTCCCCGAGGAAGGGGGGTCCATGGGGGCAGGGGGGCTCACATGATGGTGCACCGGTTCCTGCGCAGGGCGCCCTGGAAGCGGATGGTGGTGTGGACGTGCTTGCAGCGGGCGCAGCCCACGCTCTTGAGGAGCTCACTGAAGAGCAGCAGGATGTGCCAGTTGTACTTGGCCGAGCACTCGATGTAGCCGCACTTCCACGTCTTCTTCACCAGGTTGGAGACGTTCCAGCGCGGGATCACCCGGCCCCGCTGCAGGTCCCGCTTGTTGCCCACGATGATGATGGGCGTCTCCGAGGTGCCGATGACCCTGGGGAGGGCGGGTGGTGAGGGGGGAACAGAAGGGGAGGGGGGCACACTGTGATGACTGAGTGGCCCACAGAGCTCAACCCATCCCAAACTGGCTCTTGGGTTTGGCTTGCTGAGTGGGTTGTGCCTCCCCTTGTCCTATCCTCTTGTCCCTCTCCATGGACAGCAACCCACTGTGCCACCCCCAGCTTCTCTCCCAAGGATGGCTTCCCTCACCCACAGGGGGTACCTGCCCAGGGTCCTGCTCCTTCTCCTGCCCCCAGTCCCAGTTTTGATTTTGTCGTTGGGCTTCTGGCCCTGCAAAGGGGTTTTTTCCCAGTCCAGTATCTCATCTCCAATGCCAAGAGCAGGGGAGCACTGGGACCAGCCATACCACTCTGCTGAGAGCTGCAGGACATGATACATCATCCAGCAAAGTGGTCCCTACCTTGTTTCCAGGATCTGCTGGCGGATGGTTTTGATGTACTCGAAGCTGTCAAAGCAACAGATGTCATAGACCAGGATGTAAGCATGGACGCTCCGGAGCCCCCTGCAACACACGTCCGCCCACTCCTGCAAGGTGCAGAGAGGGATCAATCCTGGCTTAGCCCTGCTGCTGGGCCCAGGGGATGCCCCACACTGCTCTGGGGATGGGCATGTAAGGAGACTGCTAAGCCAGCAGACAGCGGGGGGGGTTGAACACTCTCCAGTCCCAACACCCAGCACCCATCTCACCTCTGCTCTGTGACCAACCCTGTGACAGCTGTGTCTGCACCCACAGCCCTTCAGCTATCCCCCCCTCTCCAGAGATCCCTTATCCCTACTTGTTCATCCAGAGGAGAGGTAACAGGATTTGTCAGCCCCAGTTTCTCTCCTGAGCGAGGATTACAGCCTGGCTATCACACAGTGAGGTGTGTTAGGTGAGCTGGGAGCGGGGCCAAATCCAGCCCCCTGCCCTGGATGTAAAAGCTTCATCCTGCAGAGCTGCTAATTAGGTGTGTTAATTAGAGATGCACCCTGCAGGGCAGGTGAGGAGAATGCTGAGCCCCATCCCCATGGATCTGAGTGTGATGGACCAGCAGCTCTGTGGGTCAGAGGGGGAGGGTGGTGGCAGGTCTGTTTGGAGGGGACATGGGGACAGGACAGGAGCAGTGGCTGCTCAGGAACCAGGTCTGTGAGAGCAAGATCAGCAGCCAGAGCAGAGGGAGGCCAGGGTGGCCTCTCCACATCCAAAATTTGGAGTTGTAAGAAACACATGCTGTTGTGAAAGTTTGGGGTTTCTGGGAACAACAGGATTTTTTCCCATGCTGTAAGTGAAAACCTGCCCCACTTCCAGCCATTTTTCCATCCCAGTAGTGGGACCAGGAATGGCAGCCTGTGAAGGCAGCACTGCAAACCCTCCTGAGTGCTTCTGGAAAGGAGAAAGATGCTCCAAGGAGGAAAGGCATCACTTCTCCCTGGGCAAACGCCTTCAGAACCATGAATCAGCCCTTTCTGAGTTTATCGTTGGAATGAAGCAAAACGAGAAGACCTAGAACTGTAGAGAACTGTCAAAAAGGAGCTTTTGGGGTGCAGGTTTGTCTCCATTGCAGACGGCAGCACGGGAAGGAGCTCACAGCGAGTAGAGTGACCCAGCCCCTCTCAGTCCACCGAGGGGAGGAGGTGCTGGGGAGATCCTCATTCTCAGGGACACAAGCGGGTGGAGCAGCAGCGTCTCGGGTTACTCTGAGTCCTGATACACCTGGGAGAATAACAAATCGCAGCTATTTCACCGCACCGGGGTGCCGCTTGCTCCGGCTCTGCGATGACAGGGTGGTTTTCTTCGTGCAGTGCAGGTTTCCCGGGATGCTTGAGAAGGGTTGCACTGCTGGAGCAGGATGTCGGAGAGCCACTGGCTCCTGCTCCTCTCCCAGGACGCCACTGCAGGGATGCTTTTCCTGGGCATGGAGCAGAGTGCAGCAATGTTTCCCAGCAGGCAGAGCTGTATTCTCCACCACGGTCCTCTTCTTTCCCCTCGGAGCCATCCGCCTGAGCACCCTCTCCTCCCTGGAAACCTCCATCTGCTCCCACCGGCCGCCTCCACTTGAGCGCAGCAAGGCAGGGAGTTAATCGAGTGTGTTGCCATCGGCTGCCGTGTCAATAAATTACCCTTTGCTATTTCGGGCTGTCTCTCGCACTGACCTTTCGTTCCCTGCGCTCACCGATTAATTTTTAAACCTGCTCCTCGCCCCTGGAGCACTCGCTTCACCTCCTGCCCGACGGCACAGGGACTCTTGGAGCAATACATGGCCCCTGTAACCCTGTCCCTGTTGGGCACAGGAACACTATAATTAACTGAGGTGGCCCCACTGATGGCATTGCCCTCCAGCGTGGCTGTGGTTGTGGTTGGGCACCTCCAGCTCCTTTTCCAACAGCAGTGACACAACTTGTGTCTCTGGGATGGGGCTATGGCATAAGCTTAAAATCCCCTTTTTCCCCTATTAACCCCCCCAAAATGGTCAGCACTAGTCAGCACTTTCCAGCCTGACACTGAATTTTGGGGAAGTTTTGGAAGCACCTGAGAGCACGGGGGGAGTTGAGGAGGAGCTGGTGGATTCAACGCTCCAAGAACAAACCCAGGCAATGCTGGGGAGTGATGGCCACTCCCAGGAGGGGACAAGTAGGCCTGGGCAGTGGGTACATCAGGGGTCTGGCTCTCCAGGAACCCCTATTTCCACCTGAATGCTCTGGCATTTTCTCTGAAAGCCATGGAACTGGATCCCAATGCTCCAGGATCCACCACTCAGCTGGATGTGGCTGTGGGCAGTCCCAGAGCCACACTCCTTGGAGTGGGATCCCACTGCATTTACTGCCATCAAGCTTTAAAAGGCACTTTAACCTGGACATGCTCAGCCAGTATCCATGAGGACACCATCCCTCACACCGGCTTTAAGCAGCCAAACCCTGACATGGAGGGAGAAGCATCTCCCAAAGAGGAGGAGCCGGGACCCCGTGGAGTCACACAGCAAAACCCCAGGGAGGTCACCAGAGACCCCCCAGGGTGGAGGTTCCCTCGGGAGCACCCCTACCTGCAGGGTGTTGACAGGGAAGGCGGTGATGGGAGGAAAGTCCATGATCTGCAGGTCGTGGACGTGGCCGTTCATGACGACGGCGGGCAGGTAGACACGGCGGGCCGTGGTGGGCACACAGACCTCGCTGAACTCGTTGTAGAGGAACTGCCGGACTATGGCACTCTTGCCCACGCCCTGGGCTCCCAGCACGGCGATCTTGAACGTTGCCACCATTCCGCCGCGCGCCGGCCGCTGCCCTGGTGCTGCCTCTGCGGTGCCGAGGCTGCATATTCCCGTGCAGGGGGCCTCAGCCCCATTCAGGATGCATTTCCCCTCTGGGACAGCCCGTCACTGCAAGGCCAAGGAGAAGCTGGTGAGATCCTGGAGACCCCCTGGTGTCACACTGTTGTTACTTCAGGGGATATTTTTTCAAGGAGGAGCCTGGGGAAAAGGGTTATATTGGGGAGCCCCAGGGTTGGACAACGACCCCAGCACTGCGGGACATCAGAGTCCCCTTTGGAGCCTCCCACTCCACACAGCCAAGGAAAGCTTCATTCCATGAAGGTTCTCACAGGCACATCATTCCCTTTCAGCACCAGAGCAAGGAGACCCCCAGGAAAGTGTCTGTCTGTGGCTCAGGGCTTGCTCAGCCCATCAGCAGCAGGTTCCGGGCTGTGCTGGGGACTTGTTCCATAGCACTGTGGGGACTGTCACCAGCTGCTCCTTCCCAGTGCTGCCTCAAGACAGGGAATCCATCTTCCCTCCGCTTGGACAGCCGGAATTGCCTTTTGCTGGGGTGGGGGGACGTTGCTCTGCGCCTGCGAGCGACAGCTTTAACGTTTAATTTCAGGCTTTGAGCGGTTGGGCAATTAACTTGATGGAGACTAATTTCCCAGCCAGCTGTCGGGGTGAGCCCATGAGCTGCTGGCAGGGCCACACGTGTGGGGGGACACGGGGTGATAACCCACACATGGGAATTTGGGAGCTGAGTCTGAGGAGTCCAAACACTCACTGGCAGTGGGGTCCTGACCAGGACCTGTGATGGGAACAGCAAGGGTGAGGGGATGAGTCCCACTTTTGCTTGCTGTCATCACTAGGAAGCAGCTTGTGCTCCATCCCGAAGTGTGGATGTTTTGACTAATTTGTGATGCTCTGGTCCATTTTCCCTTAAAACCATGCCCGAAGCACAGGGCAGCAGCAGAAAGTGTCAGGTTCAAACACCCTGTTCTGCCTGTTCTGTGGGGATTATTTGCCCCAGGGTGAGCCTGGGCACAGAGGCTCCCACTGCTGGGTGCTGGAGTGGATGTGCTTCCTGGGGTCCCCCAAGCTGGGCCATGGCTCACACCATCCTCACCCCCTTGCAGCAGGACTGGGGACCCTGTCACCCTCTGCTGCTGGGACTGTCCCCTGGGGTGCTGGCTGCCCCCAGCCCTGGTAGCAGGAGTGTTTCCATGCCAAATGCAGGGAAATGGGGGGTGCAGGAGCCCCCACACCCTACCCTGCTCGGGCTTTTCTCCACCAGCAGACAGCACTGTCATTGCAGGTCCTGGGGGCCGCTCTGCTGCAGGGACAACCCTGTCCCTACAAACCTTTCCTCCTCGGAGCAGCTTCCCCAGCTCCTCTGTGGGGCTGGAGGGTGATGGAATAAGACAACTGGAAACCCAGTGCCTGCAAGGCTCCCTAGCACTGGGGCACAGGCTGAGCCTTACTGTGCTACCCCAAAAAACCTGTTCCCCTCTGTGCTGGCACACAGGGACCTCTAATGGGCCCCAGCAAGTGAGCTTGCACCCCAGAACATCTGAGGCCGACCTGAAGGCCCCCAGCCCCATGAGCAGCCACTGTGGGAATCTGAGGCTCAGCAGAGGGACCCGTCGGAGGAACCCACGGCGGGCTGGTGGAGCAGGACCAGCCGGGGGGGCCCCGGGTGCTCAGCACCAGGCTGGGCTCAGTGGGCTGCAGGGCCGGGCAGGGGCTCGTAGGGGGCTCCCGGGATGGGGGCTCCGGCCCCCGTGCGACCTTGGGCACACCGCGACGCCGGGGGCACTCGAAGGAGCAAGCTCTGACCCCAGCGGGGAGGGGGTGGCGGCAGCATCCCGCACTCCGCATCCCGCATCCCACATCCCGCACATCGCACATCCCGCATCCCGCCCCGACTCTCCCGGTGATGCTCTGGCCGCGGCGGGCAGCGCAGCACCCCTGGCCCGCGGTGGGGTGCTGGTGCTGGGGGTACCGGGTGAGGGGGAACATCGGGGAGGGACACCCGCGCCCCCAGTGCCGGCGGGGCGGAGGGGAGCGGGGAGCGCCTGCGCTCAACTTTCGCTGGGGACCCCCCGATCCCCCCATCCCGGCGACCCCCCCGGCTCTGCCCAGCGGTAACTTTGCCCCCCCTATCCCCTCGTTCCCGGCGGACCCCCCGTACCTTGCAGCGGTGGCCCGGGCCGGCGGCGCCCCGGCGGGCGGAGGAGCCATGCGGCGAGCCCGGCGCGGGGCGGGCGGCCCCGCTGCAGAGCCCCGGCCCGGCCCGGCCCCCGCCCGGCGCGGAGAGACCGGGGGGCGGCGGTGGGGAGCGGGGAGCCCGTCCGGGGCACGGCGCGGGGACAGGCGCTGCACGGGCAGGGATGGAGGCAGCGCCCGGTGGGATGGCGGGGATGCCCGCGCGGGAGGCGGGCAGCGCCTGGGGAGCGGTGAAGGGAGGGAGGGAGGGAGGCAGAGCTCAGGCAGGGATGCAGGCAGGGATGCCCGGGAGTGATGCAGGCAGCGCCCGCGGAGAGAAGGACGCTCAGCTCAGGCAGAGATGCAGGGGATGCCCGGGGAGGGATACAGGCAATGGCCAGGCAGGGAAGGGGGCAGCGCCTGGGAAAGGAGGCAAGGAATGCCCAGAGCGAGCCGCAGGAACCCAGGAGGGACACCGGTTTCTCTCGGGGCTCTGGGGAGGTGCCGACAGGAAAAGACCCTCCCAGGTCCCCCCTGCAGTGTGCTGGGTGCAGCGCCGTCACCCCTTCCCTTCCCGGCGCCCAGCGGCATCTGTGCTCTCATGCCCACCCTGAACGAGCCCCCCAGGCCAGACTTCTTCGGGGAAGGAGGGTAGGACCCCTCCCAGGGAGCCTTTCCCTCCTGACACCGCTGCCCGCTGTGCTCTTGGGCACATCACTTCACCTCCTCGCTGTGCCAGCCCCTGGGGTTTTCTCTGTGCCCGCTGGCACTGGGGGGGACCCTCAGCCCAGGATGGTGCCGGGGAGGGACATTTCTGTTGCAGAGTCTGCATTTTGGGTCACCCTGCAAGGAGCATTTACCCGCATGCTGGACAGAGGGGAAGATGATGGTCACACCTCCGGGAGTGTGGTCCAGGCCCCCGGGCACCCTGCTGATGGGCTCCCTGCACCTCTCTCCTCCTCGAAGCAGACCCCAAACGCTGCTCCAGCTCACCGTGACAGCGGTGGGCACCGGGGAGCCTCTCAGTGGGTCTGGCTGAGCCCAAACACCGGCCACGGCTCGTCAGGGCTCCCCCCAGCCTCGTCAGCACCTTTGGCCGGGAAAAACATCATCTCCGGGGGCTCCTGTGCAGAGTGAGGAGGGGGTGCAAGTGGAAATGCAATGCCAGATCCTTCCAGGGGGACAAAGGGAGAGCAGACACAGCCTCACGGCTGGCAAAACGCACAACAGCCTTTGTGCCACTCGGCACCAATGCTGGGACTGGGATCAGCACCAGGCAATGGGGGTCACAGCCCCTTCGCCCTGTCCCACATTACACCCAGGCTTTTGGAGATCTGGGAGTTGTTTCCCTGCAGAGCTGCCTGATGCTCGCAGCTAGGGGAATATTTATGTGTCCCTGGGGTTATTACCAGCCCTAGATGCTGCTCCCCTTCCCTGCATCGCCATGAAGCAGTCCTGAGCTGTGGAATGTTTTCGGGAGAGGGAAGGGATCAGGCTGCACACGAACTCTCCTGCACAATTCAGGCTCCAGCCTCGGGGCTATTTTTAGCAGTTTCCTCTAAGATGCTCTTCGGTTGCAGTTTTATGTGTGAAACTTAATATACGAGGGAGGGGGGAGGGGAGCGGGGCTGGATCCCAGCACGTCCCCGCTGGTTGGGAGGTTTATCCCAGCCTCAGCGACAGGAGTCTGATGCAAACCTAAAATCACCCATCCAAGAGCTCTCATGTCCTGGCACGCAGGTGGCAGCAGGGGACAGGCAGAGCTGATGGCTCGGGGGGCTGCACTCAGCCCCAGCCTCAGCCTCCAAAATCCTCACCTGAGTCCCTGCCTCTTCCCACACCTCATCATGGGCTCAGGGACCTGTTGTCACCTGGTGCTGGCCCTTAGCACATGCACTGAGGCAGGACGTGCACAGAACCAGCAGGAGCAGCAGCGATTTTGGGAAGCCCACCCAGCACAGTGGGGCTGGCTCCCATTCCAGCCAGAGAACCAGGGAGCAACCCGGGAGGTCCCTGTCCCATGGTGTGGGCCTGAGGAACAGGGAAGGCTGTGGGGACCATCCACCCCCGTGGCAGTTCCCAGCCCAGGGAGCATCACCGTGTCGCCTGAGCATTCAGCACTGGGGGCTGACAGTGCTAACGAAGCAATCCCAGCTCACAAGCTGCAGCACAGCCCGGGGCTGGTGCGTCCCTGTTTACAGGGCATGAGTGTGGCTGCAAATCCAGAGCAGCAGGAAAGACTCATTTCTTCAGGAGGAGCCCCTGGCAGAACAGTGAGGGAGAGAGAAACCTTCCCCTTTGCCACAGGATGTGAGGGGACAGCAGCTGACAGGACATAGCCCTGAGCATCTCACAGCAGCTTTTGCTCCTGTTGGGCCAAATGCTGCTCCAGGCTCACTGCCAGCACCATGTCAGGAGGTTACCCCCAGTGGGAATGATGATCCCATCCCAGGCACACCAGGGATGCATGAAGAGACACAACAGCAAGATCAGTGACCCCAAACCAGCCTGTCACTGCTGTTACTTGGCACATACACCTGCTTCTACCATAAAACCATCCCAGCAAAGAGCAACATGGGTTGATCAGTACCTGCCCTTCACAAAGGTTCAAAGTGCCCAAAGCTCCGAGTGCTGCTAAGCCAAAGCTGGGCAGGGGTGAGGGAAACAGTTGCTCTGCTCCAGAGCAACACCTCCCAAACCTGCTACTTGTTCTGTTGTATTTCTGGCCACTTCAAGTACTGAGTTTGGGGTTACCCGAGCTTGGCTCTGGCCCCATACACAGATTTTGCAGCCCAAACCCATCCTGCTTGAGACAGGACCAGCAATGGCAAAGCCCTCTGAAAAACAACAACACCAGCGCAAAGTGATCCAAAACGCATCACTGACCCAGGGTTTTATTGTTTTGCCACAGGGAAAACAGGTCACACTGCACACAGCCCACCTGGGGCCCCAAAAGGGCTAAATGGGTACATCCATCTTCTGCTCCTCATCTGAGCCTGTCCTCACTGCCCTTTGAGATGAGGAGAGAGCAGCAGTCAGAGACTGAGGATACTTGCTGCCTCCTCACCCTGCAAGCCCCTAATTTGGGGTGGAAAAGGAAGACAAAAGGCTCCTGGTGAGCAAACAGTCTCCTTCCCACCAAACCCAGCCTTCAGCCCTGCTGCTCCCGTGGGCAGAGCCGACATCAGAGTGAGCAGCCCCTCTCTCCAGCCCCACAGAGCCACACGCAGCCACAGCATCGTGGAAATGAGTTTATTGACACGGACGGCAGGAAAAGCCTGGAGAGCAACACAACGACGCGGCCAACACTGGAGCGAGCGGAGCGGCAGGAGAGGAGGGCGGAATGTCACCCAGGAGCCCAGGCTCTGCCCTGTGGCACAGACACCTGCACACCCAGGAAGCTGGGAAGAAACTGGGCAAGAGAAGGGGGTGCTCAGCATCCCCTCCCCACGTCGAAGCTGCACTCTCCTCCCTGCCCCGACACAGCATCGCGCTCAGGGCCACCGGTGTTTCCTTAATTGCTCTGTTAATGATTTTTGCAGTGCACCTGCAGGGCTCCGAGCAAATCACCTCCCAGCACATGCTCAAGGGCTGGATGGCTCCAGCTCTGCCCCACTTTTTCCCCAGCCAGAGCACAGGGATTCCTACACAGGGACGCCACTTTCCTCAGGTCCTGCAGCTCCTGGGCCCTGCTGGAGTCTCTCCCAGAGCACTGTGACCTTTTCCCAGCACTGGTTTCTTGGCTGCAGACAGTGCCAAAGCCCTGATGAACGATCTCCCACCGTAAAACATTTGTTGACTTTGAAAGTGGCATCTAAAAGGACGACATGGGGGTTGCTACACGCAAGAGCTTTGTTAGCAGGGGAGGAAATGGTGTCCAAGCATGCTGGGGAGGGCAAAGCCGTTCTGGATAGGGGCTTGGATTAAGCAGGACAAGCTATGGATGGAGCAGGGACATGCAAGAGGCTTTGCTTTCACTGCTGTTGTTGCAGCACTTAGTGGTTGCAATGGGGAGAGTCCACAGCCATGGACAGGAAGGGAAGCAGTCCTGGCCCTAGGGACAGGTCAGAAAAGAGGGGCCAGGGCATGGAGCTGCTCGGGGCAGGGGAGGAGAGCAGGAACCTGGCTGGCCCTTGTCACCTTGTACCTCCAGGCACAAAATGCAGAGCTGCAAATGGGAGAGATGCTCCATGATCTGCTCAACTCAGCCCAGCTGGAAAATGAAGGCCCCCAGGCCAGCAAGGAGCAAACACTGCCAAGCCCAAACCATCTCCCATCACACCACTGCCTGGGTTCTGGGGGACAACACGGGAACAGGGAGAGCCTCTCCGCTCCCCTGGCACACTGGGACACTGCCAGCAGTGGCCCCTCTCCATAGGGGCACAGCTGACACCCACAGCCCCGTCAGGCAAGTGGCACTGCCACATCTGGATGTACCAGGAGCCGCAGGCACTGCCGGGGCCAGCACAGCTCGGGGGACGGCCGAGAAGGCAGTTCAGCCATAGCAGGCACGGAAAGAAGAGGAAAAGAGGGGCTGCAGATGGGTGAGGATGCAGAGACCACACCTGGAGCTCTGGCATGAGCCTTTTGATCTAAGAACGGGCTCCTTTCCTTCATTTCATCCATCGCTGTCCTGCCACCAATCTAGGCCTGCAGCTCCTCCCCACGCAAAAGCAGCCTCACTCCTCAAATCAGCAGCTAATGAGCCAGGGAGATGGCTGGAGTGAAAACACACCATCAAAGCAGCGCTGAGTCTGCCAGCACAAGTGTAATAAAAACCCCTCTTTAGGGCTCCATCCGCCTCCTCAGACCGAACTGATGGCTCTGTTCCTGGTTCCCCGAGGCCCTGCTCACCCTGCTAGAGCCCCACGTCCCTG
The DNA here is from genome assembly GCA_035041135.1 of Platyrinchus mystaceus. Lineage (NCBI taxonomy): Eukaryota > Metazoa > Chordata > Aves > Passeriformes > Tyrannidae > Platyrinchus > Platyrinchus mystaceus. The sequence goes on along the minus strand of JAWWLV010000053.1, from coordinate 6,213,088 downwards.
CAGGGCTCCCAGTACTTCCTTGGAATCACCTTCCCTTTGAGCCAATCACAATAGAAAAACTCAAAAAAATGTATAAAAATATAAAATAAAGTGCAGTGTTATGTTTTCGACACTTTTGCCTTGTTTTAATGAGCGGACGTGTGGCTTTCTGCTTGTTGTTTTTTTTCTTTTTTTTCCCAATGAGCGGTATTTTACAAAATCGAAACTACACCTAAAGCCATTTAGAAAACACTGAACATTGGCACAAAATGGAGAAGCCCACGAGAACGGATGAGTGAGGGGCGAGGGGGACACGGGAGTAGTCGAAGCAGTGGTTACAAACTCCATGGACGCTAAAAATACCAAAGGGGTTTGTTCCCTATCATCGTTAGCACGTGGATACTAATTGCTACCTTGTTTAATCAGTGCCTTTGACTGAAATCCTACACATGAATACAGCTGCTTCCAGTTAGGAGTGCTTTTCCCCGCGCTTGTGGTGAAGGAGGATTTGGGGACCCCTTTTTCCCCCCCCTCCTTCCGCAGGGTGAGGCACAGGCTGATCTCCTGTTAGTTTTTCAAGATGGCATCGTAGGCCTGGTAGATGTACTGGGACACTTCGGGAGCTCGGCATTTCAGGGAGAGCTGTGGAGAGGAGAGGAGAGGTTAGTGGTGGTGCAGAGGGAGGCAGGAGCTTCCTACTGTGTCCACAGAGCAACTGGAAATGTCTGGCCTACAGCAGGGGTTGGACAGCCCACGGATGTGGATGATGACAGCCACACAGAATATTTCTCCTGGTACTGCTTTATTCATCACCAACCCCAAAGTGCCTTTTCAGAGGTACACGAATACATCCCACCGTGGGGTTCCCAAATTCCTTAACAAATGCAGGTGCCCCAGAAGGCATGAAGGAAGGGGACATGGCCCCAAACTGAGACAAGGCTCGTCCTCATGCTGTAAATCCCAGCACTAAACCCGAGGGCTTCTAACGATCTGCTGCTCAGTCCTGACAGACACAAACTTGGCTGTCACCCCTCTCTAAAGCAAAGATCAGGCTGAGACCTGGCTTGTGGCATCAATCCTTGTGCAAACACTTTAAATCACCTTCCAGCTCTCGCTTTCACCCTGCGGGTCCCCAGACCAGGGATTTTTCTTGAAGCTCCTGGCACAGCTTCCAACAGGAGATAAATCCTCTAACACGGGACGTTCAGACACACAGATCCTCAGGAGGGGAGCAGAGTTAAAGAGAAGAATCACAGGGGTGCATGAGGCAGGACAGGGAGCACCCTTCCCACCAGCCCCAGGCTGATGCCAGCACGAGGCCAAAGAGCCTCCGACACCCAGACAGCCGGTCCCTGCTGCAGGGCATGAACACCCCTCCTCTGTGAGAGGGGGAAGGGCATCCTGGCTATGCTTTCTCACTAATATCTCTTGGCTTTATCTCCGGGTAACCTTGGCAAGTAACTGCTCATTGCTGAGCGGGCACTATCCCAGCTCACTGGTAATTCTGTTGTTTCTCACTTTTTTCCCAGTTCAGTGGGCATTCCTAACCCCCAGTCAAATTAACAGGATCTCCCCCAAAACGAGCACGTTAGGCCAGAGCAGGGAGAAGCTGCTCTGCATGTGAGGTGAGTTAGCAGGCTCCCAGCCTGCACCACGTTGCTCTCCACAGTCCAACTCCTCACCGTGTAGTTCGGGTTCCCCGGCTGGATGCGAAGCTCAGCCAAGATCCAGATGCCGTTGGTGAGCTTCAGAGACTGGTAGAGCATGTCCTGGCCCTCCACGTTCCTCTTGGCAATGGTGTAGACGTTGTTGTTCTGCAGTTTGCTGGAGACAGTGTCTTCAGAGAGAAGGAAGAAGAAAAAACACATCTGTTAATTCAGATTCATCATCTGCGGCGACAGGAGAGCCCAGAGGAACATTCCCAGGATGCAAGCGTACAAGGAAACACTGACTTCTTCCCTGGGGACAGGAGCAAACATGACACAAGGAATAAAAATTCCAATGTGCTTCATGGACCCACCTCCTTTCTTTTAGGCTGTGATCCCTTGCTAAGTATTTGGCCATTTTACAGGGCTTTCACTTACTGCTCTGGGTCATTCAGGACTTACTGCCTTCATCAAGGTGAGACTCTCAAGGCAGCTCAGAGGGCAAGAGAACTCTCTTTTATCCATAACCCCCCATCAGCTGCAGGCAGGCTAACCTGGAGGCAGTCAAAAGTCAGAACAAGAATTTGGAAAAGAACAAAGATCACTGCCTGAGGTCCTGTCCCTACCCTGACAGCTCCCTCCTGCTTCCCTCACACGCAGACACTTCTGGCCGATTCAATGTCATACCAAGGCAGGAAAAATCCTTTCCTTTATTTTCGAGCAATTACTTGAGAGGTAAAAACCCACAGACATGTCTCTAGACATCACAGGGCTGTGATGCAGTTTTAACACAGTCTGACCTCAGCCCTCCCAAATGACGTGTGATTTCACCTGCAGACCTGCACGGATGTCATCGTGACACACATTATTTCTACGGGAGCTCTCGAGGAAACCAGAACAGAGGCAAATACGCAGAACACAAAGGCTGAAACCAGCAACCTCTGTGTGCCAAGGGGCTTCTCAGCACGGAGCAGAGCAAAACTCAGACTTTAGATGCCAGGAAAGGGGCATATCCACACTTTGGGTGGAAGGCTCAGGGAGGAAGACACCACATCTGATAAACATCATTGGCAAATTCCCATTCCTGGTGCCCAACAGGAGAAATTTAACTCCCTGCTAGGGCAAGTGGAACACCTTATCTATGCTGGGCCACTACCAGCAGGTTGGGCACTTTTGACAAAAAACAAGGGAGAGAAATAGCCTTAAACCAGCTTGCACTGAATGCCCAGAGACTGGAAATGTAGTTTCTATCTCGAGGTGCACAGGGAGCAGGAGAACAGCAGAGAAGCAGCAAAGTGACCCTGCAGCTCTAATCCATCCCTGCACCCACAAACACCAAGATGCACCTGTGCCAGATTTGAGAACAGACACAAATCTGTGCTGGCACATGGGGGGATTAGAGAGGGGACAGCAGAGTCTGTTCATGCATCAGGGAACGGTGGAAGGAGGAAAGGAAGGGCCCCACAAATCCATACCCTGATGCAGAGACTTGGATCTGCTGTCTCTCCCCGGGGCAGGGCTGATACCCAGAGCTGTGGAGCACTCCATGGGCAGCCTGGACCCTCTGCTGAGCACCTTTGCTCCCCAGGCTTCAGAGCAGCTACACACGGGTCGAGGATGGTTCAGGCATCCAGCTACCCAGACACACTCAGATTTAGGCTTCCTTCTCTTCCCCAGTTACTATGGAAACTGGCAGATATAAGTAACTAATGAGATCTTTTGCTTAAAACCCCTCATTCCCTGTCTCCTCTTCCCACCCATACTCCTCCTCTACACAACAAACTCATCCAGACTAGGGAAACAGGCAATGCAGAGCAGTCCCCTCACAGAAAGTGTGGCTGGGAGAGACATCACCCAGCGGGGATGAAGCTGAAATTCCCATCTCCTCATTCCCCCAGAGGGAGAGCAGCCTCCAGGGCTGTGTGAAAGGCTCAGTGTCCAGCACAGGCACGGGCTCAGAGGGCACATCCTTGTCAGAGAGGGAAGCTGAAATTAAATGGGATTTTGTTTGCGCAGTTTTGACAGGCTGTGGTTAAACCTCACCCCTTTGGACATGCATCCTGAAGGTGGAACTATTGCCAAGGACTTTCTCCTGCCATCATTACATCGGCCACAGCAGTCTCCCCTCCACTGGGGGAAGCTGTGGGAGTAAAGGCATTCCCTGGGGACCAGGAGTGCAGGACTGGAAGCACAGCTGCAAGCGAGAAGCTGTAATTTTGGCAGCTGTGAGGCTGCTACCCCATCCCACGGTGTGATGGCAGAGGAGGGGAGCTGTGCTTTGGGAGCACAGTGGCTGAGATGGGGCTGCAGGGCAGTAGCTCTTATGCCAAAGCCCTTGTGTGATGGCTCCTCTTGCAATTTAAACACCCACAGCCTCTGCCGAGGGGCAGATTTCCAAGGAGGAACATGCTCGTAAGGGGACACAAGGAGGGAAAGTGAGGCAGGGCAATTCCTAGGAAAGCCTGTTTTCTACTTCCCTGTCTGACCTCAGTTACCCTCCGAAGAGAGCAAATAGCCCGACCAAAACATGTCCTGCCTCAGCCAGACACCCCCAGCTATGTGAGCAGGCGAGAGCTGATGCTTGGCTTGTCCAACTCCTCCTGCCCCCTCTCTCTGCACCGATTTGGGGATTGGCCAGAGCCGATCCCCTCTCCCCACAGGTAGCATCTCCCGTCCCTCCCGCGCTCCGGAGTATCAGGAATTTGGATTTTGGAGACCATCAGAGTTGCTAAGCAACAGTGCCAGGCTGTGCCTGGCTGAAGGCAGGACCGCTAATGCCATGTGACAGCACAGCCTTTAAAAAAAAACAACTAATAAACCCAGGCAGATATTGCTGGGAGCAGAGAGCTGAGCCCAGCTCTGCACAGGCAGAGCACAGCACCCACCAGAGCCCCAGCGAGGCAGGAGGAGGGCTGAGTGACTCTGGGGGCTGGTGACTCTGCAAACCAGAGCACAGGAGTCCTTTGGCAAGATGCACAGTCCACACCTGACCTTGCGCAGCAACTTCCCGCAGGGCTTTTTCTTTTGGCTCAGGGACTGTTCTCACAACCTTCTTGAAGTAAAATGTAAGGACACGGGGAGATTTGCCCATCACCAGGGCCAGGGAAGCTTCTAACATCAGTTCATCTTTCAGGATTGGGTTTCTGGGTTTCTTTTCCCTTCTAAACAGAATTCTTTACCTCAGATCAGCAATTAAATAATGCACACGGAAACACAGGCACACAGGGAAGAACAGCTGGACAACATCTCTTCCCTCACACTGAAGTGATCCAAGTGCTTTTTATCAGCACTTTCCTTATGGGTAAAGCAAAGGACATGCTTAAAAAATATTCTACCCATCAGCTTAAGAACTTCATTTCCGAACTCAAACAGCCAAGATGACCAACTGGCAACCACAGGGGTTTCCACGAAGGACATGCACAATTCAGAGCCAACATCAACAACACACCTTTCCTGAACTTGGTGGCATTCTGCAACAAGCACTGGATATCAGAAAGGAAAATTTAATGACTATATTTTGTGCTGTGGTAGCTGAGAACATCCCCATACCATTTTCCAGCACCACCTGAACGGTTCTGAGCATCCAGCCAAGAGCTGCATTCAGACACCAAACGCAGACTCTGATGCAGTGGGGAGGCACTTGGGGCAATATGATGACAGGACATTAATTTTCAAGACATGTAATATGCACTAGTGCTGTAATTTATTAAACTTTCAGGTACAAGATTTGCACATACAGAAAAAACCCAACATACCAGGGAAGCTTGTGTATGATTGTCCCCCAGGTTGTTTCATCAGAAAAATCCAATTTCTCTTTGTTCTGGCATTAGCAAATTACTCGAGGGAGAAAAACAAAGTGACCACTGCATACCAATAAAGCCACATACAACTCTAAACACAAAAGCTGCTGTTTTACACCAAACTGTGGACAAGTAATAAGCAAGTAAAACCAAAATTCGTAGAACTGCTGAACAGCACAGCAACTAATTGCCTCCCATTTAATGGCACTCAGTCTTCATGTGCAAGTCAGCTTGTCCTCTTTTACTCTGTGGGTTTGAGTAAGCAGAATTTAAAAAAAAAAAAAAGAAAAACATTTAGCTAATCTGATTTGCATATCCTAATGTAGTGATCCTTTAAAATTTAGTCAAACTTAGCACATTGAAAACACAGTGTAAACAAGCCAAACTGAGCTTTAGTGCACACTCAGTTACAGAGGAAACCTCAGTTGGTCTAAGTTGCACCAAAAGCACCCAGAGTATTAGAGCTGTAACAGACTAGGAATCTATTTTCATGCACTAGATTCTTGAATGTTCATTAACCCCCCCCAATCAATTAATTTAGTGCTGGATTCATAAGAGATGAGAATGCTAGGCTGTAACCATGACCTTGTGTTTTCATTATTTCTGAATAAAGTTTTCTCCATGGAACTCTCCCAACCTCTTCCTAAGATGCACATGCATGAAACAGCTCTAATGAATTTCAGATGTGCAGTGCATCCTAAGAACACCTTGGTCCCATGACACAGCTCCAGACTGGCTCCTCCATGGCCATACAGCCCTCAGGAACAGCCTCAGGCCAGCACCAGCTCCCACCTCTGGGAATCCAACCCTCAAATTCACAATTAAGCACTCATCTCTCACTGAGTCACTGGGAACAGTGGGAACACCTTCAAAGTTCCAGGATTTGCTTTTTTTTGGAAATTAAGATGCGGGAGACATGGATTAGAGTGGCCAGCTCTGACCACCTAAGGATACCTGCTCCTCATCCCACAGCCTGGACCTTACTCTTGGATTCAGCTTGCTGTGCTGGGGGCTTCCAGCAGCAGCCAAGATTTTTCTGGTTGTCCTGTGCACTGTTTTGGGATGAGCTGCCAGGGACAGGAGCTTTTTTTTTGTGCCATCCCTGTTGCAAGCCATCAAAGCTCAAATCAATCCTATCTGGCTTGCCTTGTGGGCACAGGATGGATCTTTTACCTACAGAGGCCTGGGAGCACAGACTCCCACAGAAGCACCTCCGCTGACTGACTGTGTTTATCTCCTTTTTGTTTGAAGGAAGAAAAGCAATAACCTGAGGAAAAGTCTGCAGCTTGCACAGGAGGTGCTGTAAGGTGATTGTTGCATGGTGACAGACAGCCCTGGATGTACAAGAAACGCACAAGCTGCTTTTTTGATAAAATCCCAGCCCCTCACAAATCCCCATTCCAAGCCTATCTCACTTTGGTTTAGAGAGAAAGAAATTAAAATTTCAGTTTCTTCATTGAAGAATAGCAGCATCCCCTGGCTGGCTCCTGTGTGTTCACACAGAGCTTAAGCTCCACTTCCACTGGTGCAGAAGCAGCACAGATGGGAACACTCAGGGAATTAAAGGCTGTTTGCAGCTGGGAGAAGGAAAGACACGTGCAGGGACCACACTCCTGATCAGCCTCTGCCCAGCAGCCCAGCTTGGCACCTTCTGCTCCATCCAAATCCTACTGCAGCCACAGCTCCAAGTGGCTGGTGGAGCTGCCTTAGGGCACATCAGCTGGGAGCAGAGGTATTTTTAGCTCACAGCTGAATTCACATCACCAGGCTGGAATCGGTGAGACCGAAGCATGAATGGCAGGGTGCGTCCCTGAGCACTCGCCACCGAGTGGGTGGGCCCACACTAGGCATGAATTACTGATCCTGGGCATGAATTAGTGATCCTGGGCATGAATCAGTGATCTGAGCAGATGCAAGGAGGGATAACGACTCACGCCTCTGCGGAGCCAGCAGCGCTCACAAAGCTTTTCGCTGTGCTGAAGGGCTGCACAAACCCAGCGTCTCCTCAGGTCTGGAGAGGAGCTGCTGAAATCTGCAGAGAGTTTTGTGCAGCTCTGCCACATGACCATTGTGAACCTTAATCTGCGCAGTGACATGAGCTGCACGTGGTGGTGTGTCATGAGTGAGCAACAGAACAACCGACAGCCCAAATCGAGAGCTTAACTCTGGTTAGACATCTCTCCTAGGAGAGTCTTTGGAACATGACAGGAACCAGTCTTTCCTCCACAGGGATCAAGTTCCTAAAGGTTTTATACCCAGAGCCGCTCTTCTTGGAAGAAAGGAGGTGTCTTTTCTACTATTTTCACTGGATTTGAACAATCAAGAATGTGAACCTTGAAACATTATCACCCGACTGTGGCAGGTGGCCAGACACACCCTTGCTCTGGAGTAAACTAGTAGCAAGATGGATTCAACTGTTGTCAGAGCTCATCCAGCTTACTCTGCCTTTGCCACGGTGTGCAGCAGCTTGCCATGCTGTGAGAAGCCTCCATCCCTGAGGATGCTGGAAGTCCAGCGCTCCATGGGTTTTGGACTCTGGCTGATCCTTGTACAGGCAAGGCTTGATGCTCCCAGGATGGTCTAAACTAGAGGAGTGTATGATGATCAGATGCTCAGATGATATCAAGGTGAGCAGACTGAGTCAGGGTAGATAAAACCCAAGGGACTAAGACAAGCACACAAGATTTTCCCAGTTATCCCTCCTGCAAGCTACCAGCTTGCTCCGTGCCCCAGCCCAGGTGGGCAAGGAAGGGAATGGCCGGTGGAGTCGCAAGAGGGAGGAGGTGTTGGCAGCGGAAATCCAGAAACAGAACCTTCAGCGGATGGAAGGGTTTGAAATCTGTTTATGAGACATGACCCACTTTCTGCCGTACACAAGCCAGAGAGGCTGGCAGATCCCACACACCCCCGAGCATCCCGAGTGACGGATCGCACTCAGGAGAGGCGCTGCGGCCAAGGCTCTTCCCGCCCGAGCCTGGCAATGGCTGCAGATCCCACTGCAGAGAAACCACCCGGCGTTCCTGCCCTCTCCCTGCAAACTGGGAACATGTTCTGCTCTGAGTATCCCCAGTTCAGGCAGGCCTGGACTGGCAAACCCTCCTGGAACGGGGAGCATTCTGTCACTCCACATTTTATAACATTTTCTTCCGGAGGGAGGAAGGGGACAGGCCAGGGTGCAGGATCGCCAGGGCTCATCTTCCCAGCCATGCACCCTCCTCTCTCCCTCCCAGCCCACATCCTCTGCTAGCCAGCACTCCAACACCAAACAGAAGAAGCTTCCAGCGTTTCTGATTGGAGAGGAAGAGCTCTGGATGCAGTCAGGACATGGCCAGGGCAGAAGGCACCACCAGCAGCAGCTCTGCAGTGCAGGGGGAGAGGCGATGCCAAGCTCGGCCGGGAGCAGAGGGAGGGCCGGGGGAGGCACCGAGGTTGTTCTCATTTGAAACCCCACAGTGAAATCAAGTCATAAGGTCCAACAGCTGCTATTTTTTTCCTCCTCTTCCGTGCTCCATCTTTTATATTCCAAAACAGTAATAATTATGAGTACAAAGAGACCCATGGTTTCTGTCTGCAATTGAAGCATGAGGGTGTTCATTGTGTAATAGCAGGCATGAGAGAACAAAAAGGTTACAGGGTTGGTAATCAATAGGGACACTTCTTTCATCTGTGAAACACAGCAGTTTATGGTAGAATCACTTGGCTCCTGTCCAGAACCTTTTGAACAGGAGCAAAGCTGCTACACTGGCCCCATTCCACTCTTTTACACTCCATCATCCTTCAGCAGTAGTAAGGTCATACGTACAAGTAGGATGCTCACAGAGGCAACTAGATGGCTAAATAGACTGAACAGGACCAAATTTGATCAAAATGCATCAACAGCTCAGCTAACAACAGCAGACCAAAGCTCTTCTCACATGGCCTGTCCTCCATAGACATCACACCACCTTATAGTGTACATAAGGGTACTCATTCACAACAGAAAGAAGAAAGTAGTTGCCAAAAGGTGAAGTGAGTGGCCCAGGATGATGCAGTAGGTCAAAGTCAGTGCTGGAACACCTTGTCCAAAACTCACAGCAGCAGGACAGGGCTGCTGAACAGCCCCAGCACCGTATTCAGCTCTATTTAAAGTGCAGCTTTGCAGGGAAGCAAAGTATAAAAGAGAAAACAAGAATACACGGCCCAGAAAGAAAGGAAGAAATAGATCGGTAAAATCAAAGACCTGGGATTTTAGATGTGCTTTTATGGGGACCCAGCTGAAGTTTTTCCCTGAAACAAGCCCTGGGATCCCAGGCTGCTCTGTTCATAAGCCAAGGCTGTTCTGTTCAAAAGTGCAACAGTCATCTATTCATTAACCATAAGGTTATTTTAACAAGGTGATATTAATGAGGTGGTGTTTAGTGGCCATACATCAAAAGTGCTTTCAGTATGGGAGAATTAAGCTACTCACCAGCATTCAGGTGACAGTCTTTAATCTGGAACTGAAGCTCATTTTCATTTGGGATATCCTTCCATGTTGCAAGGAAGACCTGGCGCTCTAGAAACGAGAAAGATGATCAGCACTGTAGGATCCTCAAAGGGCCACAGCATTAATTAATGCACCACAGAATGTTTTAAGGCAGACACACAAAAGAGCTTGTGGTCACTTTCTGCCCTGCTGTGGACAGATCCAGGATATGCTCCTATAACAACCTCAGTCTCACTGTAAAAGCAGCAAAGCTTTGATGGATTTTGGCCCCCCCCAAAAAAGAGACAGTCTTTAACAGATGAGCTATTTACAAGCCAAGAACAGGCAAGATTTGACAAGAAGGAGCAAGATGCACACTAACACATTTAGGATTATGTTAGTGAAAGCTGATTTTCAAGCAACTTCCCAGCCAATTCAAAAACAATTCAATAAAGGAATACAAAAATTACAGTGAAAGTGGCATGGGGGCAAAACCCAGACGCACTTGAGTGAATCAAACCCTCAAAAAACCCCAAACCCAAACCAACACCCAAAAAATCCACCTGAAAGAAAACAGATCTGTCCCTTGCCTGGCAGAGAGAATCAGAGCAGAGGTTCTGGCAGCTACTGGAATTGGAGGACAACAAGGGCAGGCTACCAAAGCAGATCAGTTCCGGCTGAGAGATGCATTGGCACAAAGGTCATTGCCAAGCACACACCAATCTGAGCCATGAGACAACTGCACCCAGCTGGGCATTGCCAGCACAGTCTGTCTTGGAGGAGCCTGACCACAGGCCTAAAAGCACTCACCCATTTTTCCATCCTCTACAAAGAGCACATTGAGAGGAATTAGGCAGCTGAAGTAAAAGACATCGATGTTGTTTTTCACAGCCACCTGTTACAGAAGAAACAGGGAGGTTAAAGAGTCTCCATCAGCCGGAAATTCAAAGGGATCACAGGATTTCACACAGGCTCATCACCCCGGAGTGCTCTCTCTGAGCATTGGCCATCTCCAAATGTGAGACTCCCCGGAGGGATGTTACTGAGCTTCTAGGTAGTTTCAGACAAGGACCAGTCCCAACCCTCTGCACTCACTCCATTTTCTCTAAAAGCTGCCTTAATCTTCTCCTGTGAGCCTTTCGCCATTGCTGTTTCAGAGCCAATTGCACTGATGGGCTCACAGCAGCATCCTTGCTCTTTCCTGCTCTTGTCCAGCCTCTCCCTCTCCTCATTCCTTACACCTCTGAGGTACAACCCCACCTCTTGGCCTCACACAGTTACTATTGTGCCTGTCATATTGCACATCAGCTTCTTCATCACCCCTCTTTGCCATCTCCCTCTCATAATTCCCCAGCTCCAAAACCCCATGTATTCTTTACTTGCACCTTAATTTCCTTATTTTTCACCTCCTTGATTAGCCCTGTCTCAGTCCAGACACTTTATAGAGCCTCAAGTGCGTCCATTGCCTGCATCTTCCTTGCAGCATCACCCAAGCCTCCTGCCTGTACCTTAGTGAAAGCCATATAGGGTGTTGATTCCTGGAAGAAGAAAGCCCTGCCACAGAGCAATCAGGGCAGGTGACAAAAGATCACTTCACAAAAGACTTAATTCTCAGTGTCATTAAACTCTGCCAGCCAGGGAGATGCACTGGTTTGCCTTTATCACACACACTTGCCATGTTACCCACTAATCTCTGCTAACAGAGAGCAACCTCGCCTTCAGTTCTCCCCAGGCTGAGAGCTGAGGGTACAAGCAGGAGCAAACTGGAGGTCTGAGAAGTGCACTGTCATAATGTAGCACAGAAAAAGGCAGCTCTGGGCTTTATTTCCATGCCTCTCACGCTCTCCCCACGTCAGCCCACACAGCGATAGCCTGTCAGGGGAGCACAGCTCAGCACACACCTGCCATTGCTTCCAACCAAGGAATCTACAGCCTGGAAGACAGACCCAGAACTGAGTCCATATGGGGAATTTCAGGAGCCATTTGAGCTCCCCCTTCCTTTGAAAAACCCCAGAAGGAGTTCTCTGACTTGCCACCCAGCTGAAACACAAACCAGACCATGCTAAACGCTGAGCCAAAGGGATAAGTTGGCTGCTACTAAGATTTATGCCAAGACAAACTCCATTGACATTAATTACAATATACTGGTGTCCTGCTGAGAAAATCCATTGTCACATAGTGGCAAGTTTAGAAAGACACCCCCCAATGTTGGTAAAAGCCAGCTGTGGATAGACAAAGGAGGGGAATAAACCAGAGAATCTGAACACAAGACAGCTGATTAGAACATGCATGTAAGCCAGAGGACAAGTAAAAAGAGATCAAGCTCCCAAACAAACTCTTCTGGCAACTGGGAAGGTCCTAGAAGTGCAAAGAACTTCAGAAAGGTAGATATGACAGTCTATGGTGTTTCTACTTCCAGCCATCAGTAAAGGTAACAGCTTAAATTTAATTCCCACAGTGCAAACCAGCTTAAGAAGGGATTAGTTTAAAGCCCACTAAAACCACATAAATGATGGTGCAACTGAGAAAAAAACCTGGCAGTGGTCCTCTGTAACAGGGAGCTGTTACGTGCTTCCATTGCTGGCGTCACACGAGTTGGAGTGTACAGTGTTGGAGCTGGAGGCACCAAAGCCAGGGGGGTAAAAGTAGATTGGTGGGTGGATTTCAGTGATTCACCTCTGCAAAATGTGACTGAACACACTGGGTGAGTAGCCAAAAACACACCTCCAAGTCTGGGAGGGGAGAGCTGGGGGAAGGACAGCAGTGTAGCCATTCCAGATGCTGTGCTTGGATATAAGTCATGGAGATGAGCCAGAAGAGGGAAAATTTAGGCTAAATGTCTGGGAAAACTGATAGTGAGAATTATTAAGCAGCACAAAATTCCTCTGAGGAAGAGAGAAGCTCCAGTGCTTGGACTATCTAAAATCAGCCTTGACAATGCTCTCAATAAGAGGAACTGTAGAAAAACAACAAAGCGGAACAGGGACTACACTGCATGACCCAAGATCTTTTCCAGCTCTGATTTAATGATTAATTGCCTTGCCTTAGAACAACAGAGATTACTTAGCTTTTGCAGCTAATTGTTGTTGCCATACAACAGCAGTTTCTTACAAGAGGGGCTGGAAAGCAGAGCCTTCTCTCCAGTCACGGTTTGAGAGGCACACTCCAAATTAATATGCCAACCCTGTCCCTGCAGTTATAAGGATGCTATAAAAAGGTATCTGCTGACCTGCTTCTCAACTCTGCAGAAACATACTGAGTAAGCTGCTTTGGCTATACTCTGGAGAGCTACCCAATTAAGATGCTCTGAAGTGCAATTTCTTCCCAGTAAAGAAAAATCAAGCCACATGCCAGCCTTCCTCCCAAACTGCATCACCAAGTTCAGTAATGACATCACATGTCACCTTGCAAGTACCTGTAATGATGCAGAAACCAGCTGTTACAAGTAACTTTTGCAAAGAGGAAAGGAAAAGCCTATGGTCTCCTTAAACCTACAGCACTAGGACAAGGCTGGTGAGCTTTTCAAGATAAGCTTCCATTGTTCAGCACCCCACACTCCCCCTAAAAAGCCAGGTATGCCCTGTTAGCACTGTGGCCCACAAAATCTGGTCAATGAAAAGGCACCTGAAGATATCTGGATGAGGAAATTTGCGCCAAGGAAATGCTAAGAAGCCCTTCCAGTCAGTAACAGCTTTCCAGGGTCATGCTTTGATCCACATCAGAAGCATCCAATGCCATCTGACAGGCTACAAAAGCAATCATGGACGGAAAGCAGATCCACAGGAGTGTCTGCAAGAAACTGAACAGCTAACAGCAACTTGCCAAAAAAATCCACTGCTCCTCAGGTAGGAACATAGTCCTGAGACAGTCAATGACATCTGAAGTGATACCAGTAGCTGAGAAGTCTCTCCAGGTTTGACACGCTCGAAGGAACCTCTACTTCCATTCCATAAATTCTGCAGTCCACACTAACTTTCCTCATGGCTCTGCAGCTTTAACCTGCCGACCTGGACATGAACTATTAAATCTCTAGCTAGAGCTTCAGCCTCAGACATTTCAGAGTTGAAAGAGAAGCATTTTTAACAAAAATGGCTTTCTATCAGCAACCATTTTGAGAGGAAAAAAAAATATTAGTACCTTGTGAATTTAGTCAAGCAGCCTACAAAGCTCTGAGGGATAGAAGTCAAAAGGTGACAGATTCCTGTGTGATGCTTCACCGATGAAAAGGTGTGAGCCCACTACAAATTGGTACAGGGTTTCAAATCTCTTACATCTAGTTCGTGATCTGACTAGAGGAAGCAGCACCTCTGGAAATAACCCCTGGAACATATTTGCTCACCCTGTAGCACGAGCACCCTTCTGGTGACCTTCCCTGAAGTGCAACTCTCTGAGAGCCAACATATGGTATTTTGGGGAAGAGGTACCTCATAAGAACAAAGTTAAGCTATTTTATTCAATAGTGTAGGTTTCTGATGCTGTAAATCCCAGACTTGAGCATAAGAACTGACTTTCAAAGTCAAGTCTGAAAGCAACACAGATGCTTTCCATCAGCAGCAAGTACACAACATACCCACTTGGAATCCCATTAGCACCTACACTAAATTAAGGATTTACTTCTAGTTGGGTTTTGCTTTAGAGCCTGGTAACAACCAAACTGTCAAGACAAGAACAGCTCTCCACTGCAGAGCCTTTTTTACCTCTGCCAGCACAAGGTCACGGTTTGTTCTGTGACAGTCTGCTGCTCTGCCTGTCACATGCCCCCAGGGAACGCTGCTCCTTCACTTCATTTTGTGTGACAGGTAGGGTTCTTGGGATCCTAGGGGTGTTTGCAGCCGCTGCCAGGCGGATGCCTCCAGGCAAGAGCCTGGAGCTGGGCACAGGCAGCAAGGCTGGGGTACGTCAATGGTCAGGGAACACAGAGTCACTGGCAGGGTTACACTCTTGTGTGCCTTGCTGTACTTGGAGTTCAAAATGCACATTTTATCAAATATGCTGTACCACGTGGCAGACCTGCCCTTAACCAGCAAACCAACAGCTTTCCCAGCTGAGTTAGGAACTGGCCACAGATGCTAAGCTGTGATCCAAGTCCCTAATTCAGGGAGTTCCCAGGAGGATTGTCTGCTGAAGTAAGACTCTCACGAGTACAGACTGTTAAAAAATAACCTAGGCAACAAGCCCAACAAAGCACCTTCTCCCTCCAGACACCCAAGGCTCTTGTGTGGTGGTTGGTCAGTGATTTTGACACAGCTCACACGTGGGCAGATACCGTGTCATTTATCAAGTAGGCTCTGGAGGGTGAACATCTGCTGGCAGGACTTGCTGCTCACATCGATTCTCACCCTTGTTTTCATGGAGAGCTGAATGTGTGAAGTCTGTTTCCAAGTACCGAGTGCTCTGTTTGTGCCCTGAGATACATTAACAGCTCTGATGAATGAGAGCTCCAGCGGTTCTGCACTGTGAGGAGGAGCACAGGCAATGAGTTACAGCAGAGCTGGGTGTGGAAGGATAAGCATGATCTAGTGCATGTGCAAGGTTGGTATTTTCCTCAATGAAGAAGCTGCACCTTCCTCTGCCTTTACAAAAACACTTTGCCAGACTCATTGCAAGAAACCAAAGCGTTCTGCACCTCATGCTGCTCAGCAGCAAGGGAGAGGTTTGTGTTTCAAAGTGCCACTTTCCAGGGAGAAATGCAGCTCTTGGATCCTTCCCTTTCCATACTCATCGTATCATTTCACAGGCATTTTGGAAAACTGAAGCTATGCTGCTTTCAGTTGCATGCTCAGTAGGTGCAACAAAGAGGGCTGGCAGCTGACAGCAGGAAACGCTGGGGAATTGGACACGCTGATGGGGAATTCTGAATGTGGGTCCCAAGGGTGGCTCCAGCCTCAGGCAGCCCTGCTACTGTAGCTTGTTTGTAATTGTATTGTCTCCTGCAAGGGGTTGTCATCTCACAGATTACCATATTTGTGCCATGACAGGCCAGGCCTGAGCTCTGAAACTCTTGCAGCAGGTTGGCTCCACTTCACTCATTTCCAGGGTAAGAGAAGCAATTCTCGTGCCCCCAAACAGGTATTCCAATTTCACAGAATTTCATAGCCCTTAAAAGATCATTTGTTAGGAACAGTGGTTCACTTTAGCATAGAAAGGCTCTCAACCCAGTCATTTTCTAGTTCCAAATTTGACTCAAAATATCTGAAAAAAGTCAATATTCCTCACCAGTGCCAATCCCCATTTCAGAACACAATTTCCTCTTTGAGAGCTGCAAGTTTCAAACACATGGTGGCAAATATACCCCACCCAGCCCACCTCTTCCATCAGGCATGACCCTAACAGCCCACAGGTCATCAGAGGGGTATCACTGCTCTGACTGTGAAAAGGCAACTACAGGACCCAGGCAAGCCTGTACAACTACCAGAGTCATCTCCATGGCTGGCAAACACTCATGAAGCTCAATGCAGCCTCTCAAGAAGCTCTGGGCAAGAGCTTGTTATCATTTACAAATGCCATGTTCTGCAGAGGCAGCTCTGGGCAGGGGAACACAGCACCCACGAGTGCCAGGTTGCCTCCAAAATGCCGACAAGGCACTGCAAGAGTGTTCCCCAGCAGAAGTTAGCAGCACACAAACAACTAAATCAGATTTTCTTCAGCAACAGGCACACTCCAAATGCACCTGACAGCAGCGTTGTAATCTGTAAGAAATGAGAGATGAACCAGAGAGCAGGGATTGGAGTTTGTTCAGCCCTACTGTGCTGGGTCCAGTCTAACTCCGGCTTTACCCTTTGAATCTCTGCCTGGCTGGGGGTTAAATTGGAGTCAATAGGTCAAGAAAATTATCACTGCTACCTTGGGATGTAAGGGAGAAACCTGGCACTGAGGTTCACAAGATACAGTGTCACTGGCAAACAGAAGACCCAGTTATATTTTACCTAAGAAAGCCTCCGAAAATATTTCAGTCTTCCCCATCTTCTTGAAAAAATGGCTTTTTTTGTTACCTTGTCAAATATTTTAGTTTCTTTCCATGATTACAAATGTTAAGATTAAATGAGCTGTATCAGGTGAAAGATTGGAAATGGTAATAAAAATAACCTGAACAAGACCTGAATTCATTACTTTTGAAACAGTTGCCTAAGGAATGTACAACTAGTCTTTGAAGTTTCTAATTAACATGACAAGAAGTTGAAAGCTATCAGTTTGGTTACTTCAGGACTTATTTTTCTTGTTACTAAAACAAAAAACCCCCACTAGGAGATGAACATAAGGTCCTCAGGTTCAAATCAGCCCTGCATCTGCTCCAATGTTCCCCAGCTCAGAAAAAACACATTAAGCAAATTCAACTTGATGAGTGTTTTGGTTCTTCAATGAATACAGGAACATTTGTATTCTCTACTCCTATATTATGCTATAAATTATTCCCTAAGTAGGTCACCAAAACGATTTCTGAATGTTTCAAGACAAATCCTTTCTACATGGACTCACAAAACAAAACCAAAGCCTTGGCTGTCAGGGCAGTGACAGATCTCCATCAAACCCACTGCTGTCAAAAAAGTAAGGGGAGTGCTCTTTTTAACTTGGCATCTGCTATTGTGATTCAACTCTTTGCAGAGAAATATACTATTACTCCATATGGCAGCTTCCCCAATTGAAAAAGGGCAGCCAACTTCTGTGGCAATGAGAGCTTTAGCAAATTAGCAACTGAGTCTGGCACTAATGAATGCTCCACTGTCTCAATAGAAGGTGGCTGGAGGTTTCCTCACATGTTTTCTCTTTGCTTTGTTCTAGTAGAGGATGCTACAAGAAACAAACTGTGTTCCCATTTCTTCAGAGATTTAATAACCCAGATACTTCACTTCCTTGCTGATCAAAGGAAGCAGCAACTTGAGGCTGCCTTGTTGAGAGAGTCCCTGGTGTTACGGAGGCTGATCAGGACTGTCACCTCCTAGAGACCTCCAAATTTCCTTCAGAGCAGGAGGCAGATTTTACCACAGCTGGCCCAAATGCAGTGATGGAACCTCATCCTCATGACCTGGACACAGAGGGAGTCCAGGTTTTCCCGAGGCTGGAAGGGCCCTCTGTGGAAGACACACCATGTAATTCATTCACTGTCTGTGCGCTCCCCCATCGCATGACTGCGCTCAGTGTAGGACTGCTTGTTTGAGTGCCAGAGAAGCTATTTCAAGCTTTTTGCCCAAAGACTCATCAATAAGTCATAAGCCCCAGAATGGAAGTCAAAAGAAGGGAAAAAACAGTTGCTCAGGCAGAATAAATAGTAACTTCCATTGCATTCTCTTAATCTAAAAAGAGAACGAGCTGCTTCAAAATATTCCCCTTTATGGGCTGCTACGCTCCAGGAGCCCAACCCAGTTCCATCTCCTGGAGACTCGAGGTGAGTGAGAAGTGCTACTGTGCCAAGTTAGCTGCATCTTTGGGATGCTGGGAAAATCATCCTGGAGGACCCAGCTTGCCTAGAGGAGAGGCAGGAGTTGCTGCTCTGCTCCACAGAGTGGCTGCACATGGCAGCAGAGGGGAAAAGCCTCCTTCCAGGGAGAGCTGTCTGCCTGATGACTTCCAGCCCACTACCCCTGAGGCACGCCAGGATTGATGGAGACAGTCTGGTCCAAAGCAGAGGAGGAACATCTCCCTGGATCTGTCCTGTCTTTATCAGATTGACAGCCCAATCTGATAAAGAGCCTCCTCTAGGGAATGCTGTCCCCGCCATGCACCAACACGCTCATTAATGAAACATCAGCTGCTTACGTCATTTCTCCTCTGTCTTTCCTGGAACACATCATTTGCCTTGGATTAAGCTATCTGGGGCAGGGATGTGCCAATGCCTTTGTAAAGCACTCTGGAACTTAAGAGCACTAGAGAAATATTAATCACTCAGCAGTTGCCATCTTTCCTGCAATTCCTTTAATTGCCTCAATTCTCGCTGCCTGTTCCACTACAGGCACTTTCTCTGCTCAGACCAGCTCCAGTTCATAAGTCCGACCAAACCTCATGGCCAGTTTACAGAACTGTTACTGGTACAAAGATCTTAATCTACACAGGTGCAAGTGGCTTGAAGTGCTTGAAAATTCAAAAAAATTCACTAAGTCTCTGTTTCAGTCCTTCTGAGAGAGACTAGAAAAAGGAAGTGGGCTAAGTTTTGGGCAGACTCATGGCCCAAATCCACAAGGTCTGCCTGGTTACACGTGGTATTTTGTGACTAGAGCCTTACCACATTGTGTTGGGCCAAACAAACTGGGATGAGCACCAGTTCATCTCCCCCCTGCCCAGAAGGACACAACCCTTACCTGGAGGTTGTTCAGAGGCTCCATTTTCATGACTGGTCCCAGAGTGTTGAGGGGCAGGGAGACATCGATACTTTGGTTTGGCATCAGAGGTGTGTGAATGGCCAGTGGGGTGCTTGGGATGACCCCAAAGCTGGGCAAGAGAAAAACAGAGGTGACGAGAGCAGCACTGCATTGCCCAGCATAACTCCCCTTTTGCCAAGTACAACCTGGCTCATCTTCCCATGACTCCTGAGCTGCCCCTGCTGTTACTCCAGGGAAGGAACAGAGCTCAAACAAGCAGACACTCAAAATAGGACAAGGCATGGGAAACTCATTCAGGCTGGTCTTGCTGACAACATGCACCGTCCTGCCCAGGGACCAGCACCCTTTACCTGCAGGTCTGTGTGCTGAGCACCAGCCTGCCCAGCAAAGATCATCACCTGGACTCAGTCAGGCCTCCTGGCTCTTTCTTACAGAGCTGCAGAGCACTGCAGGTAGAGTATATCACACACTGAATGGCTGTTGTATCACTGGGAGCTATGGAAGAAGGAACTGGAGCCAATACAGATTAAATAAATACCCAGGGAGGAACATGTGGTTGGTAACAGCACTGCAGAACAAATGAACCAGAGCAGCCAGTCACAAATGATAGAACCTGGCTCAGCCATGTGGTTGAAGCTCCTTCACTGGGGATCTCTCCCACCAAAGCAATGCTTACTTAACCATTCAGTCCAGAAGACACTGAATTCCACAGGCATCTCTGCTTAGTGGGGTGAAGAGGGAAATCAGCTCACATTTAACACAGCACTCCTGTACTGTGTACCCACAGCTTTCCAAAAGCACATGGAAGTGGAAGTGCAGAGGCTTTGGTGTCCAGTCCTAAATGCCTTTCTCTTTAGCAGAATCCACATGAGCTCAGAGGTCACAGAGCATTTACAGGACGTATAAGTGTGTATTTTTACTTTATTCACTAAAAAACTGATACTGCCTCTGCAGAAAGTCAGCCACATTTATTGGATTTTTCACTCCTTCAAAAACCAGTAAATGCCCCATTCTTGGTTCTCCTTAGTTTCCAGCTCTAGGGAGCTGAAATAAGAACATTCTCAGCAAGGGCTTCACCACATGATTTGTCTTCTGCAGCCATTTCATCCTGGAGGACACAAACCCTCGTGCTTTCCCTAAGACTCAGAGGGAAACCAAAGTTGCAGTTTGTTACTAAGGGGCTGTGATGTTACAGAACTCTAGAGCTTTAACTTTCGTGGTTTTTTTTTTTTAATGCTTTATCCCAAGACTGCAGTGAATGAGATTAGCAGCAGCAGGAGAGGGGGGGAAAAAAGCAGTAAAAACTTAACAATCACAATCCTTAATATTTAAAACTAAAGAACCAGCCCTCAGCACCTCTTTCCAATGCACCAGCCACAGTGTAAAGACGTGACAGGAGAACAGCATTTGTAAAAGAGTAAATAGTAGTAGATTGTATATGGAGCTTGTGCTGCAAGAGATAAAACTGCTGGTTTACTGTACAGTATTTAAACTTCTTACATCCTTGAAGCCATGTAGGTGTGGCTACAACATAGCCTGATGTATGGGGGGAAATCACAAACAAAATGCCTTTTTTTCTAGGCCAATTTGCAAGAAACATTTGCATAGAGCAGCTTAGAAAAACTCTCCAGAAAATATTACAGTCCAGGGAGAACGTTTACTAAGACTTACTTAGCAAAATGTCTTTTCTAAGTAAATCTTATTCGTCCCAAGAAATCCTAAATTTGCAAGGCTAAAAGAGATATTAAAAAGTTGGTTTCAGTGGATTTTTAGTAGAGAGAACCCTTTTACAGTGAACTGATATTAAGAAATAGGGAGGACGTTTCAGTCACAAGATACCCTTTACAGTCTTGATAAGAGCTAGCCTGGCCCTTGCTCAAGATAACATAAAACCACAGGATAAGCTCTTACTGGAAAGGGTATTTGTGGGAAGACTTTGTGGCTGTGTTGCCATGTCTTGTCCTTTGGCTGAGATGGGTTCCTGAGAACAATCTGTATGCTCTACACATTTAAGTGGCTGCTCCTTCTTACAAAATTCTTCTGCTGCCAATTACGGGGAAAACATGTGCCACAGGCTCTTAACTTGCAACTTCTTCACTGACAAACAGCTTTATTAATGAGTCCTGTACTTCCAGACAGGCTGAGGGGCGGCACAGCAATTAGGTCAGGAGGCAGCGGGTTGATACTTGTGCAGCTCAGATCTTGCCTGTTTATGCTCTTGGTTTTCCTCGGGGCACTCACTGGCTATAAAACCACTAACCTGCCTAACAACTCATGAGGCTGCTTTAAAACTCTGCGGAGATTAAATGGGGCAGATGCTGTTTCGGAGCCGGGAGAACGATGGGACCGTCTGCTGCCTGTTTCCCCTCAGATTTATCAGTCTGTATTTTCAGCCCTTTCAGCACAACTGTGGTGTGATGGAGAGTTCAGGTTGTATCATCCAAGCTATGTCCATGACTGCGTTATACACCTACATAAAAGCCCTGCCTGGATCTAGCAGTGTAGATACAACCTCCTCTCACAGGAGCGTGCTGTCTTTTGAACAGTGTATTGATTTTCATTTCTTACCTGTTCTTATTGAACTGAATGGCAAAGTCGGTCATGTGCTGCAAAGCCTTATTGGTGAAGTTCATCTCCATGTAGATGTGTCCCTGCCTGTGGCTGAATGTGCCCGAGATCTCCAATCCTTTAGCCTTCACTGCAGGCAACCAAACCTTGAACACAAGAGATGTCATTCAGCGTAAGCAGCCTGGCCTGAAGATAAACCAGTAGTTTTCCAAAAAACCCCAGAAGTCCTGAGTTCAGAAATCCAGCTACATCAGCACATTAAGCCCACAAAGGCTAAAGAAACACTACAGGGAAGATGGGACATGGGGTGTTGAAAGCTCACCAATGAGGAATAAGCTTGCTGCTCCTAATCCATATTTGTTCACAGCACTCACATAAGAAATCAATTATACTATAGCATTAGTGTGCACAAGAACTTGTGTCCATCACACTAATGTGAGACTTACCGAGTCTGCTGATGGACAGGCTTCTCCAAGGGCTTGTTGGGCTATTAGAGGCAGGACAATACTAAAGTTTGAACCAAATAAAATCTATTAGCTGTTCGGATTCTGGATTCCCAAACCACCTTTATGGGAAAAACCCAGACCCAAATCTGAGAGGTGCAAGATGAGGTAGTGCTTAGCTCAAAATTAGTGTTTTCTTTTGTAGTTGGTCTTATATATGGTGTAATAATTGCAAGGACCAAGAGCTTTGAGTATGCTCTGCACACTCCATTTCATATTCCTCGATTTCACAGGATGACTTAAGTTTATCCATCCATGGACTATTTAATAAGAGTGCTAATTCTTGTTAATTCCCTTTCAGGCAGGAAAGGCTAACCCAGAGCTCCCTGTGGCTGCTCCACAGCCTGTTTCCAGAACCATGTTCTGTATCTCCCGACCCCTCCTGACTAAGCCAATGCATCTGCGGTCTCTGCCACTAACAGAGCATTTATCTGCATTACACTGCGGCATGTTCATCCCAATCACATGGTTTTATCTTCACTGTCACGTTGGATTCCTCCAAATAAACAAATCTGCTGTGAAAGTAAGTTGTTGCACATTGTATCCTGACCTCAGTTTCCAGAGGAAACTTGCTAAAAGAAGCAGGTCTGCAGGAAAGCTGCTCTGGCAAAACGGAAAGTCTCAGATCTTACATAAGCCGTTCTTGAGAGTAATATTGTTACAGCCAAAATGAGGGAACTGGTAAAACAGCAGAAGTCTGTAACTACTAACATGGTCTTCAATACATTGTTATTCCACCTGGGAAAAACCCAGGGCATCCCTAAGGGGATGAAGTTGAACTAAGGTGCTGAAAGCACCAGAGACTCACAAATAAAGGGGACAAGTGAGCAACCTGAGACTCCCTGTAGCCCAGGGTAAGGCAATATACTGAGGAGGATTGCTCTTCCTTACGTACAGACTTTGGAGCCACATATCCTCCAGGAGCCATGCCTATGCCAGAGGAGAGCTCGAAGAGGTCGTTGAGTCCACTGCTGACCACTGCAGGGGTGGGTGAAGGGGCAAAGGTGGCTGGCACAGAGGAGGGAATGTAGGTCTGGCCCACCTGGAGGAGTCAGAAAGAAAAGGCGCTGGTTAACATCACACTTGAACACTACTTATTAAATAAAGCATGAACTCGGGCAATATCCTAAATATTTTAAAGCCATTTGCAGCTTCCCCGCTGATTTATCAATAGAGCTAAATTATGCATTTGAATTCCAAGGCTCTTGGCAACTAATCCCTACACTCGGCTGTCACCTCAACCAAGCTTTCACATCATTTTTTATAGCTTCAGTTATCTATTCCCACTCTAGAGGAATCTTTCTTCTCCATCTCTCCTTCTCATAAGACAATATGTTTTGTGGATCTACCCTACGTAAAGAAAAAAATGGGAAAAGAAAAAAATGCTTCAAATCTTCCCCCAACTACGTCAGTCTTCAGGAATCTGCAAGATTTTGCATATCCAGAGATAGCAAGGGAGTCATGACCGTGTTGTGTACTCCCACCCAAAGCCAGAGCTCTGCATTCTCAGCACTGTGGTCCAAAAGGTTCATCACGTGAAGCAGAACTAGTTGTCTCTGTCTGCCAGAGGACAACCTTCCTGCAAGAAGGGCAACCCTTCCCTCTCAGGACTTAAATGAGGGCACCAAATCAGGAATATTAACCTTCAGGTGCCCAGCTCTAGATGGGACAGTCATACTGAAGTTTGACTCCCAAGTTCTCTTCTTTACTGCGAGCAGGAAGAATTATGTGCTTGAGAACAGGATTCTCCAGCCAGCAGCCCAGAGACAGGCAGAATTACTAAGACAGAACTGCTTGGTGGGTTTTTGTTGGCCCAGGCAGGCAAAGACCTGGCTTTGTAGGTCTGATCGCTACAGGGAAGTATCTCCCATGCCCTGGTGTGGGTGGACTGCCTGGGGGCTACACGTGTACTGTACCACCAGCTCTCCTCTGCCCTATTGCTGAAGTCAGAAAGGAATGTCAGATTCACAGGGAAGGAAGGAGAGAATGACTGCAGTCATAACAAGGGTCTCTGAAAAGCCCTTCCTCCAGAATTGAGAGTGCTTTCCTCACTGAATTACTGGGTACACAGTCCTGGGCAGAGGGACTGGAGCTTTCTGGTAGGGGACACTGGCTACTCCTGCCCACTGTGTCTTCCAGTCATCTTGCACTCATTTCCCATGCTGTCTAGGAAAAAGCTGGTATGTGTTTGAAGCCTAGGGTGCTTTGGAAGCAGGCAGAAACTCTCCCATGTCCTGGCAAGTGCTGTAGACAGCAGGACACTCACAAAGCACAGTGGAGGTGGTAGCACTGACCACACATAGTAGGAGAGCTCAGAGCACCTGATTCCTGATGTCCAGGCAAAAAACTTCTGTGGGTTTTGGGAGGAGAAAAGCACTGAGTTCAGGCAAGCCTGTGGTGACAGTGGGTTAGGGTTACAACAGATCGGGCTTTGTGAGTAGAGATAAGCATCCTTGGCCTTCCAGCTGCCAAAGCAGTTGCACAAGGATGAGCTACTGCCAGTGTTAACGCTGGTGCTCCAACTAAAAGCTCTGAGAAAGAAGAGCTAAGCAGATAGAGTGAACAGCTCTGCAGCCCTGGCTGCTCTTGGGAAAGCCAAGGTGACAGCTGGACTCAAAGCAATATAGGTGGGGTCCTGTGTGTTTCAGATTTCAGTTGCATTTGCCCGTTTTCAAACGTCTTCAGGGATTTAAAGCATCTTCCAGCATGTAACGGGCGAGGGTACATTTAAAAAATCCTGAGCTTTGAGCAGCTCTTTTAAATTCGGGAAAAAAATGGAATGGCACTTACTGCCGGGCTTCCTCCAATGCCCCCGCCAAGGTCACTGCCAAGCTGAAAGAGAGAAGGAGAGAGAGGAGAGAAAGACCGAGATCATTTAAGCCAAGTGTCAGATGGCCGGAGCGGAGCCCAGTCGCCCGCGCCGCTCCGAGCACGGCTCGCTCGCCACACAGGACAGACGGAAATGCAGTGCTGGGAAAGCACAGGGAACAGAGGGGCTTTTTGCTGTTGTGTGAGCAGAGCTACTTGGAGAGGCACCCCACGCTGCGGACAGGAGTGTTCTGCAGGTTAATAAGAGCAAAAATCCATCCTTCCTCGCGCCTCTCGTCGTCACCAGAACCTCGGCGCTATTTCTTCACGTTTCATGCATCAGTGCTTTCCCTCCAGCCCACCTCGCTGCCTGCCAGCAGGCCCCAGCAGCTCCACAAAACCCAGTGGGGTAACTGTGAAACGGCATAAAAATAAAAACTGACAGGAAGCTGACTTCCTGAAAGCTTTAGTTTTCTAGGGAACAGCTAAGAACTACGGGCAAACACAAAGCATCTTGGCTGTGTTCCTCTGACATGCAGCTCTTTTCAATAACGGGGAAGAAAGAGAACGGGATATGTGCTGGCTATTGCAACAGCTCAGATAGCTGGGCTTTGTCTTCCCTTTGAAGGTGCAACCCTCCCACAGACAGAGAAAAAACAGCTTCATGATCTAATGGGCACTCCAACAGCAAAGAGACCTCTCGATGCAGCAGGTTATTTCAATAACAATCTCTGCCAAGCTACACAGCTACAGTCTGAAGTGATGAAACAGTGACTGTGTACACTCGCACAGCCCTCCGTAAACACTAAATCCTCTCTGGGGCCCTTCTGCCAAACCCTCCTGCAGCCCACCTAGAAGCTCTTCTATCATGAACTCCCTTTACAAAAGCATCCATACCACTTTCTCAGCGACAAAGCCCATTTTTCAAACATCATTCTACACGCTCGAGCGATTTCAGAGATCAGGACAGGCTCCAAAGCTGGCTACAAGCGCTGTTTGTGAGTACAACATCACTCCTGTGAATATTTAAAAAGCACTCAACAGATGACTGATAGCCAGGAGGGAACAACCACAGATCTGCAGTGGTTATTCACTGCAGAGACATCTCCAGGCTTATCTGTGTCCCAGGCTTTTCTGCTGAAGACCATGATAATTTTTTGCCTAGTACAGGGGTTTTTTTGGGTCACATTCAGACAAGGAACATGACCTGACAATAAGCACAGAGGATGATGCAAGTGCAGGGGTGAGGTAGGAGCCAGTCCCATTAGGAAAACTGGACTGTCAGACCAGATCATCACAGCTCACCTTCAGATGGTTTTCCTCTTCCATTTGATTAGGGTTTGGGGAGTTAGTTTGCTTTTGTAAAAAGCATGTGACAAACTGGGTCAACAAAGGCTCTTAATATGTTGTTCAAATAAACGCTGATGTGTCAGAATACTGAATAAACACACCATATAGCAGAAGCTGCCAGGAGTGCCTATGTTTAAAGCCAAAAAGACTCCAACCTTTTCCCTCTGCACAAAAAACTTGGAAATTAACTTTGCTCCGCTCCCCACCAGCCTGCTCCCTGGGAGATCTCACAGCAAATGTGTTTTACGCTGGTCAAGAGACACCATAAAGCTTCAGACCCCTCTCCATCAGAGCATAGATAAAAAGCATAAATTGCCCTGAGAACAGCAGCAAAGTCTTAGGACAGTGACTTATCAGGTGATAACCAGCCTCCATAAAACATGTAAAATTTGACAAATCCCTGTGCTACCCTGGATCCCTGTTCTATCCCCTGGCACCTCTCTTTCCCCAGTCCCCACAGGAGCCAGCTGATGCAACATCAGCCACCATAAGTAGGTGTTAGAGAAGTACAAATAACACACAATTTGCTCTTTGTTAAGAAGCCTGAAGAGGTTTGTTTTTTCTTTTTTTCCTGTGTGGGACTCAGTTTATCCCTGCTTGAGGTCATGGCATAAGTTAATAGCAGGTTCCCCATCTTTTGCAACAGCCACCTCTTCATACAGCAACCCAGGCTCTTGCTGTCCAGTTTTCCTTGGCTTACTTAAGAGATAATAGACAAAAGTGAGTGATTCCAAAGTCAAAAGAAGGATCAGAGACCAAAGGAAGCCAGCCAGAGGATGCAAATTCAATTAATATTGAGCTTATAAAACAAGGCTTATTACACTGTCAAGTCTCCCCCTCTGAAACAGTCTGGCAGAGTCGAGTTTTGTTCTATTGACTGCTAAGCCAAGCCATGATTTAGATTAATATATCAGATCATTTACATCTTGTTACTGGCTCACTGAGGAGTAATAAATGCAACTATTACACCTCATCCCTATTCATAGTTTTTGCATGCAGATGAACTTCATGCTTTATACTGACAGGCAGCAAAGTCTGGGGGAAGAGAAAGAATCCAGTTCATTTCCAGATATTATTGTATGCACGGAGGACTTCTGGTACTGTTGTCTGAAGCAGGAGAAAGACTGGTTTATCAAGCAGCAAGCATTTTACAAAGGGTATTATGGAAATGACTGAATAATTCTGCATAATCAAGCCAGATGTTAACCATTCTACCATTTCCTATTACACTCATCACAAGAAGCTGCAGGGTAGGAACCCAACCTCGAAGCAGCTCGTACACTGGTATCTGCATGCACTCACTGTGAGGGAGAGCAGAAATGACATATTGGGGTTCCTCAACCTATCCACAAGTCTTCCATTTTCCCTAAATGTCAGGCATTGGGGGAAAAGTAGAGTTGCTTGAGTGAAGACTCCAGCTCTCACCCCCCACAAGGAGTAGAAAAAACCCCCCTCACTGGCTCAGAGAATTTACCACGACTTCCTTTACATTTCCAGATTGCACCGACTGCTTTGTGGGAGAAAAGGTCTCTTTCCAATGTCAGGAAGCTCTGACCTCCTGAAGTCCCCCTTTGCTGGTCAGAGGGCTCTGCACAGCACAGCCTCTGCCTCTCCTGGCTCCAGTCCTCGGGCCCCAGCACTGCAGATGTGAGTGCCGAGGAGCTGCCAGCTCCTCCAGGTCCCTGCAGGCAGAGCTGGCTCTACCTAACAGTGAAAAAAGAAGTGACAGCACATCTACTGCGACACAAGTTAATAAAGAACTAATCAGTTCCCCATCAGATCCAGGGTGCACTGCCCATTGCAGCAGCACACAAGTACCTCTCTCCATTTTTCTTACCTGTCACCCTCCCATGGCACCAATTCTTTCCCCATTCAGGGACTACAGGACTAGTTTACTCCATCCTCCTGTGAGATGCCCAAGGCCTAACTTTATTCCAAACTCAGAATGATGGAAGAGACGGGAAGAGCGATGTGTGTGAGTAAGAGGGAAGGAGGAAGACAGAGGGAACAGGAACCAATTACCCACAGAGCATCCTCTCCCATCTGGAGTGACAGGCAGAGTGCAGAAGGAAAGAAGCAGATATTAGTCAGGCGTGAAGTGCTGCTGAAGCAATTCCCCAAGGCTGGCAGCTCTAATTAACCATTTCCATTCATCCCATGGGTGGACAGACACTGGCAGATGGACAACCTGGACCTGCCTTATAGCAGATCAGGCAACAGCCACACGGAGGAGAGGACCATGTGAATACAGCTGTCAGCCCCACTCAGGCTGAAATGCTCACTAGTGGACAAGGGCTGGCATTTGATGGTCAAAGGGAACTCGCAGCACTGCAAAGCCCTGATCCTGAGCCCAAAGTTGGCAGGCTTGCCTCTTGCTGAAGAGTGCAAAGCCTCTGCCCAGGAGGAAGAGCTGCCAGCTTCAGGAGATGAGCAGGGGATGAACAGGGAGTCTTGGCCCCCCAAAACACCAAGTTTTTCAAGCAGGAGTTCTCTTCATTCCCTCCAAACCCATTGTGCCACAACAGCACCAAAGCAGCCACGTGGGTTTACAGAAGAGGCTGAGCTCAAGTCTGTATCAATAAAACCAGTACCAGCATCTCTCCCCAAAGTGCAGCAGCACTTTGAGTAGAGGTGCTGGTACTGGTTTTATTGGTATGAGTTGGCTTGGACAGCGTTGCGGCTGCTCTGCAGTGGGAGAGCCTTTGCCCTGTAATTCCAGCTCTGTGGAAGCAGTTATGCTGACTTATGAAGTGCAGCAGTGCTGGAGTTACTGCATTTAGGAGGGTTTATTTGCATCTTAACAGCAGCTTGTAATGAAGTGACTCTGCTGAAGTGTTCATGTGATCCAGAGGGGTTACAATCACTTCTGCAAAATGACGTGAGGCTTTTGGAGCACCAAAAAATAACAGGGAGGGTGGAGCCAGGGACAGAAGCTGCAACAAGCACTGCCCAGCAACTGCTTTGCCTTGTGTCCACAGCATAGCCAGGGCTTTCAGGGCAGCTGTGCATTTCGTGAACCATAGCTCATGGGTTAACAGGGGACAATTGCTGCCTCCTCCCTCCCTCATACCCCAAACCAAGGGTCGAGCACCACAGCTCAAGGAGCTGGATAAAAGCCAGCACTCAAGTAACACAGCAGCAAGGAACACAAGGCATTTACCTAAGAGGAATCAGGAGCTGGGGCTGACTGAGATGCCACTGATCTGGGCTAATCCTGTTAGAGACACCTGAGCTGCAGGACAGATCAGGCTGCATCTCCTCATGGATCTCCTTGCAGACACTGCTGTGGCTCACACAGAGGCATTTTCAGTGCCTGTTTGCTGCCTATTTTATGTGGCTGTTTCCACACCACCAAGCCAGGCTTGCAGGGCAGAAGGGCTGCTCTCCAAACCAGGGAGAGCTGTGTCAAAGGTGCCGGGGAACAAGTCCTGCTGCCGATGATACCAGGGTCACAGGTTTCACTCCACTTACTGCTAATGCTTTACACCTGGCTGAACGACTCCCATCAGCAAACAAAACTGAGTACTAACCATTTTCAGTTTCCAAAGTGCAAAAAAGCAGCTCACAAAGCTGTAGCAGTCCTGTGACTGCTACAACAGCCTTCAATCAGACATGAATGAGTGACCCACCAAAAGAGCTCCTTATCCACATCAGCCCTGCTCCAGCAATGGACACGTGTCCTTTGTCAGAAATCTTACAGATGCCCTTTGAAGCTCATCAAACCAGAACAGCCCAGATGAAAGGAGTCACTCAGCTCCTTATCAGAGGCTGGAGGAGCGCTGTGGGAAAGCATCACTGCATAAATGGATGCTGGGGCTGACCTAGCACTGACACTCTCACACTGCAGTTCCAGGAAAAGGTAATGGAGTAACTTTCCTAAGATTATACACAGCAAGTCACTTGCAGAGCCAGGAGAGGAATCTGGCTCCCAGGTCGCTTTTGGGCTTCCACAACTACTCTGACTATATGAAACACCAGCAGAAGGGTTTCTTTATAAAACACTGGTGAGTCCCTAATCAACCCCAACAAGCCAGGAGGTTGTTCCCTGAGGCCAGACTTCGAAGTCTCCATTGAAAGCAGTCAGACAGGGAGTGACACCAGTAGCCCCTTTTGGATGAGGCAGCCACTCAGGGCTGCTGGAGTAGGGGTTTCCTCCCAGGCTGCCAGGTGCCTGGAGCTCAGGACACCTTGGGGGAGAGGGTGAACTGCTGCACCCTCCATCCCACTGCAGAGCCAAGCACAGGGGTGGGACACAGCCCTGAACTGTAGGGAAGGGAACCTTGGGGTCAGACCCCCCTATATCCAACCTGATTACACAGAGGGGCACAGCTCCACCTGGAACAGCTCAAACCAGTCCAGGTATTACACAAAACTGTAGACATCCAGTGTTTATCAAACAGCTTTTCAACTAAGGACATAAATCAATCTGACCAGCTGCCAGTCTTGAATCAATAATATTCTTGTAGATGAGTGGCTCGAGCATTAAATAAAACCCTTACATAACAGGCTATCCAAGCCTGCCTATTCCCACAGATTTACTGCTCTGCCCCTGGGTTTCAAGCCAGCCTCCCTGGCTCCTGGCCATGGTGCCCTGCTCCCATTAAATGCACGGGCTCACAGGGAGCTGCAGGATGTGCCGGGCAGCACAGAGCTCTCACTCACATGCTCAGTGGATCTTCAGAGCAAACGAACACACAAAAAAGGTTTAGAGGCAAAATGACCCCAGCTCATGTCAGCACAAACAGACATCCTGCAAAGCACCACATCAAGAGCAAACAGGAGCTGGGAGGGTGCCTGTAACCTGCATGAGGTTCAGCCACTTCAGAGCTGCCTTTGAGGGGATAAAGCATCAAACTGCACAAAGCTCTGCATCCAGCAATCTGCTGTCCCAGGAAGTTTTGTTTCTCCCACATGAGTGGCTGGTATGACTGCTTTACACTGCTGAGCTGGAGATCTCAAATAGTTCTGTAGAAGTGGGCTTAGTCACCATTTTATGGAAAAGAAAATTGAGCAGAGAAGAACTAGATCTGCCCATGGTTTGCAGACAGGGGCACAATCCAGACTGGCTTTGTTCACTAGAAAACAGCTCTCCGTAGGTCCTACAGCAGGTTTGCTCTGGTTATAAGCAAACCATATCTTGTTTTTGTACTAACAGCCCTTTTTCTCCCCTTTTTTTTTAAAAATTGTTAACACATGCTCAGCATCTGTGCATGCATGTTACGTTTAATACCAATTACAGAATTCACTATGGAGATAAAATAAGATTTACTCAATAAATAAATTAACCTCTCAAGCAGCTGGAGTCTCACTGGTCATGCAGATAAACATCTAGCAATGCTGAGGAAAATTCAAATGAACAATATTAATTTGGTGTTTATCCAGTTTTACACCACACAGTCTCTATTTAAATGCCTGGAAAAAAAAATAACCTGCTCCAGTTTAAGAAATGGAAATGCAGAATGACATTTGCCATGGAAGTTAAAGCTGCTGTTGGTCTTTCTGGGTTAGTCCTGTTGGGACTTTGATTGCAAGAACATCCCTCTGAAGTCAGACACCCCCTCCAAAGAAAAGGGGGTAGAAGAGCGGATGGCACCGCACAAACCTGGCTTAATATTAACCTAAGGTTCAAATCCCAACCCTCTTGGTGAGTCATGCAGCCCAGAGACACCACCCAGCAATTTGGCTAATACCAGGTTAGGGTTAAACCAGCTTGATGCTTGTTAAACACATGCCCACAACAATGAATGAAGATACAGATCACATTCATTCACTAATTAGGCATATTGTCATAGACTCATTTAGGTTGGAAAAGACCTCTAAGCTGTTACCCCATCACTGCCAAGGCCACCACTAAACCACATCCCCAAATCTGTTAAATCCCTCCAGGGGTGGTGACTCCACCACTGCCCTGAGCAGCTGTGCCAGGGCTGGACAGTCCTTTCAGTGATGACCTTTTTCCTAATACGCAATTTAAACCTCCCCTGGCACATCTTGAGGCTGTCTCCTCTTATCCTGTCACCTGGGAGAAGAGACCAAATCCCACCTACACCACCTACACCCTCCTGTCAGGGAGTTGTAGAGAGCGAGAGGGTCCCCCTGAGCCTCCTCTTCTCTAGGCTGAGCCCCCCCAGCTCCCTCAGCTGCTCATCATCAGACCAACTCCTTCCTCCTCTCTGTTGCCTTCTCTGGACACGCTCCAGCCCCTCAACGTCTTTCTTGTTGTGAGGGGCCCAAAACTAATCCCATGATTTGAGGTGTGGCCTCATCAGTGCCCAGTGCAGGGGGACGGTCACTGCCCTGGTCCTGCCTGGCCACACTATGTCTGATACAAGCCAGGTGCCACAGGCCTTCTTGGCCACCTGGGCTCATGTTCAGCCACTGTCACCAGCACCCCCAGGTCCTTTTCCACTGGACACCTTTCCAGCCACTCTGCCCCACACCTGGAGCATTCCACGGGGCTGCTCCAAGTGCAGGGCCTGGTACTTGGCCTTGTTGAACCTCACACCACTGGGCCTCAGCCTATAGAGCCAGCCTGTCCAGATCCCTCTGCAGGGCCTTCCTGTCCTCAGGCAGACCAACACCCTGCCCAACTTGGTGTCATCTGCAACATCTGCACTAGGGAAGGAAAATGCAGAGCTTTGATTCATTTGATGCAACAGCACTTCAACAGAAATCACCCAACATCAAAAAGCCCTCCATCATTCAGACATTTGGTTTTAGTGCTCAACCCATCAGTAATTCAGCTGAGACAGTGCTGGGCTGTGCAGCCTGAGGCACAGCTACTCCCCATCCAGACATGATCATTTTGTCAGATCACACTCCACAGCTCCATGGATTTACTTAAGGCTTGAGGAAAATATTAAGTAAAAGCCTAGGACCATATCAACTAACAGCTCTACTGTCAAAGCAGGTCACTAAATTAAGCTCATTAATGCCACCTGTGAGACAGCTCTTCTCCCAAAACCACGTTTTAATTTTACTGTGTCCATTTATTTGTCTGACACTAATGAGAAACAAAGGGTTACTATAAGAGGCCTGGAAAGCAGCACAGACAGAGGAATTTAAGTGCTAACCCTTCTCTGCCACCACAGACAGCACCATCTTCTGCAATGCCTTTACACAATTACCAACCCTAGGTTCTTAGGAGCATGTCTTGCAATGCAGGGAAAGGCTGCACAGGGCTCTGGGCTCACTGTCTGCTTTCCCAGCAACTCCAGCTTGACCATTTCCCTGATCCCCACTGAGATACTCCCCAGTGAAAGAGCAGCCACCCCACTGACCAAACAAACTGCTGTTCAGCACAGAGGCTAAAGCACATCTGACCTCTGTGAATGCCAGTGCCATTAAGGGTTAGATTGTTTCCAGTTCATTAGCTCATGGAGAGCTGGAAATGAGTTTAATGTCTGCTTTAATAAGATTATGGCAGCTTAAAAAAAGATATATTTGACAAATAAGGATTTGTTGCATTGGGGTTCATCCAGCTACCTCCTACCTCTGTTATTCAGAGCTTGACTCAGAACTGAAACCACCTAAACCAGGCAGAGAACTACAAGCCAAACCTCAAGCAAGACAAATCCACTGCAGGTCTGAAAAAACACCCAGCCTGTGTTCACTGGGGCAGCCTTACCCACGTTACACAGTGCAAATATCCCCAGGAGTGCTTCTTCCCTGCAGGGAAGTCACCAGGGAGTTGGGGACCTGTGTGCTGTGCTCCCCTCCATGGGAGAACAGCTCTCAGGCTCATTATTACATTCACCACCTCTTAATACCTGGCATGAGACCACAGCACTGACCTCTCCACTGCTGCTGTCTCCTTGCCAAGGGATTTTCTCATTGCAGCTCATGCCCAGCTCACTCCCCAGAGCACAGAAAGGTGTGATTACTCCCACTAGAGCCTGACCCCAGTAGTACAAGGGCAGGTACCTTGTAAGCAGCTGTGGCACGGGGAGGACTACACAGAGAGCTTCCCTCTTGACCTCACTGCAATTAAAATGTCACCCATATTAAGCCATGGCATATACAAATGAGATGACACAGGGTTACAGCCCGAGAGCTTTGCACTGAAATTCAGGAGGGCTGGGAACTGGGTGGAGTAAATGCCTTCCTGAAAGGGAGTCTGAATCAAATACAAAGCAGCAAAACACTTTACATGCTTGAAACAACTTTCTGGTTTTCCTCTACACAGGAAAAGCTCAGAACAAATATATCCACTGACCGTGGGGATTCTACAGCGTGCAGCTACATCCATTCTACAGCAGGAAAAACCTGCTGAAAGTTGGTACAACAGCACTGGTTAAATCCTTTTGGAGTTTCAGGACTTGGCACTGGGAGCTCAGTGATCCAAGCATTGAAAGCACAGATAATCATCAAGGCTTTGCAGAGATAAGCACAGCTCCAATTATCTCACACCAGCTAATGAGGATGCTGCTTACCAAGCTGTCCAGCCCTCCTCCCAGGAGGTCCACAGCACCCATCTGCATGGAGGACACTTGGGGAACATTCACAGGGGGCCCCAGGTCGAGGTTGAGGAGGTCTCCTAGGAGGTCTCCCTGGGATGGAATGACCTGTGGCTGCTCCAGGTTGGTGGTGGTCGTCGTGCCCACGGGGCTGTCGCCTGCGTCGGTGCTACAGGAGGTGGGACAAGAAGCAGAGGAGAGAGACATCAGTCACCTGTGGTCTCCAGCTTCTGATTCCCAGCATGGGGAAACACAGCAAGACAAGAAGAAGCCAGTCCAAAGCTTATTCCAGCAGTGGTTTGCCCACTGATATAATGTGTTATGGCACGTGGTTCTTCACCACATGCTTTGAGCACAAAGACTTCCCTAGCATCGTGCATGGTCTTCAGTCCAGCAAAGGGAATCTTCCAAGGTGTGGAACCTGCCCACCAAACCCGTCCAAAACAGTGAGCCATGAGCACTACATGGACTACAGCACTGAAAATAAGTATTTCCCAGCTCAGAATAAACCTGTGGAGACAATTTTCAGCCCACTGGGCCTGAGAACCACATACAAACATGGGGAAAAGTAAATAATTCAGATTTCCTCAGAGAATGTTATCAACCTAACATTGAAAAAACCCTTGAGCCCTCACTCTAACCAGTGCAAACTCCACCACTTCCCATACATCTCGATTAATCACCTTCTACTGACCAGCAACAAGCTCGACAACTCTTTCCTGACTGAAAACCTCCATCTAAAATTGATTCCTCCCTTCTATCAATAATTTCCTTTTCTCTGAGTTAGCAGAGAATTTCTGCTAATTGCTAGTCTAGAAATGCTCATTATACAGCTTCCAAAATTTCTGATCATATGCAGTCTGGCTACCGTTTACATTCACTTGTCACTGAATTTTGTAAAAAGAAGGGGGGGGAAGTAACTGACTGTAGCTCCTCAAGATCTAACTCCATTGTATTTATTCTTTAAATCCAGAGATGCTCATTTTAGATAATTAAAATCCATTCTGTACCCTGTTGCCAGCAGTAAGTGATAAAGTGATTTCCAGCTCACGTTCTTGCAGCTGCAGCCAACAGGTAACTGCACACAAATGCTGTGGGAATTAGTGTCCTGACAAGGTGTTTAACACTGGGGCTCTTCTGTAAGGATTGCAGCTCCTGATTCTGTGTAGCCAGAATTCCCTTATCCTTATTCAGCTGCTGAGGGGAAAGATTCAGCCACAAAGTCTAAGCTGCTCCCAGCTTCAGTGCCAAGAGGAAAAGATGGAGCATAAGGACTGCAGAATGAATTAGTTACCAGGCAGCAGCAGCAGAAAGCACTGAAAGCTTCTTTGCATTAAAAGCTTTAGACCCCGAATAATACTAATATTAGCTGTCCTTTCTGCTTCTGCCTTCAGCAGGGAGACTGCTGAGTGTGCTGAACTGCTCCCTGAAACATTTTTGAAGACCAAGTGGTTGCTGTGATCCACTCCCACCCTGGGAAGGGGAGGAACAGCAGCTCCAAGCAGAGGCACATTACAAGCCACTTGGTTCGTTCCCAGTATGTAATCCCTTTAACACTACACCTCTTCAACACTTACTCATTCTTCTCCTGATGGAGACAGAGAAATCCCTCAAGGTCTTGTGTAACTGCTGTTGCCCCAAAACCAAACAAGAAATTAGGAAAGGACAAAGCTAAGTCAGTTTGTATTAAAAAAACAAAATCCCATTTGGGAAGAATGGGTCTCTTTGAAGAGATTTGTATAAAAAAACACCTCTGAATTTTATATGAAAGAAAAAATTAATAAATAATATGTGAGTTATAAAGGGCAAAAAGTCTTGATATAAGCTTTGCCCCTCACAGTCTTGAGCAGTGGCCACCAGCTGGGTTTGCCCATGTGAATTCAGCCTCCAGCAGTTCCCAGATGTTGGGTTTTACAAGGGATGCACAGACAGAACCAGAATCAAAAATTTCCTGCAGCCACCTGTGAAATAAGGGGGATAGAGACTCCTGTCCAAGGCTAACCAGACTCCTCCCAGGAGCCCTGTAAACATTTTCCCAAATTTCCCAGCTGAAATATGGCTGAGCAGGGGTGGTGGGAGCCACCACACGAGGAAACACTGCCAAGCAATCAGATTTGTCCCCCATCTTCAGGATACATCTGCAACTCTGTGACACTTGGGCTCACTGAGGAGGCAGGAACATTTCACCATCTGTGAGCTGTTCAATGGGTCTTCCCATCAGCCGAGAGAGCTGAAAGAAACTTGTCCTTGCTTTGAATGGAAATTAAATGAATCAAAAAGCAATGTAGTGAATTCTGCGAGCCATAACTAACTACTAACTAACTACTCCAAGGTAGTTATATACCCAGGGAAGCACCATTCATCTAGTTACCCCTGCCAATCCACAAGACAATGTTATCTTGACTCTCAAGCCACATTCCCTGTGGACATGTTCACACTTCCATGCTTTCACCTCTATCTCACTGTGCAATCTGAAGGAAAACCTCAATCTCTAGCAGACAATTCAGCCACCAGAATGGTCATTACTGGAGTGCAGGAGTTAAGAAGATAACTCCAAACTATTAGGTGAGGTGGTTATCTTCCATTGGACACCCTTAACTTGCCTTACACTGATGCAGAAAACCCCAATAATGGGCCTCTTTATGAGGTGAGCTCCTGTTGGAGAATCCCACTGTGCCATTAACTCCACTTGTTTTCTTTAATTTACCAAATGGGCTCCAGCACTGCATCAGTACGATCAGTAGGAGCACCCTTCAGACCTTCCCCCAGCTCAACACTGCTGATTGAGGCCTGGAGGGTTTATGTTGAAGCAATGGTTCTGCTACAGTCAGATTTAAGGTCAGCAGACAGAGCCTGAGCTACAAGAGTCAAGCACGTACACAGTAGATGTAAGAAGCTAGTGAAAAACTACTCCTTCAGAAAGCTGAATTCCTTGAGCTAAATCCCCTAAAATGTTATCTTCTGTAGTGACCTGAATCAACAGTGTACAGGAAGGTTGGTAACACCAAAGACCAAAGCTACCCCAGCTCATTTGGAGACAAATCTTTGACTAGGAGAGGCAGGAAAGCGGCCACTGCTTTTCTTGTCCAACTGGTAGACTTGTGCTTACTGATTCTGGGTCAGTGCAGCCAGACTTGATTTTATAGGCAGGGAGAAAACAACTCGGCTTCTCAAAGCCAGTCACCACCGAAATAGCTTTAGTTGCTAAGAATAGCAGAGAAGTGGTGTCAGAAAATAGAAAAGCAGCAGCATCGCACACTGATTTATCAGTGCAACAGCAAAAAATAGCACTCCAAATGTCACTTTGGGAATATTATTAAGAGGTAAGCCTGGATACTTTGCCTCCTGCTGCAAAGCACATCCAGTTGTGTAATTAATACCATTAGTGCAAATAGCACTGCTCACCTGACTGAGGGACCATGGGAAACAGGCTCAATAGCAACCCCTCTGCAGCCTGGGACTGCTGCACTGCCTGTGCCTGCAGATTCAACCTGATTCCAGGACTGTGATCACAGGGAAGCATTAAAGCTCCAGGCAATAAGCCAAAGCATTTCCCTCCACCTCCCAAGGGTTAGACAGATATCAGTCTACCCATCTTCTTTTAAGCTCTAACAGTTTTCAGCGACGGGGCTTTGATGGCTTTTGCACTCCCCTTGTCTCGTAGGCACCAAGAGAGAAAGGTGGTTTTACCAATCCTTCTCCATTTCATATTCCAACAGCAAAGGGTCCCTTTACTTACCTGTTCCAAGAAACTGATACTGTATTCCAGGAAACAGGCTCCTAAAGCTGCGCTGTTGCTGAAGCAAAAGCTCTTACAAAATCATCTTCTGAAAGATGCCTGTTCTTACTCTAGTCCTCCTCCCCCTGGAGTAAGCCCTTACACCAAAGGTGATTCCACCCTTATCCAAACCTTCTGCTTTT
Organism: Platyrinchus mystaceus; assembly: GCA_035041135.1. NCBI lineage: Eukaryota > Metazoa > Chordata > Aves > Passeriformes > Tyrannidae > Platyrinchus > Platyrinchus mystaceus. The sequence continues at coordinate 6,174,299 of JAWWLV010000053.1, read as the reverse complement.
TAACTCAAATCTCTCGTGTCAAGAGCACTTATAGCCAATGCCTTCTTAAAAAACATCACAGCTCCTCCTCACACAAGAACTTTGACACTTTCTGTGTCTTCTGACCCAGAAACTCAGAAACTATGTACCCAGGATTACCTTCCACAATGGAACGGCCCCTTCAGTGACCTGCAAGCCCTTACACACTTATCAATAAAATTCCATTAGAGTGTTCTAAAAGATCTTGGCATCTTTTGGACTGTTTGCTAGAGAGAAACAGGCGACCCTGCCCATTATCCTTGCGGCTGCCTGAGCTTACCTGCCATGGTGAATTGGCAGGTGCTTGCGGTGGATGCCGTGGCTCCCCTCCACAAAGGCGTTGGGGGGTTTGTGGTACACAGAAGCCAGAGACCCGATGTGGCAGATCAGCTCATCGAGCAGGGTGGGCTCAATCAGATCGGTCTCCTCGGAAATCAGCGGCTTTTCCGACAGAACCACTTCCTTGGCAGTCACGGGATCCGTGGAGAGAAGGCGCCAGTAGATGTAGCCACGATCCCGCAGGTCTGGGTTGTCAGAATCCTGAGACAGAGCAATACATCACTCATGGGTCTCAAGTGAACTAAGGCCTGTAATCACTTTATTTTTCTTAGCAGTGATTCTGCTGGATTAAAAAACCCCAACCATCCAGCAGCGACAGTCACTGGTCTCAAAGTGATGTTACAAACTGTTTGTTGTTATAAACATCCTCAAATAAAAATTGAGAACCAGAGTATTAATGCCTGGCTTCCTGCTCAGCTGGTCAAGGAGCAAAAAACCCCAGGATTTATATCCCACAATTGCCCCAAACCACAGGGCTCTCAAACTGCTTTCTAAACTCTCCTTCCACTTGATATAACAATAACTATCAGGAGAACTCCAAGGAGGGGTAGACAGAAGAAAAGAATGTGAGTGAAAATTACTCTTTCACATACTGAGAGTAGAGATACAATACTGAATAATGATCCAATATTCCTGGAAATATATGACTTACCCAAGGGCGCTGCTGGACAAAAAGATGCTGCAGAGCTACATCTTAATAAGCCATATTCCTTATACCAAAAGAGATCTTATTTATCCAGCCTTTTAGTTATCTAATGAAGTATGGAAAGATGCTAATGATACACACTTAGGATACTTCATCAGTTCTCCAGCTGTCAATAATACCCTCGTTTTACTGCAGATACTTCTGCCTCTGCATGAAGTGCTAATTATTACTCTCCTCTTTGAGCAGCTCTGCCCAGAGCAGCAAAGTGAGTGGGGATGGTTTGCAGTTAATGTTCAAGGGAGAGGGAGGTGCTGTGGTTTTATTATATTGCAGTGCAACACATTTGAACTGCTCATGGAAACAACACCTGGGATTTTTAACCCCTACATCAGTAGAATAACAGGATAAGTGTTTCTAGGGGTTTTTCTCCCATAAAATTCCAGCAATATATCATACACCTACCTCATCAGCCTTTCTCTTGGTATTGCTTTTTCTCTTTTGTGATCTCATTCATGCTGCTGCTGACCTGTCAGAACCTGCCTCTCTGCTGTGTGTCTCAACATCCTCAGGCACACAGTAAAACCTCTACTTGCAATGAGACTGAGCTAAGCCCATTTTGCTTGTAAGGACCCAAATAAATCTACCTATTGTCTCAGACACTATCTCTGCAGTGCTGTTTTTGTTTGATGGTTGACTCTTTACACCCTCAGCAATCCCTACAATCCTTAACAATCCCTACAATCCTTAGCAATCCCTTTGCCCCTAACAATCCCTGCAAGACTCTCCACATCCTGCCTGCAGCAGCAGCTCAAGATCAGGAGGGTTTCTGCAAGGCAGACGTGAAAACCAAGTGTTTCCACCTACTTGCAGGCACAAACAGATTCAAGACTGGCTGTTTCTTTCCACAGCCAAATAAACAGATTTGAAACTTTAGTAAAGCTACTGAAACAAGAGGCTCAGATCTTCCCTCTCCCAGTTTCTCTCCCAATTCTCTGCTCTCCAGGGTCTGCATACCAATATGCTCAGCTCCCCACCCATGTCAGACCCACAACAGCAATGGGGATGTAGAGGTCTGTTACGGGTTATGGGCTTGCCAGGGACCTGATCCCTGCTACACATCTGTGTCCCTGCCACCCCCAGCTGCTTCACTACTATTTTTGCCACTGTTGGCTGGATTAAACTGGCTCCTGCTACAATCACACCTGCAGTCTGCTGTGCAGACATACCCCGAGACACTCAAACTGCAACAGTACCTAAGCTGGGGAAAGAAACACACGTGTAATTACTCACCCACTCAAGTGAAAACCAGTACCTCCACCTAGAAATCAGTCCTTGAAACGTAAGGCTTTTTAGTGGTTTACAGCCAGTTATCCTACATTGACTTATTATTCATATACAGAAGAACCCAGACTGAATCAACATTTGTGACAAACAGAGAAAAAACAGACGCCTATTACACTCCTAGGGTGCCATTAAGTGTTTTGTGACTCAGCACAGTGGGTTTTAACACTTAGTACCTTTCTTCTGTTGGCTCAGGCAAATGATACAGCAAGCCCTTGGCCCACTCCTCTTGGAAAAGCAGCTGAGATCCTGCCTAAAAGCAGGTTTTGAAGCAAGAAAAGCAGGCCATGGGTTTCTTGCTGCTGACCCATGCAACTCCTCAAAAGGATAAATAGAAGTTTTAAGTATTAATAAATTCACAGTCATGATTTCTTGCAGCACAGAGGATCAAAAAGGCCAGCTGATGATTGACTCCAGGTTTTCTGCTCAGAATCACAGTCCATTCAGCTGGGAGACTATTTTTATCACTTGACACAGCGGGCCTGGAGAGGAGCTGCTTTTTTTGGGCTGTTCACCCCAGTCATTACAGCCAGGGTGTGCAGGAAGATTGGCTGAGGTCTTAGCCACCCCTGCCACCAGGACATCTCCACTTCTGTCCTCCAGAACCACAGCACTCGTGTCTGCCAGCTCAGTCCCAGCCTCGCCTGCACTGATCTGAGCTCGTAACTCAGCACCTCACACATAATGAATCTGTGATCTTAACCCACTGCTACAGCCTCCAGCAAAGCTGCCACATTGGTTGACAGCATCCAAGTACAAAGGAAAAACCCCAAACTCCAGTTCTTTCTTTTTCATAGCACTGCCTAAACTTTGCTGTTCACAGAACAAAGTCACTGCCAGGCTCCTTCCCTCTGTCACAGCTCCAGATGTTTTAACTGCAAAGCCACCTTCAAGGAGAAAGCATTTTGGTTTCCATTAGATTTTCCATTTAGTGAGGAAACAGGGAAGGAACTTGGATAAAGCAAGAGCTAAGGAGAGGACAGATTCCAGATGGCAGGAGGCACAGAGCAGCTCTTAAATGGAGTCTCTTTGGGAGAGAGAGGAACACCCTTGAGTCCCACCTGCTGCAAAGCTGACTGGCCTGGCAGATGGGACACACCACAAGGCAGGATGCACAGTGCCTGGAGGGCTCTGGATCACTGGATATCTTGGCTTACCTGGGTGGCCAGGCTGAGGACCTGCTGAACCAGCTCCTGTGTCTCAGAAGGTTTTTTTAAGAACAGCTTCACTATAGCAGTCAGGAGGGTGAGCTGCACCTGAGAAAGGGACACAACAGAGAACAGAAAATTCATCCATGCTTTAGCAACATCTCGCAAATCTCAACATCTTTTAATAAAACTTATATATAAAACTTGAGTTTCATAACGGCATTACATTATTCTTTGCCAGTGAAACCCAGTACAGCGAGATTCAGACTCTTGCCTGTTGCAAAACACTTTCACAGACAAGTCCCTGAGCACCACACGGAGGTTTGTGTCGTACTGTGATGTATCTCATCTCTATTCCTCTCTGTGTTCTGGTCCCTAGTAGGGTTATTCCCTCAGGAAGTACGAAACGTCTAGAAACCCCTCCAGTTCTGTCTTATCCTTCCAAGAAGAGAAGTTCTGGAGACAGGGACAACAGAACAAATCTACAGGCTCCCAGAGGGTTTCTTTAGCCAAATACTGAAGCTTTCATTGAATGATATTTACTGTCCATGCCATTAACACACTGCATAGAACATCACAGATAAGATGCACAATGCAATTTTACCTGAGTACTTTCATCGTGGAAGCCCTCCAGAAAACTCTCCAACAGCTCATCAGCATTGTCAATTCTTTCTGCATATTCACCCACTATCCAGATCATGGCAGCTCTGGCATCTGGTTCATCCAGGGAATCCAGGTTCTCACACAGAGTGGCAATGATGCTTTCATACCTGATTTGTCAGAGTACAGGTGGATTACTGGGGTGAACTGGACTTGCCTTACTCCATTTCTGCCCACATCATTATCCAGGGAATCCTGTACTAAATATCCTGTATTTCCATGCAGCATTGTCACTTAACTACAGAACAATATTACCAGGATTTTTCCTTTTTAAGCTGAGCACTAAGATCTCACAGGGTCTTTGCAGTTTAGTTCATCAGCAAGACCACCCAGATGTGGAATTCAAGACAAAGCTGCCTCACTTTCTGTTTGCTAATGGGAAAGTTTGATCCAACAATTCAGCCCATGCATCTGAATCAGATCCTGCAGCCTCACTGGAGTCTTCAGACTGGTAACTCTGAACTGGGTATTACACTTCCCCAAAGGCTTTACTGTAAAACAGACAATACCCCACACTAATTTAGCTTCCCCTGTTCCCAAGCGTGGGTTTCCCTGTCTCAGGCAGACAATCTGTCTTGTTACTGACAGCACAAATTGCCAGAGAGGTCTGCAATGTCCCATATTACTTTTTAGACATCAAGTCTCTGTTGAAAAACACTGCTGCTGTTCTGTAGCTGAGGAGACAAAACCTTTACTGCAGAAACAGCAAAAAAAAAAAGCTGAGTTCTGCCCAAACCAGAGAGAACACTTGATGGGGAAAGACAGCAGCACTGTGTTCAGCACAACCTGACTGGGATCTCAGACCAGGAGAGCCATGAACCTTTCATGTATGTAAGACCCAAGTATGTAAGACTTCTAGAGGAGATATGAGCAAAACCAGAAAAGCCTGATTCTGTAAACTTGGCCAAATTTTCCTTCTGGCATTCTCTGCAAGAGCTTTACTGGCTTTTGAGTAAGGCTTCTATTCAGCATCCATATGGAGTGGTGGGGAAGGAAAAGCTTTCAATTCCAACTAATAATGAGTCAGGCCGATACCTCACCTAGAGCAAACATCTGAATCCTACCAAACTAGGAGTGGAATCAGAATGGACACTGCTCCCACCTTTGCTTCAGAGCCCTGCTAAGCCATGCTGACTTTTACATTGCTTTATTCTGTTGAGAGCAGACAAGGGCTCCCAAAAAAACCTTACAGCAGTTCCACGTACTTGTTGGGGTACTTGCGGAAGATGTCTCTTATGACAACGATGGCCTCCTGCACCACGTAGTTGACCTTGGTCTGGATGAGGTCCAGCAGTGTGCTCACACAGCGCTCTGCAGATTGCTGGAGAGAGCAGAAAAATGCAATTAAAAGAGCTCCAGAAGCACTCCTGAGCCCACAGCGCACACTGAGGAATGAGGCACGTCTATGAGAAAAGATCCAGGGCAGGAAAACAAGAGGACAGTAGCTACCAACTGCATCCAGAAAAAAACCACAGGTTGATAAGTGCTCCTGGAGATACCAGCTGACTCCAGCTCCTGCAAGGATTAAGACTGAAGCAACCATGCCTGTAGACAGCTGGGTCACCACACAGGAGACCTACACTGCTCTTTTTATCACCCTCTTGCTGGTGAGCAGCTAAACAGGCCACCAAGTGAGATCTCTTGAATTTCCCAAGCTGGGCAATCAGAGCTGGGAGAGTTTGGACAGAGACTCCTGACTGGGGAAGCTGTATGGCAGGAGAAAACCATGCTGGCAATCACACTGCAGGAACAGCAGAAAAAGCAGCTCACAGCAGCAAGAGGTTCAGTACTTTTGGGGTGAGGTCACTAACAACATGTGAAGATACAGCTAAAAATAGAAATTCAGCTGTTGCTAATGCAGCTTTCACATTAATTAGTTAAAAAAAAAAAAAAAAAAAGATAACAAGGACTGGACACTGTCACACTCCAGGAAGCAAAACTGGAATTAGAGGCAAATAATTCAGGGAGGTCTATCCCCAAACAGCACAGCGAGGCAGGACATCACAGGAGCAACCAGAGAGTGTCCAATAAGGACAGTGATTTGGCTATAAGCAGAGCACATGTGAAGCCTCATTACACAGCTGGTGATTAATGTGAGAAGCAGCCTGCTCCTGACACTGCCGAGGCAGAACATTCATAAAGCATTCGGGATTGAGACAAACACTGCAGGGCACAAACAATAGCAATGTAGGTGGATTTTTCAATTTCAGTGAGTTAACAGTCCCTTTGACTTACAGAGCACTTGAAGCCTGGGCAGGAGGAGGAGGAATGAAATGGCATTTCAGTCACAGGAATCAGTTTTTTGAGAATGGGCAGAAATCTCAAGGACAAACCTCAAGACTTTTAGAGCTGAATTTGGATCAGTCATAGACTAAAACCTCGTGGTGATTTCCTGCCCTCCTGACTCAAGGTGGGGTATCTTACACATGGCCTGACAGCACAAACAGAGACCATGCTGGCCTGGAGATCAGCCAAGGGAAGAGACACCCTAAACCAGCATTCACTCATCTCTGCAAACTGGCAGTAAGTCATACAGCTCTTCCCTGAAATTCACACCAAACAGAAAGTATACCCAATATCACCGGCGTCAGAGTAAAGAGAAGCATCACATAAAACTGTATGATTGGTATAATATTTTTTTTATGATGCCTCTCCCTCCTTAGCACAGCTTTTCAGGTACTATGCCACTGTGGAGGCAGTGAAATGGCACAGTGCCATGCTCTGACCTCTTCTGTTCCAGAAGAGGTTCAAGGTCTGTGACCTCCAAGACTCTTCCACTTCATGGAGACTGACCATGGACCTGGCTCCACAGAGTTTGACTTTGCTCTCAGTGGGAGCCCTGCTCAGAGTCCTTGCAAGATTGATGATTCAGAGCTTGCAATTTAATCTCTTCATCCCAATACCTTTCACCAGATGTTTTAACAAGTGACCTTAAGGGGGCAAATCTCTCCTGAGACAACTCCACTCTACAGACCCTGCAGCACCAGTCACTGTTGGCAATAAGCAGTGCAGTCCTGTCAGAGCCTACAACCAGCAAAGCTTCAAGAGCTGCAGAATTCAAGGAAAAGCAAATTAAGGCTTAGTTTTCTTTTCTTTACACTCTGAAGCATGATTTTTCCAGGAAGAACACAACATCCACTTTGAAATACGCAGCAATGATTTTCAGCCCAACGGTCCCTTGGAAAGTGAGCAGTCATGTGGGCACATGCCCAGAAGAGCAGTCTCTCTAACAAAACAGATTTCAGCTCACCCCATCCCTTGTAAACACATTGCTTTTTGAAGGTGGACATCCTTGGGGACTGCAGTGCTCTGCAAACTGATGAAAGAGTGCCCCAACTAGAACAGCTTTCAAGTTGGAGTGAGGAAGGACAACAAACCAAAGTCAAAATTGCTTTGCTTTTCTGCAGAAATCAAATGAAAGCCCACAAGATTACCAAAGTAGCACATCACACATCAACATTCAGCCACAAGCCTCAATGATTTCTAAGAACCAGGCTGCTGGCAGAATCTCCTGGAAACAAGACAAATCTCCCTGTAATATGGCTCCTTCTGCTTCTCCTTTGCTCCAGAAGAATCCCTATTCTTACTGCATCCACTTCATTTCCTTTTCCCATGGGAGCGGTGCTTGTTTTCCTTACAATCTAAGCCTGACATGATGACTTCATCTCGTGCTGTGAAAGGAGCAAAGTGATGCACAAGGGATCCAAGTGCAGCTACACCACATGGTTTGCTGTAGACACACCCAAACCAACTCTGAGCCCAGCTATCAGCAGTCCAGCCCTATCCATGCAAAATGATGATATCCTGATACTCCCCAAACCAAAATGATCGCTCAAGCCTGGGCAAAATCAACTCAACATGAGTATTGGCTCCACATCCAAAATGAGCACTGCCAGCACAAACACCACATTTCCTCTATCAGGCACCTCAGAGCAGACAAAATTATTTACTGTCTTCCTCTCTTAGGAGAGACAATTAGACAAAAGGCAGAGCTGAAATGCTCTGTGAATGTTCATTCATCAACAGCTCCCACTGGCTGTGTCCTGTGTCAAAAAGCAGATTTCTAAGCCTTGGGAACTTGGACACTGAAGGCTGAGGATGCTCTTCTATTAGTCATAACTCACAGAGTAAACAGCCTCTAGTAAACACAGATGCACTGGGGACAGGGATTAACCTGGAGATGAGGACACTGTAATGAGTTGTTCTATATTTGCCCTCTTTAAATCTGGCTCTTGTCAGAGCAGGAAACAGGCCTCGTCTTTAGCAGCAGCATCTTCATGAAGCAGTGCTAAAAATCAAGGTTAACACTACTTATGGAGAGACACAATTCCACTTTGAGGGTCACTGTGAATTTGCTGGACATTACTATTAGTCCTTTGCATGACTGTTGTGGTATCAGGGACAGGGAAAGGGTAAAGATTTCTAAAAACACCTTCATACTTCAGGAATACACCACCCCCCCATGTGAAACTAGGACAGACACGTGGCCAATCCTAGTGAGGAAGTCCCTGCTGAGAAATAAAGCAAACTCCCACCCCCCAGCACAGCATAACTATGAAAAGGGCTGTCACCAGCTTCTTTTAACTCCTCTGTAGCCCTTTTCCATGCTCAGGGGGATTTTCTACTGTCACTGCTGTGGCTTCATCCAGACAACCTCCTGCCTGGACGCAACATGGAAGGAGAACTTCGGTATTTTGAACTGCAGACATGAAACAGAAACAGCAGTCACCTGCTCTGTGGGGCTTCAAAGACAGCCCATGGCAGGGATAAGCCTTTAGGAGCTGAAGGAAGGAAGAAAAAGCTGCACAGGCAGTTGATTCTCTCAAGAGCACGGAAGCTGGTGTCCTCCATACACACAGACTTACAGCAGTTTAGCTGAAAAAAGAAAAACCTGTGCACTGACACCACACTAAGCCAGGCATGATCAGGGTTATTATTTAAATCTGCTGTCAGGCAAAGCTCATGGGAACACACTTTAGCAAAAGCTAAATGAGCTCAGCTGAAATTAGACCACTTATGTGACATTTTGCACTCAGTCATCAGTTTATTGAAAACTACCAACACCACAGCATAATTCTTCCCTCCCATCACAGGATTTCTGAGCTCCTGTCAGGTGTTTCAGATTCACTTACAGGGAAACGAAAGGGAGAGAGCACTAAAAAAATATTCTATTATGAGCATTTTAGTGGATGTTCCACTGGCAGAGGACATTTCAGATTTGTTTTGGAGAACTGCAGAGGTGCCTGGGAACTTATCTGCATAAGCATTGAGGCCAAAGAGAGCACACTCCAAGTGGAACCACAAGTTATACGAACCTAAGTAAGCAAATAGAGTCACTCTATGTTTGAATAAATTGCACTTAATGTCCCAATTCTCTGTTATTCTATGCCTGTGTGTTCTGTTCAGCTGAAATAGGGGGGAGGAATGACACAAAATGTTTCATAATAGAGTTTCTCTGCACAATCTTTTCTCCCTCTGCCTTCAAAAGGTCAGTCCACAGCTATTAAAGGAGGTCCTCATGGATAAGTGGCCATTTTTTCCACTGAAGCCAGTGCAGTAAAATATTCCATCAGGAATGAATTATCTGCCTTGCTGTGCCTGCACCCCACCCTCCTGTGACGCACTCACAGCTCGCAAGCCCCGCAGTACAGCTGCTGCTCTGCCCGAATCCATGACATATCCAGGCCACTTGATGGCCAACAGTGAAGCAAAGAAACTTGGTGTGATGAGGTGGCAAAGGCCAACACTGTTTCTGAAGGCAGAGCACCACAGAAAAGCTCAGGATTCAGATACTTACCTCAACCTTGATGGCACAGCGCCCGATGGCTCGCACGGCCTTGCGCACGAAGTCAACGTCCACCTCGGTAGCGTATTCCTTGAGCTCTGCCAGGACCTGAGGAGGCAGGACACCAACTGAGTCTGTGGGTCACTCAGAGAACATCCCACTCTCACAGGTGATGCTACCAGAACACCAGCAGGATGTTCTTCCACAGCTACCACACGTATCCAGAGCTCACACAGTCAAACTCCGCAACCAACCTCCAAAACCCACTGTTTTGGACCACACGTGGTTTAGCCTGGACAAAGCCAAAACATGGCTTTGTCTTGGGTTGTTTTCAAATTCCCCTAAACAAGAGCTGGGGGAAAATCAGCCCTGCCAAACATAAATGTTGCTATTCCTTCCTACACTGAATGCAGTCCTACACACGTTCACTGTATGCAAAGCTCTTGGCAACAACTCTCCTTTTTGATCTCTCCTTTCCTGTGCTGAGATGAACCTTTGGATCCGTACTGAATCCAAACAGAAGGTGCAGAGGAGATCTGAGGACACCCTGGAACACCTACACTGAGATTAATAACAGTGCTAAGATACTTCCTCTCTTAAAAATAAGATTTATTATTTTGTCTCAATGTTTTTGCTAATGGAAACTGAAGAAGGGCTTAAACCAGGACCTGCTGGGAACCTACAGACCTTCAACTAAAAAACTGCTTTGTCTTAAACAAATCACTTAGCTTAGAAAAAAACCGATTTTAATAAAAGACCATATGTCATTTATATCCCCTCCAAAGCTCAATTTATTTCAGTTTCTCATGTCAAACATGACATCAGGGATTTAATCGTGATGTCACAAATAGATGGTGAGGGAGAGGTGAACAGCACAAAGCCAGACAGTTCTTTGAAAAACCTCTCATCGAGGCAAATTGCTCAGAACAATGACAAGATAAAGAGGCCGTGAAGGGCCAGACTGCAGACAAATAAATCTGCAAGGAGGAGACAGGACATCTGTGTTTTGAAGTTTTATTATTTCCCTGGATGATCTACATTGCACAGCACTGGAAGCACTCGGGTTTAGCAGCTGATGCTTTCCAAACTCTGCCCAAGCGCCTTGGCCAGAGCTGTCCTGCTGCCTTGGTCCAGAACAGGCACAGAGATAGAGAGTCTCCCCAAGCTGCACAGGGAAGGTGTGGGTAGAAGCTGCTCTGCTCAGGTCTCATTCCAGGACATATTCCTGATGTAGTTGTGTTGTTTTATGTCTTTTCAGAACCAGGAAGACATTCATTCATTAGTCTGCAGATCCCAGACTCTGCCCTCCAGACACCACTGCCTTTCACGCAAACAGCCCATTATCACAATGTTATGCATTAAAATTTGGATGGAGCCTACCAAGAGTAAAGAGAAAATTCTGAATATATTCTCATGGAAACTGATTTTTAAAATGTTTCTGTGTCCCCAGAGCAAAAGGGGCACGAATTACCTTGCTCTGTTCCAAAAAACACCAGGAGAGAGCTGAAGAGAGCTGCTTAAAAACGTCACATTACGTGAAATTGCTCTCTGATAATTAGGAGAGGACAATAATAGCAGTAACCAGAGGCATTAATCACTCTGCATTAGTGTTAGGCCTTGTGGCCAGGAATGCACTTGAGAACACTTCCTCCAAAGAAATTTGGATTAAAACAACATCAAGTACAAGAAGAATCTACACTGTAAAGCAGCCTCAATTCAGTTTAGCTTCATGCTATTTCCACTATGGAAGCAAGTTAAGCAGAATAAAGAGTTTTTTAGCCTCTGCAAGCATTTAACAATTTTACTAACTTGAAATTCACACTTCAATAATGTTTGGCCTTTCTGAATGCCTCTGTTACAGGCACACCCCCCTCACTTGAAACAAACCTCTCATTCCAGCCTCAGCACCAGCAGTGACTCATTTGACAGGAACCATCAGCTCTCCTCCTGGAATTGTAATCTGTGAAACAAGATCTACCTAATGGTCACGATGCAAGACATATCATGCCACTAACATTTAAATTATGGAGGAAACTCCAACACCTCCCATTAAATAGCTGCAAAGAGCACTGTACCAGGGACAGTGATGCTTAAAAAACAAGACAACTGTAGTAGTAGCTGCACACATCCTCAGGCATAGACTAGGAGAGGGTTTTCCCCTCCCAGAACACATGAGAAGTCCCTCAGCTGACCTGGGCAATGTTTGCTTGAGAAGCCAGGCGGATCATGATGTCCAGTTTCTCCAGTTTGACATAGATGGGGTCGTTGTACTTCACAAAGAACACCTTGATTTCCTGCTTCAGGATTTCAGGCCTGGAAGGAACATAATGTTGTGTCACTCGAGACTGGTTAAAAACCCAAATGGGCTCTTTTTTGGTAACCAAAGGCACCCTTTCTTTAGACATCTACCCAAATATTCACTGAGAAACAGAATGGTGTCATTTTGCCCAGGCTGCCCAGAGAAGCTGTGGACTCCCCATCCCTGGAGGTGTTCAAGACCAGGCTGGACAGGGCTCTGAGTAACCTGGTCTAGTGGAAAGTGTCCCTGCCCACGGGGAGGTTAAAAACTGAAGGGGGGTTTGGAATTAGATGATCTCTGAGGTCCCTTCAAACCCAAACCCTTCCATGATTCAATGATTTTGTGTCCAGAACATGCAAACAATCGACAACTTAGAAAAAGAAGGCTGGAGAAAAAGACTATTTAAATACAAAACGCAGAATTCAAGTCTTTCTATGGCTACATCTCTACCTCCTCCATTTCAAAGGCTGAGCCAACAGGCAGGTAGTGGATGACTGTTTCCAAATTTTCAAATTTCAAAAAAACTACAAATTCACCTAAAAATTAATTTCTACTTTCACTTGCAAGATGCCAGTGCACAGTAACTCTGTCCTGAATACAACATGCTATCCAAGCTATCCCACCTTTTCAGCAAGGAACAACAGCATTGACACGTGCACATGGGAGTAAACAAGTGAAAAAACTAACCCACTGGACACCAGGATGTCACCAGCCTGGTGGTTCTGTGCTGAACAGAACAGCACAGGCACACCGAGTTCCTGCAGGTCACTGTGAACTGCACAGTTACACCCTTGTTCCCATTTGCCATCTGATTTATAGAGGGCAGTTCTGAGTGCTCATAAAGAGGCAGTGAAGAGAGGCAGGTGAAGAAATGCTGCATGAAACTGGTATCACAAGCATGCTGTAGGGAAAATTAATTCAGGCTACCAGAGTCACAAGACTGTTTAATCTGTCTCTCAAGGGATTCTGAGCCTGGATTAAAAGAGACTCTGTGCATGTGGAAATATCTGAAGGTCTGAGATAACCAGACGCCCCTTTGACAGGGCAGGAATAACACCCCCGAGCCTTTACCTTTTCTGCACAATCAAGTTGATGTTCCTCAAGGCAACATACTGAACTTCAGGCTCTCCAGACAGCAGGGTCACCAGTGGAGGGGCGAGTTTCTTCAGCAGCATGTTGTAATAGTCAGAGTCCTTGGGAAGAAGCTCCAGGAACTTCATCAGGACCTTCACCGCTGACAGCACCACGGCTGAGTTGGCGTGAGACAGCCGGGGGGTCACCCGCTCACAGATACTGGAGACAGGAGGAGGAAGAAAGGGTTCACATGTGTTTCAGGGCGTCAGATAGTTCAGATCTGAATTTAGGAGATTGCACATGGTTCAAGACAGCTTCTCACATGCTACTTTGAATTGGTTTTGTTACGGAGAACAGGTAAAGTCCTGCTGTCTTGAACGCAGCAGGAAGCAAACAAGGACCTCTCTCACAGCTTCGAGTTTCTCTCCTGCCACACTCAGCTCAGGAAAAATTCCAGCTCTCAGCATTACAGTGCCAACACATACTCAGTTATTAGTGCTTCCTGCCTTCGCCTGGTGGTGCTCTCTATTTCTGTGATCTTGTCTGTCACTTACAAACAAAACTTTAACAAAACAGCTATTGGAAAAACACTTTAGCCTCCATATAGTAATTCAGAGGTGATACACGCTTCTGGCTTGCCTGGGGAGTTTGCTGCCATTTCAACCATTTCTATCTACAAAAAAAAGACTTCTGATTCTCTGAAGGTGCAGGGAAAGAAAGACCTAAATACCTTCCCAACTCTCAGATTCACCATAATGGATCCTGTAATCAACAGCACCCTAAACAATCCATCCCAAGCAGAAAGGAAGTTTGGGTTCATATGGTCTTTCTTGCAGCATCTGTCAAGTTTCTTCCCACTCCCTCCTGCATATTGCAAACCCAGAACAATCTTATTCCCATCTGTGCCTCCTGAATCTTCTTTCTGCGTAAGATTTGCTTTCAGCCATGCAGGAAGGGAAGCTCACTGAAGAGCAGAGGAGTCCAAGTCAGAGCTGGGGCAGCCTCCAGCTGCCTCTGCCCAAGGTCACCTGCATGTCAAAGCTGCTTCATCTCTCTGAGCCTCAGTTTCTCCATGCACAGGGCACTGACACCAGCCTTGCTGGAAAGAACATTATATAAAACCCAGTGCTGTCACTATCCTGTCTGAAATAAGGCAAACTCCGAGAGAAACTCCACATAAAGCAGTAAAAGTAGTTCCTGCCCTTGCAGTTTGATAAAGCACTCTTCAGAGGAATTACAGGTGAGGAACTGGGACATGTTCACAGTTGTTCAGACTAGTGGTGCCTCTCTGATAGAGCTGGGACAATACCAGCCTCACACCCTGGAGATCTCTGCAGGTTTCTAGCACTCATTAGGAGCTGTTTCTGGCACAGAAACAGAACACAAGGGGAAAGGAGGTGGGGAAAAAAAAGCAGCAAGACTCCTGGCAGGCTTTTCAGAAACAGTAGATTACCTATTGTACCTCAAAAAAACAGTCGGTGAAGAAACCCACTGAATTCGAAAGGGCCTGTCCAGGATTTTGCATGTGGGCTTGGGAGTCTTCCTCCTCCTCCACCCCCCACATCATCCACACAAAATACACCATCTGAAAATCCCCCTGTTCCAAGTTATTTCTCTTGCTGGTTCCTTGTTCTCTTAGGAACACAATCTGACTTTTTGTGATTCTGAAGACAAGATGAGGAGGCGGCTTGAAGTGCACAAATTAAAACTCCACTACCTAAAACCTGAGGTCCCTGTATTCAGGTTCAGTCACTGCAACAAAAGGTAGAAGCACAAGGGTGAATTTGGAGTGATAAGAAAAAATAATTTCTTACCTTTATTTTCACTTCTCTCATATCACAATCTGGTTTTCAGTTGGAAAAAAGTATTCCGGTCTCAGACCTTTAGTACTTTGGAAAGCTGCAAACCTATAAAGGCTTTTTGCCTCTCATATCTGGTTTTGCTATTCTGCTTTAAATCAGAAAATCCCCCAAACAGTGCTTCCACTGTTACAGGTTTGGTCTCGGGCTGATCCCTTCTTAATAGTGCCAGTTTCCACAAGAACCAGCCTTTTAAATAGAAAAAAAATTAAAAGAAACCCTAAAGATAAACAGAGAAAGTGGTTCTGCTGAGGGAAGGGGCAGGTTTCCAGCATCAGCCCAAACTACCCAAAGCAGTCTCCCTTTTAAACCTCTTTTATCAAGTCTTATTTGTGCTGCCACAGACCTGAGAACCCCTATTTCAGTGCTGCAACACCTCCCACGAGCGCCCTGCTCCCGGATAACCACCCTACCTCTGAGCTTCCCGGTCATCCTTGGGGTTGTAGTTGGACAGACAGTCCAGGATGAAGATCTGCCCCCACTCTGTGCACTCATTTAAAGCTGTCAGCAGCTTGTTGATGTTCTGAGGGTTCAAATCCAGCAGGTTGCTGTTGGGATGAGATTCACTGATTTCTGACAGGGCGGCCACAGCGTTTGCCACCACCTGGGGAAGAGACACGATGAGTTCCTTGTTAGCAGGACATCAGAGGAATGGCAGGGATTGCCCTGGGATTGGCATGGGTTACACAGGGAACCAAACACAGAGATCTATCAGCTGATAGCAGGTGTGTCATCAGCTGCTGAGCAACAGCCACCACGTCAGTTATCCCACCCTTCCAGGGCCCACTACAACCTCACAACCAACCCGGAGAGCACAAAGCTTGACTGGGAGGAACAGGGACCTGGGACATCACAAGAGACTTTGCTCTGGAAGGAGCTAGAGGTGGCACCCACAGGGAACAAGAAAACATCTTGCCTTCCTTCAGCTCCAGATCTCCACCCGGGGTTGCTTCAAGCAGGCATCATCTCCCCTCCAGTTCCAGGAGATGCTCAACTGATAGAGCCAAGGTCTCAAAACCTCCAAGTGCCCTACTTATTCAGGAATGTCTGCCTCTTGCCTAATTTCCCCTTGGCAGCCCCACGGCACGTGGCTTAAGGATATCCAGAAATGAGCTGTCAGGTGCCTGGCAGCCCTCAGCTCTGCAGCAGCACTGTCAGGTCACCCAATTTGAAAACAAACACACAATTTCCCTAAAATGGACAACTCCTGCTACATTTTTAATAACACATTTCAATTCCAAACAGTCTCCATAGTATCCATTTGCTTCACAGAGTCATGTTAAAGCAAGGACCCCAGCATAACTCATCCCTGAAAATACTCCTGCTACATTTAGGACTATATAAGGTCTTCTCTTTTCTAAGCACAGATTAAAGGATCACAGAGGAGGTTCAGGGTCCAGCTTGGCAAGAATGAGAAGTGGGAGCACAGCACAAATTTCTCATTCTTAGTTCCATATTCAAATTCAACAGTTATTCTAACAGACTCCATGTGAAGATTTCTAAAATAGAAGAGTTGCAGAATACAGAGACAAAAATAGAAAATTTGCAGATGAGACTAAAGTCTTATTTGTTTAACTAACTAGAACAGGGATTTAAGCTGAGTTTGACACACAAAACTGAAGTACCCTAAGAAAAGGCATTTTCAGGACATTTTACAGTGTACATCATGTCCAGCCCAACTCACAATAAATACCTGCTCAAATGAAGATTTATAGCATTATTTTCTATGAGATTAAGGCAAAGAAACATCTAAAATCATCTGACTGTTAGGATGACTAAAGATGCTTTTGATGCAGTACAATGAAAACAAGAACAGCACGACCAGAAGTTTCTCTGCCTTGTTCCCATCACTGCTTGTCATTAAACCAATATATTCCAAAGTCATTGCACAAGCACAGTAATGATGATTGTTTTGCATTTCACACCTAGAGGTCACAGATCGGATTTTGATCCAAGATTTTATGAATTTCATTAGCTGAATGAGCCTTCTGTCACCAAAATCATTAGTAATCAGAACTGCTGTCTTCTTGTACTGTTTTAATTAGTAATTTATTAAGAGATGCTGCTTCTTCTTATTATTATTTAATTTGCCTAATTCCTGAATGGTTAATGTGACACAGCATAAAAATGAAGTAAAAGACTGTATTAATTTCATTGCATTTTGGAAGTTCACAAGTGAAGACAAATCATAAAAGCAACTGAAAAAGTCCAAAATCCTTATGAAAAAGTACTTATAAAATGAAACCACTACAAGAAAATAATTTTGAAGTAACAAAAGATTTTCAGAGCCAAAGCATTGCAGAAAGGGACCTGTCAGTCATCCTAAGGAACAGGGCTGAGCTCTGGCAAATGCATTCATGCTGCCAGGCACTAGTTTTATTGCATTAATTGATAAATTAGTAATTAATAGAGAATCATAGACCTGTTAATGCTGGAAAAGACCTCCTAGATCATTGAGTCCAACCGCTAACCCAGCACCACCAAGTCCACCACGAAACTAGGTCCCCAAAATGCCATATCCAGATGTTTTTGAACATTTCTAGGATGTCCTAAACCCTGGGGCAAGTACAAGTCAAAGCAGCTGTGTTTATGTTTCTTTCCCTGCAGAGTCCATGCAGTCTATCCCTATGTTTTCCAGGGGCAAAGGATGCACAGAAATCCTGTTCCCATGGGCCTGGTGCACAGCAGCTCCAACCTGGAGACCGACCGTGAATGAGGTCTTGCCCTTAGGATCTTTTTTGGGGTTTATTTTAGGAATTAACACGTCAGCATAAATACAAGTGTCCAAGTCAAAGTGAGGATGGGACATCACATGGCAATCCACCCAGATTTCCATTAAAAGCATCCATGAGAGAGAGTGTCAGATGGCAAGATGCACTCAGGAGCACGGGCTGTTATGTCCTTGGGTGTTATTATAAAAGGACTGGAAGGGGCTGTGAAACATCTGGTGGCTGCTCAGCTCTGCCAGAGGAGCTGGGACCTGCAATCCACAGCCCACAGCTAAAGCTGGTCCTCACCTCCTACCTCAGCAAAACAGTGCTGCTGTCAACTCAGTGACAAGAAGATAAATGAAGCAAAACAGGATAAGGGAAGGGTTGGGGAATGTCTTCAAACTTTAAGCAACATTGATTAAAAAAAAAAAGGACTTGCTGGCGATTTGCACCAAACATATTGATATGTTATGGTATGCCAACAGAAATAATTGGCATCTCCAAGGCTTTTTACACAGCCACAGCACAGCTGAAACGAAAACAGATTTCAGGACCCCGTCCAACACAAACACTGGTTCAAGAACACACGCTCACCTCTTCCTTGGCACTGCCATTGGGCTTCGTTGGGAGGCAGGAACACAGAGCAACACAAGCTTGAAAATAAACTGCAATGATAGACTTGCTGGGGGACACATAAAAGCAAAGCAGAAGTTTTACAAGTGGTAGAGGACAAAGTCCTCCTGGAACTGGGCAAGCTTCACAGGCTGACAAAAAAAAAAAAAAGCCCTAAGCTTTTTAAGGAAATTAAGTATTCTCTGTTTTTCAAAACACGCACCAAGTTGATTTTGATGAGAAACCAACCAGGAGTTGTATAATTTACTCCACAGATTAGAAGGAGGAAACTAAAAGGACAAGAAACTAACATTTATCATAGTCTGTAGTCCTCAAAAATAATGAAAAAACTGTGGTCACCCCAGTAGCCACAGATACGTGAGCCCAAACAACTAATGAACAGGAAAAGCTTTTGAGTTTAAACTTTTAAGTTAACTCCACAGCAAAATGCCTCACTTGACTCGCTTTAAGAGTACCACTTTTAAGCTAAGAGCTACCAACCAATGAGGACTCACCTAAAAATCACCTGAAAAATAAAAATGCAAAGCAGATTGAAGAATTAATAATAATTAATAACAACAGGCCCCTGGCTTGCTGAAGTAAATCAGTTCACCCTGGCTACGTTTCAACATTATTCAAATGCAGCCACAGCAACAATCCCTTTGGAGCACAGACGAGCCCGATGACAATAAACCTGCTTTTGGCTGGAATTTCCCAATAAATTTAGACTCTTGGAGAAGCGTCATTGGGATGAGGATAGCTAAATCTCACAGGCTCTTATTAAAAAAAAAACCAAACCACAAAAAAAACCCAAAAAACCAACTCTGCACTTAGAACTACATTACAGCTTTCACAAGAACCCAACATTTTTAAATCCACCTACAGACAAACTCCCTCCGCAGCCGGAGAGACCAGATCCGACCTCACGGAAAGCTGCAGAGGTAGGAACACTGATTTGCCAGTTATTCCTTCTGGCAGCTCAAACCTTTAGCTCAGAGCAAATGGTATAAAATACATTAACAGGGAGGAAAGGGGGTGGGTGAAAACCTGAGTGTCTGCCTGTCAACCCACACGGAAAAGCTTTGCAGGGGGTGGGGGGACAGAGGGAAGCTCGGCACATCCAGAACGCCAACCAGTCGGAGCAATCAGATTATCTTCCTCCCATCCCAGGCTAATTGGAAATTAAACCAAGTGTGTAATGGAGTTAATGAAATACAATGTTCTGCTGCTTAAAACAGGAACCTCTGGCTTACCAAGCCATTAAAATGAGGAGGAAAATGAAGAAGAGGAGGAAAAATTAAGGGGCTCTGAAGAGATGCTGAGGAAAGGCAGCATTCCCCACACACCTGGAGGCTCCCACCCTCCAGGGAGCCAGGCACCACACGATGTTTTTGGGAATGGAGAGGTGCTGACATTTTGAAGAGCACTCTGAGCTCGCATGCCATAAAGCACAGGCTCCCAGATGGGGTATTCAGGGTGGGTATTTCACAGGGCCACTTGTTTTCATGGCCACAGACCATGCTGTGTGCCCAAAAGCTCCCTAACGAGTAGTAACACAGACAAGCTCTTTCCAGATTACATGACTCCTACTTCTGTTCATATTATTTTATCTACAATCCCCCTTTACTTTGCTTCCCTAGAAACAGCCCACAAACAATTAAAATTACTTTTTAAAAGTAATTTTATAATTAAATTTGCAGAGGGAATTCTTCCCTGTGAGGGTGGTGAGGCCGTGGCACAGGCTGCTCCATCCCTGAAAGTGTCCAAGGCCAGGTTGGACAGGGCTTGGAGCAACCTGGGATAGTGGAAGGTGTCCCTGCCCATGGCAGGGGGTGGGACTGGATGAACTTTAAGGTCCCTTCCAACCCAAACCATTCTGGGATTCTGTGACTTTATAAAATGGCTCAATCAGGCAAGTCAGGAAGCCTATTGAACCTCACACTGCTAATTCATGTAATATGTATAGATATAAATTAAAGCTCTGGGAGACTAACACATCCTCAGTTCCTGATCACATCCCAAAAACTGCCTGGGTGGGGAAGACCTCCTGGCTTGCTCTTTGCAAGTGGGATGAATTTTTATGGAGGTGGCAAGCAAAGGGAAGTTAAGTGTTATCCTTCCCACGGCGTGCTTGCCCTGACTGGTTTTTGCACCTTCCTGCAGAAAAATGGCACTTTGTGGCAGACTAGAACACTCCTGCTCTCACATCCTTGCAAAATCAGGATGTGTTAGCTGCAAGACAGGAAAACACGCTTCCCCCAACTGCTGAAACTCTTGTGGTAGGTGGGCAAGAAGCTGTTCAGGGATGGCTCCACCACGAAGGGTTTCTCCTTGGCACAGCTGAGCCCCCAGTACAGGAAACTAAAGTCTACAGGAAGACACAGAGGGTCTGCAACTCCCTATTCCTCTTCCAGGAAGCACCACGGTGTGATCCCAGCCTGGATCAAGCAGCTATCACACACCAGGAAGGTTTCTTTTGCCTTTTTTTTTTTTTAATGTAAGGCCCTTTGCTATTTCCCTTGCAGAGGTTCTCGCTGGCACCATCCAGTGGCAAACAATCCAAGCTGCAACCGAGGGGAGATGGCACCAGCCAAGCATCAACAAAACCCTTCCAGAGTCCTGAAAAGGGGGGTGTAGAGTTACAAAACATCACAGCCACAGCGTTTTCTGACGAATGGTGCTTGTCAATAGCTAGAAGTGCCTGTTCCGATTGAAAATGTGACATGTAGACACATGTCAACAAAATTCCCAGCACCCTGATTGATGTGAGAGATCCTCGAGTGATTTATTCGGCAAGACAAACGCTTTGGAAATTAGGCACATACTGGTGGCTGTAATTGGAAGGAGACAGATCTCTGATGGATGGATTTGTCAATTAAGCTTTATAAATGAGGGGTCTGGGAAGACAGACTCTGTGGAGCCATGGAAATTCATGCATTATCATATAAACTCATTGCATCTCTGCTAGTACTGAGAACACAGGGAAAAGCACAGCTTCCATGGAAGATGCTCAAGACCTGCATCCCTCATCCACAAGCCTACCAAAAATGAACAAAGAATCAAGTCCCACATACAGGCTTGAAATTCCCTCAGACCTGTTTAGGATGACCACCTGGAGAAAAAAAACAGCTACTTGGGAAGTCAGATTCCAGCCTTCCTCTGGAGAAGCTCTTGGAGGAGCTCTTTCCGAAGCCAAAACTGGGTTTCATCAGCAGAGCAAGCAGGGTCAGAGTGGGTAACCAGAAGTTGTGCCACCAGCTACAGACATCAGCTCTCCCTTCTCCCTCAGTTCAAGTTTCTGCTCTCCCCTGGCAATCTCCCACTCTCACACATTAATGAAGCCACTGTTTATACAGGCTCCTCCATAACCTCTCCCTATTTCCTTCCCAATTTGCTGCTGCTGCTGGCTGGCTGCTTATGTTGCAAAAAGTGTTGCTCTCCCTCCTGGGCAGCCTCATGTAAACAGCAGAAACATCCATTAAAGAGCTCCAAAGTTCTGCCACCACTTTTCAACAGCCCTAAGCAATGGGCTCAGTCACTGCAACATATCCATCAATGGGTAAAAGAAATTCCGCCTACAAATACCATCAAGTGTCTCCCAGAAGGAAATATTATCTCCACTTGCAGCACAAACAGATTAAAAACCCAAACCACACACAAGACCAATAGAAACACATTTGGGGATCTTCAAGATCCAGCCTGCATCTGCAACACCCACGTTGAAAAGAGGAGGGACATTTTTGATCCAGAGGGACAGACAGAGTATCCTGGAGCAGCCCCAGGATGATGAGAGAGCCCACAGGTCACAGCAATATTCAGCTCCATACTGGGATGGGAATTTTCAAGTCCTTTCAACCTTCATGAGCAGGAATCATGAACTCACCCAGCAGTGGTGGTTCACTCCTCTCACTTCATAAAGCATCAGCTGCACAGGGAAAACACACGGCTGTGAGAGTCCCCATGAGGAACAAGTGCTCTCCTGTGCCCGTGGAGAGGGTGGTGTTCCATTCCCTGTTGTATGAGAGAATTCCCACATCCCTGACTGCCTCCCACAGAGCCCTTTTGGGACTCAGAGGATCACCAGTTTCCCAGCTTTATTACACAGAGAGGGATTAAAATTCCTGCAGAGTGCTCAGAGGAGGACAGCCCAGGAGACAAAAGCTGCTTCTGTTTCTAAACTGGCTTATTCCTCAGGACACCATCTCACAAAGACATACAGCTTGCCTGCTAGGAGGAAAAGGTACAAAAGGAAGACCCCTTTCCTCCACAGGGTCATCCAGGAAGCCCACACACACTCTGAAGTTCTGGCAGAGAAGGAACCCACATCACTTTCAGGCAGAGCAGGAGAGAAGAGAGCACCTTGATTTCTATCAAGGTTTTCAGTCTCAGCGGTGAGCTGTGGGAACTCGATACTGCTAGAGGGACCCAGGTGGACTTCAGTGCCTCTAGTTGTCAGATCTCAACAGATTCCCTTCCTAGAGTGGTAAATGCTAAAGGCAAAAAACATCCCAGGTACAACAGAGTTTAATCATCTCCACACACTTGGTGCATTTACTTATGTGATCTCAGTTTGTTCCATGTTGATTCACAACAGTGAATCCCAATAAACTGTGATGTGTGGATGGTGTAAAACACGACATTCTGTTGGACAGCACAGAAGTGCTCTGTCTGTACAGCCCATGAAAACACAGGAGCAGAACAGCCACACCTGAAAAAGCCCTGATCCAGCACATCACAATGACAAAGCACAATGTGAGGAAGAAGAAATGCTACAGGAAGGAGTTAAAACACTGAAACGCACCTAGAAAATAAAAGGGAGAAGGTGACATCAACTTAAGCCATGTAGATAACAGGCAGACTGATAAGAAAACTATTCCATGGGTTAAGACTTACCTTAGAAGGTCAAGGATTGAAAATATTTGGACAGAAAGGTCGTTCCACGTAAATATTACAAGGCCAGTAAGGTTTAAGATGGATTTCTTCTTATGTTTGTCTGCTAATATTTACATTCTTGAAGAAAACCAAGTGCAGGGATAAAAGCCAGGAGGGAACTAATTACAAAATGAGTTGTCTAAGGGCATTCAGCTTTGGTTCTGCTTTAAGCTGCTGCCATCTCGTGGTCTGTTCTCCCTCACCTGGGCTCAGCTTCTAACCATGAGCAGTCACTGGGTCTCGTTCAGAAATGCCCGAACAAGCCAGAATCAGGAAAAACAAACCAAAAAAAAAAAGGGTTTTCCAAGACCAGAGAGTGTTTGGTCATCAGTAGGTGTGTAACAAACCTACCTCTCTCACCCATCTATTATCTGCTGCTGCTGCCAGGTGTGAACAGTGTTCTGCAGCAACCTGGAGTACACAAAAACCCCGGGATGTCATTTTGGAATTGCATTTTGGTTGGAATACGTGGATTATGGGAGCCACTCAGTGGCTTCTGAGTCACACTACGCCCAAGTCAGCAGTGAGAAAGGCACTGAGGACTGATCAAGTCCAGCAGCCCAAAGCAGCCAGGCCCAGCATTATATTCCTCTAGACCTGTTTTTGCTTTTCTTACAAGCAAAAGTACAGCAAAAAAAGAAGGGTTTGCCTTAAGGCAGCCTTGGGAAGGAGCGAGGGCTCCCTCTGAGGAAGGATCCTCTTTGGCAGGATCCCAGGTGACAAAGGGCAGCCACCAGCACTTCAGACCCATCTGTAAAACGAGATTAAAGACTCCTGCCACAATCAAACTTCTGCAGTGCAAGTGAACTGTGCCCTTGCAGGGGTTATTGGCCCAATGCCTGCACAAGGCAATGCATGTCCAGTAACTGCTGACATGTCATAAGTCACCAGCCCAGCTGGTACCTTGCCATACATATCCACATCAATATATACTCGATTAGAGGCTGGAATTAATTCATTCAGCAGAAGCTGCAAAGCTATACAGAGATTTTTCAGAAATGGCTGGTGAACTACCAGACTGAGGTGTCAGACCTTTAGTGTCAACTACAGCCAGCTCACCTGGAAGGGTGCAACAGTGCAGCTGTTCAGGAGATCACCGAATGTGAACCAAGGCCACATCCTGACAACAGAAAGCCCAGATAAAGGGGGCAAACACCTTGTCTGTGGACCTGCAGCACCTCCACAGGACTTCAATGCCCTGAACATCCCCAGTCTGTTATCTTATTAACACAGAATCATGTCAGTAGTCAAAGAATATGGAAAAAAACCCAACAAAATGTTTCTGACAAGGTCACCTCCCAACTTAGTCAGACATCGTTAGGACGAAGGTGATCTGAGCCAACAGAAATATGCACCCTGATCTCTGCATAATTATAAGGCAATTAGCAAGCCACAGATGGAGATGTTACTTTACCAAGCACCCAGCTAGAATGCTTAGTGCTTGCTCATGTCCTGAAGGCAACCAATTACAAAACCATAATAAAACCCTTCTTAGAGGCTATTTTTCAACTGCAGCCTTTTTTAGCTCCTGCTCAACATCCTCATTTCTCAGAAGAGAGAACAAGTGTGGATTTCCCATCTAAAAAATTGTGCCTCATTAAGTGTCTAATGTTGCCCATTTCCACAAGCCATCAAAAGAGGAGAAACATTTATAATATAAATATGAATGAGCATAGATAACAGGTTCCAATGATTGAGATGCACCGTTTACAGAGGAACAGGCCATAAGGATTGATCCCTCTGTACCATTTTTCCAGCAATCTTTCTTTTGATAGTCAATGCTGATACACAGGTTTCACTTAAAAAGAGCTCCCAGGCAGGGCTGCATTCCATCTTATCAAGGAAAAATAGCTTAACAAATATCAACTCACACACAAATATAATTTATCCAGCAAATACAACTCCTGGTCATCTGGAACCCCACTGGAGTTTCACATGGAGAAAGCAGCAATGAGATGGATGGTTTGACCGGGAAGATGAACCTTAATTGGAGGTGGATAGTTCCTGTTCTTTTGACAGAACCGCTGTGCCACAAAGGCATGAATTTCAAAGGGGATCAAAGGAATAAACTTAACAAAAAGGAATGTCTTTTTCTACTAAAATTGTAACCAGATTAAATATTGTATTAAATCAGCAGCTATAAGAGCCTCAAACCTTTGATAAAACCTCTCCCCATGCACCTTTACGAAGCAAAACCACAATGCACCATCCACAGTGAAACGTGGGAAACCAGGACACAGAACACCAGCTCCATGATCCTCTCAAAGCCACACACCACAGGCCTCTCCATCACTGTTGCTCCTCCAAACTGCACTGTCCTGCTGTGAATCCTCAGCCTGGGGAAGAGCAAGGTGAGTCCAACACCAGGCAGGTAACTGTGATCCTGCACAGCTCCAGCAGCTGCAAAGGTTCTGCTGCCCCAGCCCACCCTCAATTACCATCAAGGAGCTCATTAGTTGTCCTGATGTTTTGTTAGGACTCCCCGTGCTGCTTTTGGAGGTTTATTTAGCAAATGGAACACGCATTGCCCTTTGGTATTTTTCCTCTTCTCTCCATTCACTTAAGTCAGTATTCAAGTTAATGCACTTTTAAAATACATATTGGTGCTCTCTTGTCTCCATTTACCAAACCAGTGAGTTCCATTGAGATCAACAAGCAGAAAGGGAAAAAAAACCCTGATTAATTTCTTCTGAAGTATCACATCTTTTCAGCCTGAGCTCTTCAACTTGCATCCATGTGGCTGTGACCAGAAGCAAATCAGAGCTGGAACTCAGGCTAGGAGAAGAGGAGGTTCTATCCCTGTCCACAGCACATTCCATTGCTGCCTGTGAGCTGGTGAATGCCAGGGCCAGCATTTAAGTGGAACTAAAACAACCCAAGGAAGTTCTTTCAGAGGCTGCAAGGCACACCCTCCCACATGGAATTAAACCAGCAGGTGTTTCTCTGTGTGCCTCAAAATTGCCTCGACAGAGAGAGCACCTTCAAGGAGTCATCAATATTCATATAGAAACCTGGCACAAGAAAAAAATCAGGGAGGCAGATAAAAAGAAGAGTTTGTAAAAGAGCTGGATATCAGAGGCAATAGGTGTGTCTCCTGTCAGACACCTCTGCTCAGACTGGTGCCTGTGAAAGTGAGACATCTCTAGTTTTACTGTCTCTGGAAAGTCTTACAAAAAGCAATCAGCAGCCTTCACTCTTCTCCTAAAAGGGATGGCACCTCACCACCTGCACTTGGTTTAACATGCCCAAGATAGTGACAAAAGCAAACCATATGTTTGATTTGTGCACCATGGAAAGAGCTGTTAGACGAGCTCTAATAATGTGGAATTATGTCTTTAAGCAGAGTCAAATCAGATCTGTACTCTGAAAGAGCTAAGAAGTACTGGTCACATCCTTAAATTTGAGTTAAACTGAGCTGCAGAAGTTTTCTTCCCTGCTAGGAGTTAGGATGATATATATGGATATGCTCACTGGATTCCAATAGGTAACAGTAAACAATATTGAATGAAAGGATTATGCAGTGGGACACTGCAATCCATTGGCCACCACCTTTTAGTTACAAAATAATAGCAGAACATGCCTGGCTTGGAAATGGACCCTTCATCAACCATGATTAAATGCTGATTTAGTAGGTAATTTACTCCTGTGAAATTCTTGGTCATGATCTCCACCTCTGCTCTGACGACTCATTTAACTTTATTAAAAACATTAGCATTGATTTTCTCCACTCATTACAAGCCAGTGGATTTATCTGCATTAGTGAATGAATTCATCCAACCTCTTATTCCAAGAAGAGCCAAAGCCTGCAGGAAAGCAGTAACTACAAGCTGTCACTGAGGAAGCAGCATCAAATATTTCTTGCTGCTTTGACTCACCTGACCAGGAAGTTACACTTTTGCTGCAGCACTCAAGACAAGCAAAACAGGCAAAAAGCCCAAACAGATCTAACAACAGAAGGTATTTCCTGTTTTCTGAGGCAACAACTGCTCTCTAACCAACCCATTCATCACAGTGCAGCAGTTGCAATTAAAGACCCTTCACATCTCTGATCATCTGCCCATTACACCCTCGAGCAAAGCGCTGGAAATACGTTACCATGGGATTGGAGTCTGCAATCAGGTCACGCAGAGAATCCAGAAATCCTTGGTCCTCCACCATCTGGGCATTGATGTCATGCAGCTTTGCCACACAGACAGCTGCAGTCTTCCTGACATAGGGGTCCTCATCCTTCAGACACTTGCGGAGGGGCTCACAAAGGTACTCTGTGATTTTATCCACCCTGATGCACCCCATGGTGCGGACGGCCAGGGCGCGGATCAGAGGGTTTGGGTCCTCACAGTCCTGCAAGGGGACAGAATACCCAGTAAACAAATCTGCACCACCACCCACTGATGCCTTCCCTGCAGCCAACAGTCAGGCTGTTCTTGCTCAAAAAGCATTCTCTCTGATTACACACTAAAAACCAGGCAATTATTTCAGATCGGGGTTAAAAGGTGGCACTCGCCGGTTCACAGAAACATTTTACGCTATCTCAGGATGTTCTCAGGCTGTGATAGCTTGTAAAATTGTGATCTTGGTGTCCCTTTGCTCTCCCAGGCAAAGCTTCTTTCAACGTGATGCAGCAGCTACAGCTAAGCCAGAGAGGCAGCTCTCACCACCCAAAATCACAGGCAACCCTCAGACAAAATAGTACACTGATTTCCAGCCTTACTGGCTTAAAGAAGCAAGAGATAGAATGGGAAAAGTCAACAACCAAACACAATTCAACAGGCACCAAGGCCTGTGCATCCCTTAAGTTTGTAACATATGAAGCACTAACCAAAGGCTGGTCTAGAGGTGCCTTTCTGAGGAGGAAAAAGCAAAAGCAGGCAGGAATAAAGCACTTCATACTTCAAGCCTACAGAATTTTCCATACATCCAAACCATCCACATCTCTGAGCTCCTCCAAAAGTCAGCCTATAAAAGGATGGCTGCAGAACGACCCACAAAAGCACAAGGTCCATTTACCTTTCGCTGTTTAAATTTCCTACAGCTGATAGAACACTTTCAAAGCATTACAAGAGAAGTGACACCTCCTGCCAGTGCATTCCACACCTTGAACTGTGAACGGGGTGTGAAGTGCTGAGTTAGTGCAGACCAGTGTCAACACTTGCTCTTTACAAACACTTGTCCAACTTGCCAAAAGGGACACCAGACATTTCCTTGCAGGGAAAAGCATGAAGATGGAAAATATCATTTTGTTTGTTAGCCCATTCTAACAGAATTACACTGAAAGACAGACACCAATATTCTGTCTAGACAGGAAGACAGGGACACCCTTCTCAGAGCAGAACTGACCTGCTCTCACCTCTTTCTGCCTCAAGAACCATGACACAAAACTGAAACTTGATGCCATTCCCCAGTATCTCAGATTTTATAATACTCCACAAGGAGTTTCAAACTTCTAAGCACTGGGGTTTATCTTGCACAATGTGAAATAATATTTTCCTCAATAAGGAGAGGCAGAACTAAAGGCAACACAGCAATCAGGCTGTTATTTTTGCAGTGAACTGTCTCTTGGTTTCACCACAGATAAAGGTTTTCCACACAGCTGGAACGTTCAAACAGGAAGCAGGTATCTACCAATCAGAGATGCTACAAAGGCTGGGAGATGAAACAGATAAAATCTGTTAGCCAGCACCAGAAGTTGGGAAAACAATAAAAGCAGCTTCCCCTGGAGCAGGTTCTCTCATAACCACTTACAGGGGGTGCTTAAGTCACCTCTGCAATAACAGCAGCAAGTGAGAGAATGGAGCCAAAACGACTGGACTCAGCATGAGCCCAGCCCAGAGGCTGAGACCAAAAGCAGAGATAAGCAGCTCCCAAAGGCTAAGGGACAGAGGAGATGTGCTGACAGCCACTGTGCTGGGCCATTTTCTGGTGAGCCCTGGGAGCAGGTTACCTTCACAAAGCTGTTGACAGCCATGATGGCCATGTCTGGCTGACTTTTGGCATAGTTCATCAGGTATAGGTAGACCAGTTTCTTCAACTCCAGGTTGTCAGTCTGCATGCAGTTCACAACATCAGGAAAGAGTGAGCTGGATAGACAACACAGGAATAAGCAAAAATACAATCACACAATTGCTTAGGTTAGAAAAGACCTTTAAGATGATCAAGTTCAGTTGTTAACCCAGCACTGCCAAACCCACCACTAAACCATGTCCCCAGGTGCCAAATCCACATGATTTTTAAATCTCTTCCAGGGATGGTGACTGACCACTGCCCAGGGCAGGTTATTAAAATTCAATATAAACCTTCCTGGCACAACTTGAGGCTGTTTCCTCTTGTCCTATCACTTGTTACCTGGGAGAACAGACTCACCCCCATCCGCCACAACCTCCTGTCAGGGAGCTGGAGAGAGCAAGGTCTTCCCTGAGCCTCCTTTTCTCCAGGCTGAGCCCCCCCAGCTGCTCCTGGTGCTCCAGACCCTTCCCCAGCTCTGTTGCCCATCCCTGGACATGCTCCAGCCCCTCAATGTCTTTCTTGTCATGAGGGGCCCAAAACTGGACACAGAATTTGAGGTGCCTCACCAGTGCCCAGCACAGGGAATGATCCTGGCCCTGCCTGGCCACACTATTTTTGATACAGGCCAAGTGCCATTGGCCTTCTTGGATACCTGGGCACACCCTGGGCTCATGCTCAGCCACTGCCAACCAGCACCCCCAGGTACTTTTCCAGCTTTCCAGCTGCTCTGCCCCAAGCCTGGACTGTTCCATGTGGTTGTTGTGACCCAAGTGCAGGACCTCATACCACTGAGCCTCATACAGTGGCCTCAGCCCATCCATCCAACCTGTCCAGATCTCTCTGCAGAGCCTTCCTGCCCTTCAGCACATCAACACTCCCATGCACAGGAAAAAAAGCAAGAATTCACAGTAGGCAAAAGGGACAGTAACAATATCAAGGAAGCCAGAAAAACTGGAGTTCCACTTAAAGCACCCTGCTGTCTAACAAAAGGTCACCTTCCTTCCCAAAACCATTTGCAATGGCTTTTATAATAATCATTTAATCTCTTCTAAGGCTTTAACATAGGTCAGCTCTGGAAGAGGTGAAAACTAATTTCCTAAATGTGTTTTAAATGGGGAGTTCACCAAACAAGTAAAATTCTACCATGCCAGGCCTGGGGATGAAACCCACAAGAGAAAAAAACATTGTTTAAAAACGTTTTGGTAGTGCAGGACACTTCCAAAGAACCTGCCAGATTTCAGACTAGTGAATTCTAGGAGCTTAAACACCGACAAGCTGGGTTTCACTCAAATGTCAAGCAGCAATCTGTAAAGAGCACTGCAGAAGAACACAAGGATGTTACACAAGGATCTCTGCAGCTCCCAGGTAAGCTGGAGGGATCTAAAGGTGAAGGGTAAGTGCTGTTGGCAAAAAAGATTAGGTTTTTTTCCTTCCAGTTTACATGTTCCTTCGTTCTACGATGAAGTCACGATGCTAAATTTGCAACCTTATCCCGATTTCCGTGGCAACAGACCACGCTGCCACAAATCCAGGACTGCTGTGACTTTCTGGTAGGCTCCAGTAACAGGAGAAGCTGGAGGGAGAAAGCACTCACTCAAGCAGGTTTTCCTGGTTGTCTCAACGACAGAAAAACGAGTTGGGGATAGCGCTGCAGAAGGTAAATGTGGGTGCCCTTTGAGACACAGGTTCAATTTAAAAAACACTTGTTTTAAAATGCAGCTCAAATCTGTGCTGTGACAAGTAAGGCTGAGAAAAAACAAGTGGAATTACCTTTGTAACAGTGCAACCCAGGATAGCAAGCAGGGAGAAAACATCACTTAAAGTGAACACACAAATTGGTTGAATTCTGGATGGATTTAAACAAAAAGGGTTATTGGCACCGGGCTAAACCAGCAGAGAAAACAGGAAGGAGCTTGAGAAATCTGTGACAGGCACAGCACAGGTAAGGACATATCCAGCCTCACCAAGATGCCAAACTGGGAGCTCTTCCATGGACATGTGTATCACCACACCTGACTGAGTCCCAGGACAACCAGAGCTGCCAAGAGATAAAAGCTGATTTACCTGACATCCTTCCCCACAGTCATGGCTGCAATAACCTTCTTTACAGCTTCTTTCCTCTTCTCTTTCTTCTCATTATTGAGTTCTGCCTTCAGTTCAAAAATCTCTCCTGGCAGAAGACAAAACAAATTGAGCCTCTTGGGAGAATAAAAAGGTCTCATTATAGGGACAGTTCAAGAGTGAATTTTCACTTTCCCAGCCTGTTTTCCCCATAAAACTGGTACAGCAGCACGTGAAAGCTGTCAGACCTTATGGACAACATGGTTCAGTGAGAAGCAAAGCTGCAACACTCCAGGGAACGATATGGGCTACACCTTGCTGAGGGAAAAGCTGTTAACAAGAACCTGCATGTTGCAGCTCTCCCACTTCCAGAACACCAAATCACATCCCTGTGGCGTCTGTTTCTCAGAGGCAACTATTATATAACCAGGATGAAAAGATATTTGGAGATGCCAGATTCGTGCCTGGAAGAAAAAAAAAATCTAAGCTAGGAATTTTGCCCAGACTTTTTAACTTTTGCTCATCATCGCCTGCTTCCTGGGAAAACTGGAGTGGAGCCCAAATGCTGTGGCTGAAACAGGAAAGCATCTATTTAGTCCAGTGGAATGAATTCCTTTCAAGCTAGAAAGGCAGAGCTACTCCTAACAAAAGCTGCGTGTAACACAGCTCGTCTGGATTCCAAGGTTGCCAAAGCAGCCTTTTCCACAACACTAATTCTTCCTGAGATTACTGCATGGAAAGTCAGTTCAGGCTGGGTCACCAAATTGGCAAAACAAGTTTATAAAATAAAGCAGCATGTGCAAAAGACTGTTTATCAGGCCTGTTCCAGACAGAGCAAGTGCTGTGAGACGGATAATGCTCCCAGCTGACAGCCAGCGTTCCCCAGGAAGGACAGCCAGCAGTATTCCCAGTGGAAGCCATAGGCTGAGGACACATTACAAATATCAAAATATTTCTGAAAAAACACACTCTATCCCCAACTTTCAATTCCTACACACCAATGCCACTTTGTCAGAGCAGCAGCAGTAATTGCTGAAGAGCCTGACACAAAGGGCTACCAGGCACTTGAGAAGAGAAGAGCAGTTGCTGTTCTGCAGGAACTCGTCATTGCTCCTGCCTGAGGGAGAGACACTGGCATTACTCACCCAGGGCTCATGCCCTGGAGCAGAGCTGAGCCAGCAGCAGAGCTCACCAGAGCCCAGACTATGCAGGCTGACTTCCTGCAGCCATCCCAGAAAAACCTGCCTTTAGGACTCAACTTACAGACAGTTGCTCCTTAGAAAGATGCCACCTGCATTAGCGTTATTTATGAGCTCATTCTTGAAGCTTAATGAAACATAAACAGATCAACAGTGTAGGTTTTTCCCTGGCAAGCATTTCCCAGAAGCACCCAGACATTTTGAAAAGCAGAGGTTAATGCAAACCATTCTCTGTATCTACTGGAGAAGGATGAGCAACATCAGGCTTAAACTGCATTCAGAGACAGTGTTTTGTTTAAGACCAGGTTAGAAAATAAAATCTGTCTGGGATTTTCTCAGAACAAGCCCAGCTCTGAAACAGCTGAATGGATAAAGTGTCCTCAAAGATATTTTCCAGGCTTCCCATTTTTAAGGGCAGAAGTTTGTCCTGAAGGTGAGGTGACCACCACACCTGCAGTAAAGTCACAGGAAAGTCAAACAGAGCAGTGCAGCTTTGGAGGACTGGCAGTATTATCTTTACCTGATGCAAAGTACCCCAATACCCAAAATATTAAATGCCTCTCAATCAATTTAATCCCATGATGCCCAACAGAACCAAGCATCCTCACTTTGGAACTTGTTAGCCCATAGCTAAAACTTTGTCTCTGACCAGATCTGCACTCAAACCCCCAATATTTTGCTCTCTGATCCTTAAAAAAGCAGCAATTTGGGTCGTTTTGTGTATCATAAAACCGTACAATACACCAGTTTTGTCTTTTGTCACCATGTGACCTACTTTGGAAGTTTCTCCCTGGATGATTAAGAAGAGAAACAGGGACAGAGCTACCAGAAAAGCACAAGTCCTTCTGCATGCAGTTAAAAAAGCTGTGTAAAAATAGCCACCCACCACCTCCAATCCACCGCACCAGCTGAACACCAACCTTTTTTATTGGTCGTGAAGTATTTGGAGTCCGTCATGGTTCCAGGTCCTTAAAACACCTGAGAATGACAATAACAAAAAAAAAAAAAAAAAAGAACAATTTAGCTCCCAGAGCTGTTTGGTGGCAACACCCAGTTTGGGAGGCAGGAACTCGCAGGGAGGACGGTTGGTGAGTGTGAGGGAAGAAGCAAACGCTTTACGTCCACAGGCACAAGTTTCCCAATCTTCATCCTGCACCTGCTGCTGGTATTACTTGGCAAACTCAGGGATTTAAAGGGCTCAGATGAACAGTGCTGGTGAAAATACAACAGCCTGAGGAGGATGGGCTGGGAAAGCTTTCCAAATTCCCAGTCTCAGAAGGGAAAAGGCATTTTTTTTAGCTCCTTATGATGTTGATGATGATAATCGGCAGGTCCTGGTGTGTTCTGCAGCTCTGCCTTTCCCGGGTACACAATTCCATTTTCCAAGAAAAAGCACATTTAATATCTCGCCTGGCAGCGAGAAGTCCATGTTTCAGACAAAGGAAACTGTCATCTCCCCCTAACGATATTTCCCTGTGCTGCATCTTGATGGAAGGCACAATTAACCCCACTTGCAACACCCACCCCCAGGCCTTTCATTTCTTTCCCTTCTTTTGTTCCCAGAAGATGCAAAGCAGTTGTGGGTTTGTTTTCTTTTTTTTTTGGGGGGGGGAAAGAAAAGCCATTACTTTTCAGTTCTCTCAAGCTTGAAATCAAATCTTTCTCTGCCAAGATCCAACATCCCACCTCTGAGACACACACACAAGCTCATTATTTCAGTGCTGCATTGGCTTGTTTTGTGGAGAGGACTGAAAAATGCTGTTGGGCCAGCAAAGTGCTCAGCAGAGCCACCAGAATGGTCTCACCAGCACTTCTCTTGCTCCACTAAATTATTAATGCCTTAGAATACAGGAATTGCCCAGACACACATGGATATCCATCATTTTAGTCTGATGAATGCCAACTCTGTGACAAACATGACTCAAAGAATTTTCAAGTACTGGCTGAAAAACAAGCAGAGGAGAGGGCAGTTTTACTGCTCTTGATGAAGCAGTCTGTACCAGTGCTAGGAACTGTGACCCTAAAACCACCTCAAAAAAGGCTTTTTTCCATCTCTTACCTCTTTTTTCTATTTTTTCCCCAATTCTCCTTATCTTACACATCCTTCCATGACCTTAACCACTGCCAGCAAAGCACTAAGTCATCTGTTCCCTAAATGCTGCCTGTCTTGCCTCTAAACCCTGCAGGTCTTGCTGGCTCAGCAACAAAAGGACCAGCACAGCTTTGAACTCCAAGACTCTGCCCAGCA
Source organism: Platyrinchus mystaceus (assembly GCA_035041135.1). Lineage (NCBI taxonomy): Eukaryota > Metazoa > Chordata > Aves > Passeriformes > Tyrannidae > Platyrinchus > Platyrinchus mystaceus. Next base: position 6,139,364 of record JAWWLV010000053.1, on the reverse strand, counting down.
GTGCAACCAGCGGGGTGTTCCTTAACACTTTCCTTCCTCATCCCTTAACCAACCCCAACACCATCACCACTCCTTTGCCCCCATCCACCTGGAGCAGTTTAACACCTTGGCAGTTGAATTCCCAGCAGCAGCTGAGGGGTAATGCCCCAAATTCCCACCTCCTTCTCCGTGCCCCACATGGCAGTGCTGGGATCATCTTGTCCAACTGCCAAACAACTGGATGAGGAACAACCTGTTGCTCTTCCCAGTTCCCTGGAGCTCCTGCTTGCCCTGTGGTTACTGCCACATCCTAATTAGGCAGAATTACTGGGTTTGGTTTCTCTCCCTTTCTGCTCCAAGCTGGAGAGCAAACTATGCCTGGAGACAGCTCTGGTAGCTCTGGTTTAACCTCCTTCCAAAACAAAGGCTGGGTTGGGAAAGCCACATGAGCCACAGCACTGCAAACTTTTCCAGCAAAAATATCACAGCCCCCCTGAAAGCCGAGGCTGCTGTGGGGCCTGTTTTGTAATTAAACTCAGAGCCCGTGTTCAGCTGCAATGGTACTGTGGCACAGTCCTTCGGATTTGAGCCCAGCTTAAAAGATGACTTAAATGTTTTTCTCTATGAGAGTACTTGGCACAGTGCCATGGAAAAGGCATTGAACGTGGCCTCAATGTTCTTTGTTTGCATTATATGTGGATTTGTCTGCCAGGGTCATATCTCCCAGCTGAGCTACTCTAATACAGCTTTAACAGGGGCCAGAGCAGCAGATTAGAGAGCAAATCGAGGAGAAAAAAACCCAAACCACCATAAACATCATCCCAGTTGCATAAAGCCCCACACACAGAAGGAGGGACCTCACTGAATTTCAGGGATGATCATTAAATCCCTAAGGCAGGATGTTTTGCTGTTTTTCCTCCCTTCAGATCACATACTTGGGAACATGAAGAATCCTAGAAACACTCAGGCAGGGCCAAGCACAGCCCATGTCTTTACAACCTGCTTTGATAGATATAAATGAGAGCTGACTTGGGTCAATAACCAAACCACCCCATTCCAAGTGCAGCACAGGATAAAGCCCTTTTTCTCCTGAGCACACACATTTTTTGCTTCATGTATGTCAGGGCTTGCTTTGCACATTGCTCACAGACAGCTTGCCAGCAGCACTGAGCATTATCTCATCTCTAACAACCTCAGCATGGTTTGCAGCAAATGAAACCAAAACAGCCCAGATATTTAAAACACTGCTGTTTGTATCCCTCCAGAAAATGCCAGCTTCCTGTACACAAAGCTAAACTGCAGGGAGCCAAGATAAATTATGACAGCATCATGAACAACCTTGTAATTTTAGAAGAAAATCCACATCAGGTTGCCCCCTCCTTACTACTGTTTGTGTCCAGCCCTTGCTAAGGTGGAAACAGGTAAGAGGTGTTCAAAGCTGACAGCAAAATGCTCCCAGCAAAAAAGAAGACATTAAATAGAGGAATTGCTCCAGAAAGCTCTAGCATTTTTTAATGCTATTTATTGACATTTAAATGCAGACTGAACCAAAGACATGTGAAAGGACTAAGGAACCATCACAACCAGTAGGATAAACCTCCTCAGTCCAAAACCACACAGAAAACTGGATCCTGTGTCTGACCAACACCTGCTTTACCCCACATGTGGCTCCAACAACAGCCTGAACAGCTCCCCACCACTCCTTCCACACAGGTGTCACCAGGGAGGAGGCAGGTTTAAGGCCTTGGGAAAAATCCAAGCTCCCTGGCATTGAAACAAGCCATTATTGCACCCCCAAATCTGTACAGTGATCCCTGGTTTAACTCCAGTGTTCAGTGGTGCCACTCATTTCCCCTGAAAAGCCTCTCAAGATGTCACATGACAGCCCAAGAGTGGCCCAGAGCCATTGGAACACCAGGAAAATAAACAGGACAATGGAACATGGATGGCAAAGGGACAACAGTGTTGAGGCTCCAGAAACCTGCAGCCTGGCACCTTGTGCTGGGTCAGGGTTAGGGTTTTCATCTTGGGGACCAAACACCCCTTGGGTGCTCCCCTCTCTACTCTCAAACGCCCTGTGCCTCCTGTCACCTCCCAACCTCCTTGGAACCCCCATCCCAGCTCTGCTGCCACCTCCACACCTCCAGCAGGACTCACAGCACCTCCCCACACTCCCTCCTGGCACCCCAGCACCCCACTCAAGCCCCTGTCCACCAGCCCTTCCCTCTCAGCAGCATTCCATGGATCTCCCCAGTATCCCACAGTTGCAGGAGCATTTCCCACCAATCCCAGCTCCCCTCCCCAGCATTCCTGGCTCCAGCAGTGCCTGCCCAGTCCCTCTCAACACCCCAGCCCTCCTCCCTGCCTGGCCCCATCAGTGTCCCAGTATCTTGCTGTGCACATTCCCACCCCACTTCCCTTTCCCAGTCCCACCGAGCCCCATCCCAGCCCACCCCAGAGCACCTGCCCTCCCACCACCCCCTAGGCCTGTGCCTCCTCCCAGTACCTCTGCACACACCTGCCCATTCCTCCCAGTGACCCCCCCATCCTCTTCCAGTACATCAACAGAGCCCCTCCCAGTGCCTCACCAGCGACCCTCCACGTCCTGTTCCAGTCCCCCCTCCCAATACTCCACCAGTGCACCTCACCTCCACCCAGTGTCACCTGCCAGCGTCCCCCAGCGCCCCTTCCCACCCTGTCCCAGTGCCCCCTCCTAGTACCCCACCAGTATCCCTCCCCAGACCCTCCCAACACTCCAGCAGTGCCCCTCCCCACTCTATCCCAGTCTCCCGTTCCACTGCCCCAACATTAGCCCTCCACGCCCAATCCCAGTCCGCCCTCCCACCACCCCACCAGTGCCCTCCCTTCCTCCCAACACCCCACTGGGGCCTCACCAGTGCCCCTCACCTCCCCCGGTATCCCCTCCCAGCATCCTCCCAGCGCCCCTGCTGCTCCTCCCAGTGCCTCTCCCAGCCCTCTCCCAGTCCCCTCTCCCAGTATCCCCTCCCAGCATCCCCCCAATACTCCACCAATGCCTCTCCCCACCCTATCCCATTACCCCACCAGTGCCCCTCGCCTCCTCCCAGTACCCCCTCCCAGTGCCCCCCAGTGCCCCTCCGCACCCCATCACAGTCCCCCCTCTCAGTGCCCCTCACCCCTTCCCAGTGTCCCTCCCAGTCCATCCCAGTCCCTCCCAGTTCCCGGCCCCACTCACGGACCGGACTCACCGCTGCGGGGGCGGCGGCGGAACCGGAAGCGGAGGGGCCGGGCGGACTCGCGAGCAGCGAGATCAAATCCTCCCCCGCCCAGAGCGGCCGCGCCCCCCACCATAGAGCGGGCGGAGCGCAGGCCGCCCGCGCTTCCGGGTGGGCGGGGCGGAGCGGTGCCCGTTTGGGGCGCGGCGCGGGAGCGCCCCCGGGCGGCCGGGCGGGCGCGGCGGTGCGATGGCGGAGGTGGGCGCTCACCTCACGGCCGCCCCGGCCGGCGGGGACAGGCCGTCCATATTCGAGGCGGTGGCCCAGGACAGCCTGATGGCCGCCGTGAAACCCGCCCTGCAGCACCTGGTCAAGGTGAGGCGGGCCGGGCCGCGGGGGAGGGCACAGGAGCGGGGCCGGGCTTGGTTCACGGGCAGTGGGTCAGTTGTAACCCTCCCGAACCGGAGGCGTCGTGTAGAGCTGTAGTAACTTAAAACTTAGCACAATACTCCACTTTCAGCTCCTTCCCTGTGAGGGTGGAGAGGCCCTGGCACAGGTTGTCCAGAGAAGCTGTGGCTGCCCCATCCCTGGAAGTGTCCAAGGCCAGGTTGGACGGGGCTTGGAGCAACCTGGGCTAGTGGGAGGTGTCCCTGCCCATGGCAGGGGAGTGGAACAGGATGGTCTTTGAACCCTTTCGACCCAAACCAGTCTGTGATTCCGTCTGTTCTATGTCCCCTTTTTCACAACAGGTGCTTGCCGAGTCCAATCCTGCCCGGTACGGCTCCCTCTGGCGCTGGTTTGATGAGATCTACGTCCTCCTGGATCTGCTGCTCCAGCAGCACTACCTGGCCAGGTGCAGCGCCTCCTTCTCCGAGAACTTCTATAGCCTAAAGAGGATCCCGATGGGAGAGGGCACACGGCAAGCCCTGGCCACAGCTGGCCTGCCAAAGAGGCAGCACTGGAAATCTCTGCTCCTGCTGGTTCTTGTTCCTTACCTGAAAGGAAAGCTGGAGAAACTGGTGTCCAGCCTGAGGGAAGAGGATGAGTACTCCATCCACCCTCCATCATCATCCTGGAAGCGCTTCTACAGAGCCTTTCTAGCTGCCTACCCCTTTGTAAACATGACCTGGGAGGGCTGGTTTCTTATCCAGCAGCTGTGCTACATCCTCGGGAAAGCTCAGCATCATTCCCCCTTGCTGAGGCTGGCTGGGGTCCGCCTGGTCAGGCTGACTGCAGAGGACATCCAGGCCCTGGAGAAGAAATTGGCTGGAGCCACCTCAAGTCAGACACACAGGTATGTCAGAACCTGCTTCTCTCCAGGGAGTTCTGTGGGTGTGTTAATTTAGAGGTGATGCTGCAAAGTCAAAGTGCCTTGTTCTCCAGAAATTCTTCAAGATGAAGAATGGCAAAATGTGCTCCAAAAGGGAGTATTTTTAGTGAAAGTAAGGAAACAAGTAGCAGGAATTAGCTTAACGTCTAGTGGTAATGAAATTGCAGGGTTTGGGGGTCTTTTTGGGCATGCCAGCCTTTGTCCTGTCCAGTGTTCACCTGCACTTTTCCAGCAAGGGAATTAGACTGCAGCAACGTTGCTAAAAGGATTGAAACTTAGTTCTTTGATTTTCCTGAGCCGCACCTAGTCATGACCACACTTAATATCCTGTAAAATGATCAGCCATGAGTGAAATGCTTTGTGGTCTAGGTCCCCTCAATCCAAACTCTCCTAATTCAGACTTGTGAACAACACAGGATTTGGATCTTTCTTAAAATAAAAAGAATGAGAGAGAAACATCGTAACAGATGCCTCACTACAAACATGGGACACGCTGATCAACTTCCTCAGCATTAAGGAGCTGTAGGAAGCCGTGACTCCCCAAGTGCTTTTGCCATGGTTTCTAGATGGATAAATGTGCAGTAGTGACCATCTCTCCATACTCTTTTCTCTGCCACAGCTTTACATCACGAGTGCAGCTGGCACTGAGAAAAGCTCTGGGTGGCATCGCCTTCTCCCTCTCCACCGGGCTGTCCGTCAGCGTGTTCTTCCTCCAGTTCCTGGACTGGTGGTACTCCTCAGAGAACCAGGAGACCATCAAGTCTCTGACAGCTCTCCCAACTCCTCCACCTCCTGTGCACCTGGACCACGAGCCCAGCTCAGCTCTGCTGCCCAAACTGAAGACCGTGTGCCCTCTGTGCCGCAAGATCCGCGTGAACGCCACGGCCCTGTCCACGTCCGGCTTCGTGTTCTGCTACCGCTGCATCTACAGCCATGTGAAGGCTCACCAGCGCTGCCCTGTCACAGGCTATGCCACAGAGCTGCAGCACCTTGTCAAACTGTACTCCCCTGAGAGCTGAAAGGCTGCTGGGAGCCTCCATCACCCCTTCTTACATCCCAGGAATTGCAGCCGCTACAGCTCCTCAGTGAGCTCTGCAGCTCCTTTGAATTTGGTGGTACATCAGTTTTGCTGCCTCTGTGCTGTGCATTCTGGCAAGGCTCTCCCCTTTGCTGATAAGCTGTTCCAACATCCTGTGGCAGTTCCAGAGGGATCAGGCAGCCCCAGTCTGTCAGTCAGTACAGAAATGCCTTCAAAGACCAGCTGAAAGGCAAGGAACATTGATTTGGATAAGAATGCAGATGTGAGGATCAGAGACCAGCACTGGTAAAAGTCCTGCCTGAGGGTATGAGCCAGCAAATTAAAGAGGTAGGGAAATTCTCTAGGAGAGTTATTCTTCCCTTAGCACCTTCCCAGGTCGAGCTCTGGCACTGGGGCTTGTCAAAGAGGTGGAAATGGGCTTAAACCTCTGCTCTGGTCATTCAACCTTCAGCATCCTGCATTTTCAGGCTACCCACCCCTTAATTGAGAACATCACACCCCTAATTGCCATCAGTAGTTCTAAATTAAGACTTCTAACTTGTTAAAGGAACAAGAGGTCATGTGTACAAACAAGGAACATTATATTTTCTGCACAAGGGAGGAAAATGACAAACCAGATTAAAACAGAAGCTGCCAAATGATGAGTTGCTTTTTGTTAAATGAGTCTTTGCATTCGTTATTATCTGCTTTTATAAAGCAAAATTCTTTCTTGATTGAGAACCTAAGTTAATTATTTTCTGGTTCCAATAGAGTTTGCTCCTCTGGGGGCTCTATTTACATAAGAGAGACCAGACTAAAGCTGCTTTCATCTTTTCCTGTGATGATAATGGATGTAAGATTAGCGTTTTGTAAGCTGAGAATCTGTAAGTATTACATTGCAATTATTGCAGTCCCAGCCATGTAGCACAGTCTTATCAATACAAAACATCCTTTCACTGAACACAGGAGGAAAGAAAACCTGTGTGCCATGGCTGGTTCCTGCTTGACACCTGATGTTTCAGGATGGAAGGTTTTTTTTCCTGGCTCTAGGGAGCAGCAGTGCTCCAGACATCACAGTGCCAGTGCTTACAGAACACAAGAGCAAAGCCTGCTGCACAGAGTGCAAGTTCTTTCCAGATTAAGAGATATCTTCAGACATTTAATCCACTGAACCAGGCATCTCATTTTCCCTCTACTTTAGCTCTGCTTCAGAAGATAAAAATCTCCAATATCCTCCCTCACCTGTAAGCAAGATAGCAAGGTTATACAGTAATTTGCATCCTCCCAAAGATGCTCTGGAAAACACCTACTGTAACAAAGGAGATTTGTCCCTGACACTTGTCTTATTATCTCTGTACAACTTCCAGACCCTTTTACCTGTGCCACTATGGAATAACAATAAAAACTGTCTCATTTCTCCTTTCTCCAGTAGTTACACCCCCCTTCCTTCAGAGAGCCAGTAAGAGCACACACATCTTACTAGAAGAGCAATCCCATCAGGGTGTGAGATTATCTGAGATCTCAAATCACTTTCCAGAGGGTTGGCCTTGGGCTGGGTATTAATGTCCTGGTGACTCCAGTGCAACTGCTTGTTTAAGGGCTGAAGCATTTGACTGATGATTGTTTCACAAGTGGGTTTTTTTCCCTTTGTCCTTCCTATGCTTTCCAAATTATCCATCTGCTGCTCAGGGAGAAGCTGGGCAGACCTGGACCAAAAGACTGACCAATGCTGACTCACCTGCAGAGCTCTTGGGCAGGTTCTGCACCATCCTCCCTCTAATCCAGAAGGATTCATTAAAGGCCAAACAGCACAACAGAGCTGCCTGATCCCACACTGCTCCAGGGCCTCTACACCTCCTTCTCCCAGGATTAATCTCTTCCTCTCCCCAGAATGCCCACTGCCTGCCAGGCCCTGGCTGCCTTCCACTCCCCCCAGCACAGCACCCTGTCCCTGCCAAACCTGGATGTGGCCAACTCCACAGCAGCTCCAGGACCTCCACAGAACACCCACGTCTAACCCTCACAGTTCTGAGCAGCTGTGATTGCTCTTTTGAACATTACATTGCTCTTTAAATTAAATTTTACTCCTTACTGAGTAACAGGCATCGAGCCCACGATAGTGACAAGACTCAGCAGTCACCTGGTGGATTTTATGTGTTCCTGCAGATGGCTGCAGGATGCCAGCTTGGATTTGATTCAGTCAAAACCTGTCCTTGGTAGCCAAATACATATTTATCAGGTTTAATGTTCTAAAACAAAACTACAAAACCCATCAGGGTTTTAGAAAAATTCCCATTTATCTGCTTTTTAACTGTAACGGTGTTCTTAAAGCCATGATGGGCTAAAGATAGACAAGAGAAGTTTTTTTTTAGGTAACACCAACTTTATTAAACCAACCTTTGGACTCACATACTAATTTGTGACTTTACAGTGATGTATCACATATATGCCTTCAGGGTGCTTTGTTGTTGCTTGATATAATTTCATCAACAGTAACAACAGCACTGGAGCTGCCCAATACTTCACTGCCAGAACTTGACTTTGCAAGTCTGTTAACAAATAATTAGTGAACCTGAGGCACATTCACAGCTCATCCACACACTGTTCCAAAAGCAATGTATTAGCAACTTTTCCTTTTTCCTGAAGAGAAACCACGTAGCTTTTCCTGTTAAGGGAAAACCACCACAAAATACTCCTAGGTATATATTCCCCATAGATGCTTCCTTCTCCACAGGAAGAGAGAAATGAATGTAAAGGTGCCATCAGGACCTGGAAAAGAAGAAAAAACTGGGTTAGAGAATAGCTCGCTCTCTTTTCCTCTCCTTGCTTAATTAGCCCAGCCTCTCCCCCAGCCCCAAAGGGGCTGCACTTCATCAAGAGTATTCCAAAAATACTCCTGGCTCCGTGCTGGCAATTGCTAGATGAGAATACAGCTGTACCAACTGCTGATGACCATCTACAGGACAGGCAGCTCAGACTCCACCTTACACAGAAGATACAGGGGCAGAGTATCTGGAATTTCATGAGCCACGTCATACAAAGGAGACAAAACAAGAAACCCCCCTCACTGCAAGCTCAGCCCTAAGCCCAGCATTGCAGCAAGACACACAAACCCAAACAAGTATTTGCACCACTCATTTTTCAAATCGAAGTTTTCTTTCTCTACCATTGAAAAAATTGCTAAAAATTCTTAATAATTTTTTTTTCTTTTTTTTTTGGGGGGGGGGTTGTGCATCAAAAAGTTTCAAGCAGCAGCAAAGCTGGTTCCTCCAGACGAGCTTAGCCTAAAGGAGCTCAGAGAGAAGATTAGGTGATCATGCCCTGGTCAGAGCAGAGACACGGGGTCTCGGCAATACCAGTTCAGACTATACTTCGCTCATCATTGCTTTGAGCAAGTCTATTTTTATTCCATACGGAGCCTGATCCCAAGTTAGGAGAAGTGTTTTCCTCCTTCCTAGGAGGAGGAGCACGTGCAGCCGGGAAGCACAGGAAGGGAGGAACATCCCTGCTGGAGCCAAGCTGGGGAAAACAGGTGACGAGTGGGGATTCCAGGGTCAGGAGAATCAGGACCAGGCTGTACAATGAGGAAAAAAACCCGTGTCATACCCATGAATGCCGCTGCAATCAGCGTCGCTCCAGGGGTCCAGAGGCCTGTTTTGATCCCTCATGCCACACGTTTGCGCTCTCCCATCTCCTTCCCCGTATTTCCCCCCCAGGCCCCTGCAGCTCTTCAGCTCCCAGTTCCCTAACCCAGCCCCGCATCCCCCGAGCCCCCCAGATACCCTCAGCCTCCCTGGCCCCGTCTCCCCCAACACCAAGCCCTGAGCTGCCCCTCCGCGGTCCCCCGAGCCCCCGTTCCCAGCCCCGTTGTCCCGCGTCCCCTCACGCCGCTCTCGCCTCCCCCAGGCCCGGCCATGCCAGGCCGGAGCCACCCGCCTTTGTCCCACCCCCCCGGTGGCCAACAGCCAATGGCAGCGCGCGGCTCTGCGGGCGGGGCCGGACGAGAGCCAATAGGAAGGCGCGTTACAAGAGCTGGGGGCGGTGCGAGTGTTTCCCGCCCGTAGGGGTCTGAGGGGGCCTGAGGGAGCCGGCGGGCTCTGTCAGTGTAAAGTGGGTGTTCTGTTATGTTTTAGCTAAAAAATGCCAATAAATGGCTTTTACATAACTAGTTTCCCTCAGTTTCAGCAACAGGATTAGTATTAGTATTAGTATTGGTAGAACCCAGTTATTCCAAACAGAAGCTTCAGTGGGATAAGGAAAACTTTGCCCTTCAATACCAATGTTGGGTTTCTGTCTTGGCGTCAGAGATGCTGGTTAAATAAAACTCTGTATAGAGTTACTGTAAAGTACTTTGGAAAGGCAGATTCAAAATCCCTAAAACTGGTTATCCAAAAATTACAGGCTCGTTAAAAACAAACCATATTTTCCACCACACCATGTGGTCTGATATCTTCCTGCTGTCATTGTAAACTGAATGTGGTTACAATGAGAAGATATTGTGCACAGCTGGAATAACCCTCCAAATAAATTTGCTTTCAGGTCATCAAACCTGTTAGCTTAAAAAATTTTACGCTTTTCTAAATTCAGGAAGCTAGAGGCACTTTCCATTTATTTTTTTTTCTTTAACATGCTAGGAAAGACTATCTCCATAGTTCCTTTCATAACCTCCAAACCTCAACATTTCATCATGCTACACCTGTTGTGGGCATCACTGATATTTAGTATTATCAGAAATATTTTACTGTGCTTGAATTCATATTTAAATTATTTCTGAGTAAGATTATATTTGTCACAAACTTAGGGACTTCCCCCCAGGGGCTAAAGCAAGGGTTTGGTTTTTTTTCTTGTGTTGCCCACAGAATCCATTAAGAATCTGTGCTTGGATGAAAATATTTATATAATGAAGTTTAACGTGATGACCAACTGGTGTGTTTGTTTCTCATTCTGCTTTTTTCATAAATGAGATATTTTCAACATTCCCTGTTGAGCCAAACACTGTGCTCTGGTGTAAACCTCAGCTTAACCCCTTGGTGTCACCTCCTTGTACAGCCTTCCGTGGTGACTCTGTATCTTCATTTGAGCAGCACTGGATAGTTTGCTGGATAGGGGTGAAAACTCAGCCTGTGCCACAGATGACTCCAGTTACCCAGTTGCCTTAGATTCTCCTTTTGCTTCATAAAAGCAGAAGAGGAATTTCACATGGAACAAAGTAGTGAATTTATTAAGAGTTCATCCACCATCCTCACACTTTGGCACACAACTTACCATAAATGAACAAAAAAGCACACAGCTAAAAGCCAACCTATTTTCTGACTGCAGAATAGAAGGCACTTAACCCTCTCTGTTCCACCATTGCTGGGAATTCCAGAAGTACCAGGGGCTGGAGGTGGACTCAGAACAGATTTCAGCTCATTTGAGTTTCCTTCCAACAGGCTCATGGAACATTTCCAACATAACTGACTCTTTTACACCTGGGCCTTGAAGCTTTTATCATTACCAGCTGAATGGGGGCAGAGAAAGGATTTATACCATCTGGGAATTACTTAGATGGACACTTTACAAATTTTCCAAGGCAAATGCCCTCCTTTTTCTTTTAGAGCTTCTGATCCTCCAAAGCTGTCCTCAAACTATTCCGCACCTTGACAATGGCACTAGACTCTCCTCATGGCTCTAATTTTTTCCATATTTCTCCACAGCATTTTTACCCCCCACATTCAGCCCTTTTTGTTGCTTTTCACCTCCTCATGCCTGAGAGAAAGGTTTGATCAGCCCATAATCCATGCACCTCGTGAGGCAATCGCGCGCCACGTTAATGATGTGCTGCTTCTTGGGGTGATCCTCTTGCTTCCCTATATAGGTCAGGATCTCCAGGAGCTCTGACTCCACCAGCTTCTTCGCCAGCTCTTTGTCAGCACTGATTAAGTTGAAAGCAATGACCAACCCTCGGTGCTGGACCTCCATGTTGTCGTGCAAGCAGAGCCTCTGCAGGATCTCGAGCCACTGGGTGGTCTTCAAGGGAAAGGGAGATCATTAGTATTGATTTGCAGAACATTTCAAGCAAAAATGTGAGTCTGGCAAGGCACTGCTCAGCAGAAGGAGTGGTCAGTTGTGGTTATTTCATTCTTTAACTAAGGAAACCTGACTCCAAACGTTTGAACCCAATTTTTGTTACACTAAACTCAGAAGCTTTCGTGGCACTGGCACCACGTGAAATGTGTTTCATGTTCAGGCTGCTGCATGATCTCTATGCAAAGAATCTGACCAGAATATTCGCACAGCTGAGATGACTAGGAGCAGATCACACACTCCCCCCCACTCTGATCTTCCTGAGCCTCTCTTTTAGCTTGATTAATCATTTTTATTCTAACGAGACCCAGTGTCCAACATAATCACGTGTGCAACACAACAGGGTTCAGAGTTCCCAACCACAGCTCTTCAGAGACATTCGACCCTGCAGGGTCTGGGTTCTCTGGCCCTCCAGATCTGTGCAGGGAAGGGAGATGCTTTGGGATCTGTAAAGTTCAATAAGTTATTGATCAAGGTCTTCTCATTTCTGAGTGAAATAAGGTTTGGATTTCAGGTTATTTATCAAAATGGCCAAGGAGCACACACACCCAGGTCTCAATTTCACCAAGCTCCTCACTATCCAACTAGTGGACCGAATCTTTCTGTTGAGAGGCATTTTCATGTCTGAGCCAGGCCCCTTCCAGGGTACATCCACCCTGCCAATAATCAGGGTTAGGGTCTTACCACTTGAGTCATCTTAGAGCAGAGTTTCTTTTGTGCTGCCGTGAGCATGGCCAGGGCTCCTGCCGCCGCAACCTGGACCTTCTCATCATCCTCCCCACACAGTAACACCACCAACTTCAGCCGGTCGTTTCCATCAGCCACAAACCTCTCTTGAACCTAAAAAATATACCCAGAGACAACACATTTAGGAATGGCTTTCACTGGGGCTGGTGCACACAGTCAGGTTTGAGGTGCCCGGGGAGTTACCTCTTTGTTGACCACCAGGTTGCACATGCACTCGGTGGCTGCCTGTCGAAGCTGGTCGTGGTTCTCAAACATGTAGTTTTCAATATCTGGCAGGGCCTTCTCTTTGACTATCTTCAACCTGTGTTGAGGAGCAGTCAAATAAAACACATTATGGGTCAAGCAATAACCAACTTATAAAGTGTTAACTGCAGGGAAGGCCTTGAAACAAATCAGTGCCCGCAGCACTGGAGCTCATGATATGGTTCATTCCCTGTCTAATGTGGATTTGGTTCATGTCTTTCCTGTTTCTAGAGGAAAATGTGCCACTCTCCTTTTCGTATTTTATTAATCTTTTAGCTCTGAGAACTTTGTAGCTCTGCCAAAGGTAGCTCAAACTGACTAGTCTTCATGGTCCAACAAGTGCTGAACTATAATTTACATTCACTCCTGAAGAAGAAGGAAAGTTAAAAAGCAGTTAAACTCACCTCAGTTTATCACTTCTTCCTGAAAAGTTAGTGAGACCCAAGAGAGCCTCGTAGTTCTGGAGGCCATCTCTCTCTGTGTTCAGCAAGCTGACGAGGGGCCTCACCACCTCATAAACCTAAGAAGAGAAGGCACGTCACTGCTTTTCTAGCTCTCAGATTTTTATTTGCTAAAGGAATTATTAATATTTATTTTAATTATTACTATTATTTTTACGCTTACCCTCTCCCCTGGGAATGCAATGTCTGGATTGGAAATAGCAGCAATTTTTGCCAGAGCATGAGAAGCCTTTATCTTGCCAACATCTGTGCCTTCCACAGCCAGAGGTATCAGAGCCTGGTGACACATAGGAAAGCATTCAGTGCTCTGAGGAGATTCACAGGATTGCCTTAATATACTAAAATAAATTTAAAATATTCTAAATATGTGTCTGTAGAAGAAATGGGTCTGGACTGCAGCTCACAGTGACAATTTGTACTCCAGTAGGCACCACACCAGAGCCTGTAGCTCACACACAGTTGTTCCAAGAACATCACTTCTTTGCAGCCTTGCAGACATGGAGCTGGAGTGACAGGCTGCCAACAGACATTAACTGCACAGAAAAGTAATCACCTTTCCACCTCCTTGAGCGACAATGGTCCCACGGTCCTTGGGGTCTTCACACAAGGCAAGAAACACCCTGTAGGAGCACAGCAGCACTTAGTGGAACAGCCACGTGGGACAGGAACAGCCAATACCCCTCATGGAAGGAGGCTGAGGTTTTGCAGGACTGCCAGAGCCACCAGGCAAATGCCAGGTGTTTAACCCAGTGCCCGTGGCACTCTAAGGGGAAGCAACAAATAGTACAGTAAGAAGTTTCCAGGCCTCTAAGATGAACTCTATTCCAGTCAAAACCAGTAGGGAGGACTAAAAAATCAAAATGCATCCTAGCAAGGCAGCCCTGTAAACCTGCTTCAAGGTCAGAACGTAGATTTTTATGACATTGCTTAACAAAAACGTTGGTTTAAATCTCTTCTCCACCTCCCTTTTGTCCCTCCCCCACAGGCAGAATGCCCCACCCCACGAACAAGGAGCCAGCCCAGGTGTCCCTCTCCGTGGCACACGGGCTGGCCAGCGCTCCCGGCTCCCAGGACAGCGACGGAGGCACCTGGCGATGAGCTCCTTGCTCTGGTCCGTCAGGATGGCACTGTCTGCCTTCACCATGCAGGCCAAGGCAGAGACAACCCCGGCCTTCAGCAGCCGCTTCACCCGCTTCACCACAAAATCCTTCTTGTCCTGAGGGGGGAACATTGGAAAACGATCAGCCCTTGGCAGCTGCTGTTCTGCCAACTAGAGCCAAGCCTGGTCGGAGAGCAAAGCAATTTCAGCCTCAGGGACAGGAGACCTGAAGCCTGTGGCAATGGATACACCAAAGATCGTTACCAGATCCGAGCAGCTCCTCCCAGCTCCCCAGCAGTGCACAACCCACCTTTGGATGCTCCTCAGGCACGTGCTGCTTGGAGAATTTTGCCAGTTGCACTAGCTCTGGGACCAGCTCCTTGGTGTCATAGCTGTTGGTACAGTTTACCAGAGCAGAAGCCACAGAGTACAAGATGGTCTTGTCGCTTGTCTGCACAGACAAATAAAAGCTTATGTGAGGTGATGAGGACACAGCAGGGAAAGGGGTGCCTTTGGGCTGCCATCATGGTGGTTTGCACTAGCTGAAGTGTTCTTAGCCTTATCCACAACTTTATAGCCCGTGGCAAGGAAAACCCAAAGTTTTTGTGGTCAAACAGGCTGTTTCACATCATCGGTGCTGTCAACACCTCGGTGCTTTGGTTTTCATGCAGTTGCTGACAGGAAAGGTAGGAGCAACCATCCTCAGCCTCGGGAGAAGAGCAGGATGGCAACAGCCTTGAGGTGCCTCCAGGGCACAGGCAAAACTGAAGTTCTGTTAAACTAGAGGAGAGGGACTGGGGGTCACAGCCCCTCCTGACTGGGGAGACAGTGTAGGGCTGGAGAGCTGGGAGAACTTGATGCTACCAGAGGAATGAGGGAACAAGGAAAGGAGACAGACCTTGGCTAAATCAAACATAGCTTTCAGGGCTGGCTCATCTTCAACAAAGTCATCTTTCACATCCGCATCGAGGGTGAGATACGACATCCCTTCCACAGCCCATTTCCTGGTGCGGGCGTCAATGGTGGTGTTGCACAACCATCTGGAAAAGAGAAAAACATTCACATTTCCATCTCAGGATCCAGCACTAATTTATCTGGAAAAAGAGGGACAGATATTGAGACTGTTTCAGACCCGAACATGTCCTCAGGTTCAGCTGCAGCTCTTAAGACTGTGGATGCTTCCCTTTGAGACATGACCTTCCTCTCATGGCCCAGCTTGAGGGAAAGGCAGACCAGGACAGCTACTTGGCACTGCTTTGCCTTCACCATCCCATGAAACACGGGATGCCCTGCTATCCACTGCCTGCAGGAATGACCACCCATTCAGTCACTTCCTAAATTCATCCCACCTCCTTGGTTAGTCCACATGATAAGTCCACCTTCAGAAGGGACTTGTACATATGCAAGGTAGCACTTGGTCAGGCTGTACCACTCTGGCAAAGAGGGAGGCACCATGCCTGGTGTCTCCCATGGGCAGTGAGCAAGGGAGAAGGCTCATCTGGATGTTGAGGCAGGAGGAACATATGGTTGCTTCAGGAACAGAAGAGCTCCTGATCCCAGTCCAGTGGCTCTGGGGGCACTGTTAGCTGTCAGGCAGCAACAGGAAATGAAGGCAACGTGTGGGCAGGATCTCATGGGAAAAAGGGACATATTGTGTTTTGCAAAGCACAGGACAACTGAAGAAATAAATAAGTCACTCACTTTCGGCACTGCCTGGCCAACTTCTCAGTGGACCCCTCAGCAAACTGCCGCAGTCCATAATCTGTGCCTCCTGCTGAGCCCAGCTTGCAGAGACCCTGAGGAGGATGAAAATATTTTACCAGTGAGAAAGGCTCATTAAACCTTTAAACCTCTCGTATGGCTGCCCAAAACAGCCTAACCCCACACCTGAAATGTGAAGTCAGTTCTAGCAAAGAGGAAGCATCCTAACAGCCGGTAGATCGTTCAGTTTGCAGCACAGCAAAGGGATGCTTTGTGCTCCTACTGGATGTCTTAAATGGAAGATTAACCAGTTTTGCCTTCAAAATTACCAGTAATCCATGTGCTCTCTTCCTTGTGGGGGAAACACCGTAAACCATTATCCATCTGAGGTGAGTGAACCCAACCCATTCTCAGGACCTCCCCACTCTCCCAGGTCTGGGGTTAAGCTGGTGAGTGTGGCAGGTGATAAGGGCAGGGGCTGCATCCTTACCACCAGGGCTCGGATTTTGATCTTCTCATTCTTGGTCTTCTTGTAGATCTCCTTCAGGAGGTTCACCCCGTTGGAGATGATGAAGGTGGCCCGGCTCAGCTTGGTGGAGGCATGAATGAGGGCTTCCACAGCCACCAGCTGGTCAATCTCCCTCTCGGACCCACACAGGGCCACCATCATCTCCATCACTCCCTTCATGCCAAGCAGTTTGTTGCCTAAGTCAAAGGGCCCTTGCAGAACTCCAGACACAATCTGGACAGCATGGAGTGTCTTATCCATGTCTTGTGGGTCGATTTTGCTCCTGCATGGGATAGAGAGAGTAGCATGTAGGACAGGAGTTACTTACAGTTCTCGTTCCCTTGGGCAGGGAATGCCCTCCCTTGGACTGGGAAGTGAGTTCCTCTGCTGAAATATATTGGTATCTGGGACAGAGCTGAGCCCAGATTCCTGCAAAGGCTGTGATCCAGCAGGATCTCAAGCAAATCATTATCTCCCAGAGCCTTAGTATGGACTGTAAGTGGACTTCAGGTGCCTCATCTCATCCTCAAGGCTCCCAGGAAGCCATTCCCAACTCACTTGATGTACTCCTCACAGATGATCCGGTAGTTGTCACGCTCCGGGTCGCAGCGCAGGTCATCGTACAGCTTATTCAGGAGGACAGAGGCAGTCAGCTGGGTGTTCTCTGTCAGGGGCAGGCAGTCAGGCATCTCAGGAATCTGGCCCACCACTTTCAGTATCTTTTTTAAACCTGGAAGCAATGGAGTGACACAGCTTGTTACAGGGGAGAGGGTCTGTGCAAAACTCAAGATACCATTTGTTTTTTTCTTGCCGTGAAATATCCAGCTTAGATGGTTCTCAATTATTTTGCAGCCTAATCACATAAGTCTTAAACAGACAAGACATTCAGATATTCACTGGGGAGGAGCTTCTGCTGGTGAGATTATGGGTTTGCAGCATCAGGCTTTTTTCCAGCTCGCAGACTGAGATAAGCAAAACTGCATTAGGTTCCTGTCTGGTTCTGTTATTTTTGTCAGGAGGCATTAAACCTACTGACCTCCAAGGCTGGAGGCTTTGACTGAGGAAAACTCAGCAACTTTCAAGTGATTCTGGATGTCTTAACCCTCCTTTTGCTGACCTGTAATTAAATAACTTCCATAGGGTAACATGCATTGGAATCAGTATAAAAACACACTGCACATAAATCCCTCACCCTTGTTCACTTTTAGAATTGATCAGTTTGTGGATCCACCACGCTCAGCAGGTGCTCATCTCATCCTGTCTAAACTAGACAATTTATCCAAGCCAAATCCTCCTAACTTTAGCAAATACATTGGAAAAAACTAACCAGAGATGTTAGTCAACTTTTTAGAAACTCAAAAATTCTTGTTCCCATACACAGGTGTTTTTTTTTTTTCTTAATACTGTTTCCTGCTAATAAGTCTAACTTTGCTCCAGGATTTATTTTATAGACAGGATCAGTTCTACAGGTATTCAGGCAAGAACACACAGCTCCACATCTCCCAAATCAGAACAGGATGGTGGGAAAGGGCTCACCATTGTCGATGACAAAGATGGTCCTGCTGTTGTCATGGTCTCTCAGGTCCTTCCTTGGTATATTCTTGTTGAGGAGGTTGAGAGCTCTGTCTCGCCCTTGCCCAGACACCCTCTTGCTGACCAGCATATCCAGCAAACGCATTGTGATCATCTTCAAATCCTTCTTAGTATCTGCACAGAAGCAAAACAGTAGCAGCCAGTTACAAGAAATTGTCTCTGAAAGCAGCTGAACCCAATGAAAACCATGCAAGGCCATCGTGTGGCTCGAACAGAGGTATTTCAGTTATGCATGAGAATAAGAGCTGTGTGCAGGCTGACATCCTGGACAGCTGAAGGGTAAAGGCCCCACTTCACAAAAGAACAAGGAATAGGGTGGACATCCCAGGAGCAGAGCTCTTCTGCTCACCCCACTTCTCCTCGAGCCCGATGGAGGGATCCCCATGTGCTGTTACCTAACACGACAGCCTCCTCCTTGCCGTGGTGCTCCTCTTTGCCCTGGTCCAGCAGGCAGTCAGTGATGGTCTGCAGGAGGTTGCAGACAGCCAGAGAGATTTCCTCGTTGTCTACCGACATCCACATACAAATGCTGTCGATGCCCAGGTAATGGAGAATGGCAGTGGCCTGGAGAGAGCAGGACAGTTAGCAAAGGCCTTTCCTTCCTGTGTGCTTCAGAAGGGTCAGGCTCAGCTGGGACAAAGGATCTATTTTCCTCAGTGATTCCCGAGTCAGTAGTTTTCCTGAGCAGTTTTAATTTTTCCCCACTGCTCACAAACATACTGCAATTTCCCACTCCCCCAGGCGGGAGGCAATAGCAGCAAAGGTCCCAGGCATCCTGTTCTTACCCGAGCCTTATGTCCTGTGCACATTCCCGAAAGTGTCCTCACAGCTGCCAGGATCAGCTCAGGATTTTTGGTTTCTATCAGCTGCAGCAGCAAGTTGACCCCATTATTCTGGAAAATCCTCTCGGCACCTGCTTCCTCCCTCCCCAGGACTATGAGGTTGTTTGCAGCCTGGGTGAGAGACAGAAGACCCAGAGGTCAGCGGCACAGCCAGGCCTCCAGAACACCTCCAGGCAGCTCTGGGAGGTCCTGGTGGGAGCTGTGGATTGGCCATCTCCGGACAGAGGCAGCAGACCAGCTCAGACCCCCCCAGACAGTTTATCCAGGTGCATTTGGGATCCCTTCACTCTGCCCAAGAAGAGTGGATCACTGCTTGGAGTGGAACATTTAGAGGGTGGCAGAGATGGACCTGAGCAGAAGTCCAGTGTGATCCCACCTTTGATATTTTGGGAGGTTTGGTCACCTTCCCTCAGCCTAGGGATGATGCCTCATTGGGACCTTTCCCCTCTCAGCTGTCCCTCTGAGTGCAGTTCGTTTCCCAGCTCCTTCCCTCATCCTGCATCCAGGGGAGGTGGGGAAGGGAACTCATTGTTCTGCTCCTTGGTGCAGCCTCTGACACTAAACAGCCATTTTGCCAAGTGCAGAGCAGTTCTCACCTTTTCTCGCTTTTCTTTCTCGCTGTTCTCATCCAGCAGGATTTCAAACATCTTCTGCACCCTCGAGTCCGTGGAGAACTGAATGCGCAGCTGTGCCAAGGGAGAGAGGGCATGGAGCATCACAGGGAGAAAATCAAGGAGCAGTTTTCCTTTCTGCTTCAAGGACACCCCAGACCCTCAAACCACAGACAATTTAAGCTGAATAACAAAATAACTTCTCAGCTACCAGCATCCATTACCTGCCTCAGAATCACGGGCATGGACAGAGACAGCCCTAAATGGTTATTTTTGAGACCTAGTGGTGCGAGGGCTTCTTCACAGCAGCCCTGTAAAAGTAACTGTGTCAATGTGGCAACTGCCAGACCCAGTCCAAACCTGGCTCAGTTCCCTGCCAGGACCCTTTCAAGACACTCAGGAGCAGGCCAGCCTCTGGAGGGAGCTGCCACACTTCTTAATTCAACCATTCAACCCAATCCTCAGATTAACACACATCAAGTATGAACTTCCAGTTAATGGAGCCTATTTACTCCCCTACCTTATACAAGTTTCCAGTATATGACCAACAATCCCTTTGGTATAACTCAAAGCAAGGGCTTCCCACAGCTGGCCTGTGAATCCAGGACTGGTCCTCCAGCATTTACCTTCTCCTGGATGTTGGCCCCCAGCCGCCTCAGGGTCTCCTGGAAGTTCTTGTTGCGGGGTTCGATGGTGGCACATTTCTGAGCATCTTTGAACGCTTGGTCCAACTTCCCCAGTTTTTCCAGAGCTTGGCTGCGCCGGTACAAGGCTTTGATATCAGAAGAGTTGATGTCAATAGCTGGGAAAGGGATCCAAAACACCAGGCATCAGAGTTTGCTGCTTGGGTAAGTTTGCTGCCTGTGTAAACTGGGATTTGCTCTGTTATTAACATTGTGCATGAATTAGTGCCTGATTAGCACCGACTGCACCATCCCACTGAATTGGTACGTTGTCTTTTGAACCTCTTGTGGCCTCAGCACTTGGGTGTTACTGGACATCAAGGGATAAGGCCACAGCGTCCCAAAAGCAGATGTGAGAGCAGGCTGAGCACATGTACCCACCAATACAGCTCTCCTCTCTCAAAACAGCCCCCTCCTCACCTCGAGATGCATCCGAGGCTGCCTTGGTGTATTCCTCCTGTTAAACCAGAAAGGAGAGAGTTGTTAGGCATGGAATAGCAGGGCATGTCCCTGTTCCCGATGGACACTGACCCCTCTGTTCCCACTTCCTAACAGGCCATCCCAGTGAAGCCAGCAGCAGCCTGTGGAAGGGAAGGGGAGCTGAGGTACCTTTGCATCACTGATGGAAGGGAAGGGGTGTGTGGTGCAGGTGAGACAACACACTTTGCTGAGGAGGCAGCAGGACAGTGGGCAGTGAAGGAAGAGGGAATGCTCACAACAGCCTTGGTCTGTGTTGGTGTCACTTTTGGATTAGTGAAAATTCAGGAACATGCAAGCAATCTTCTTAATTCCCACAACAGACCACTACAAGCTGAGACAATTTTGGTACAGATACCAATAACTTTTTGTTTTACTAAATATCTTCCCCTGCTTTCCTTTTGCTGGGACAGACAGCAAGGGTGATCCCAAGCTGTGGCGTACAGAGCTCTTTGGTAAGTGTGGAGCAGCCTGGCTGCCAAAAGCTCTTGCTTCAAACTGATTAAGTGGGACCATCTCTGAGCTGAACCTGCATGCTCAGCCCCATCATGACGGAAGAAAGGAGGCAGCTTTACAGCTCTAGCACAAGCCCAGAACATGTAATTTCAGATCAGTTTGCAAACACCCTATTCAATAAACAGACAAACCACACAGTGCACAACTGGTGAGCCTCCCCTTGAGCACTGCCCAGGAGAACTGGGAGCTTTTCTCACCTTTTTGAGGAAGCAGGCTGCCCTGTTCCTGTACAGCACTGCCTGCAGCGCCTTGTCCTTGTTGAGCTTTAAGGCTTGAGTGTAGCTTTGAAGGGCTTTCTCGTAGTCATTGGCCTGAAAATATTTATTGCCCTCCTCCTTCAGCTGGATGGGATCCTCCATCTGGAGAGCTCTAAGGAAAAACATCAATTTGGGTCCCATTTTCAACTGCCTGTGTCACCCGAGGTCGCCTGCCTACTGCCCCAAGCTGAGTTTCATCATGAGACTGACATATAATTAACACATACATTAATAAAAGCAGCTTACCAGACTGAAGAGTTTTGAAAATTAAGACCTAAATTGCTCCTCCAGGCTGTGACTTCTCAGAAGCTTTTCCCACTGCTGTAGGTCCTTAGGAATCAATTAATACAGAAAAGGAAAGCAACAACAAAAAAAGGAATTGAAGAAGTCTGCAAGCACTACGGAGAGTCCATGGGGCTCAGGAAAGAGCTCACTTCCCACTCCAAGTATGGGCAGGACCTGGCAGCTCCTGCTGTCTGTCAGCATCACCTGTCACCACAGCCTGTCCCCTCCTTGTCCCCCTGTGCTATATATGCCTGGGGAGGGCTGGGAGCCAGGGCCAGCTCAGGGGGGGCACCTGCCTGCACGTGGGCAGCACCTCTCTGCAGCAAGAGGGAATCCTCTCCCACCTGCCAGGGCAAATCCCAGCTTCCCTCTGCCTGCAGAGCCGCACAGGGTGTGGGGGGCAGGAACGGGGGAGTTTCATGCCAAAAAAGCCCCTGGCTGGGATGGCTGACCCCCGTCACAGTGCTCAGACCCTTTTCCCTTTCTATTTAGGGAAGCATGAGACAGCTGAGTCTCAGGGACAAGTGGCCCCACGCCAGCAGCTGCAGCAGCGCCCAGCACCTTCCAGAATTCCCTGGGATGGAAAGCTGACTGACATCCAGTGCTCCCTGCTCCTTCTCACAGGGCCTTTGGGAGCCCATCCCACTGGAAAGCTCAGCCACTGCCACCTCCCCTTTTTCAGCAGCCCACTGACACAGACTGGAATACACACTGTACTGCAACATACTGGCCCACTGCTGTGATGAGCGGCTCAGGGCTCAATTTGAGTGACACCAGTAGACACTGAGCTCCAAAAGAGCTGAGCCTTTCAACACACCCCATTTCCCAGGGGTCACACTCAATCAGGAATTCTGCTTTGGGACTTATCTCCCCCAAAACGCAGGCCTTGCCTTCCCGAGTGTCCCCACCAGTATCCCAGCTGTAAAGCAAATAGGGAAACTGGCAGAAGGATGGGGAGAGCATGGGCTGATCACAGAGACACTGCCAAGAGGGAAAATATCGTCTTCAATTCTGTGATCTTGTGATGAGGTTTGTGGATCTTACACAGCAAGAATTGGCACAGGACTGCTGTGTCAGATCTCCTGGTTTATTCACCTGGCACCAGCGACACTGCTTGGCCCTTGGTATCCAGGCAGGAGGTGATTCCAAAGTAATTTGGAAATCACAGCATCAATCACCTGCAGTGCAATGGCAGGCACTGCGTGAAGGGCAGCTCGTACACCTTCACCTCTTTAGGGGTATGTCCAAGGCACAAGGACAGCAGCTGTGGGAGGTGCAAGAGGCCCTCCCTGCCTTGGATAGACTCAGTGCAGTGGCTTTTCTAGGATTCACATGGATCAACGCACCAGAAACCCATTCCCATGTGACTTTAGGTAGCAGGGAAGGCTTGTCTGGCTTCATTTCAGTACTCCTGCAATATAGCACAGCCTTTCTCACGTCAGCCAGAATGATAATTCATTGTCAGAAGCAGCAGCTCAGCAGGTACTGCAGGTAAACTGAGTTACAAAATCAAGAGTTGTTTGATGCTGCTCATACTCAGGGTAGAGCTGGGAGTGCAGGGTGAGCAGGGCAGGCTCAGCAGTGAGTGCCGGGGGCCCTCTTCAGGCCTCGGCTGGGAAAGAAAAAATAATAATAATTAAAAAAAAGAAAGAAAAAAAAAAAAAAAAGCTTTTCCAGGAGAAATTCCAGCCGCAGGCAGCCAGGGAAGGGCACACGGCTCCCCACACCTGCAGGGCTGTGAAGACCCCCAGCATTCCGTGCACCTTCATTTTCCACCCTGCAGCCCCCGCTGATGAGCCTGGCCAGACCCAGTCCTGGGAAAATCAGAGAATCCCGGAATGATCTGACTGACTGCAGTGCCCCGGGCTCTGCTGCCCCAGGCGGAGGGGCCGGGGGAAGGAACCCCGGGCGGGTTGGGAGCGCTGGGAGCGGCAGAGGAGCCGTCCCGGCCCTTCCGCTGGCGGCAGGAAGCAGGAAGGGAGCGGGCAGGGCAGGGATACCCCAGCTGCGGGGTGCGCAGGGCGGCAGGGTGGGCTGGGACACTCATCGAGGAGCTCTGCTGGACAGGGATGGGGATGGGGATGGGGAGGACACCCCCGTCCGGGGATGGGGCTCCCCCCGCCCGCTGAGCCCTCCCCGAGCAGGAGCCGCTGGCTCAGCCGCGGCGATGCTCCCGTGTGAGATTTGGGGATGCTTGACCCTAAAAGGACCCTAAACACCCACCGTAACCACAGTCCCAGACACAACCTGGGCGGCTTCTCCCCAGCTCCAGGGGCAGGCACTGCCCAGGGCAGGACGTGGCTCAGTGTTGGACTTGATGATCTTAGATGTCTTTTCCAACCTTAATGATTCCATGAAATCCACTCTTCTCCGCAGGTCTCTCCCGCCCCCGTGGCTGTGGACATGGTGGTCCTGCGGGCTGGGCTCTGCCCTGGTCTTACCGAAGAGGTGATCCAGCTGCTCAGGGCGAATGGCATCAGGACGGGTAATGGGGTGGCACTGGGGTCTTGGGTTGGGGAACATCATCCCCTGCACATTTGGTGTGCCCACATCATCCCACGTCCTGGAGGGGTGGTGGTGGTGGAATATCCCTCCATGTCCTCCTTGCTGGATGTCTTCTGGGTCCCCCTGGGTGGATATAATGATTCAGGCGAGTGTAAGGACATAGTGGAGATCTCTGCAAAAGCTTTTTGAGGGGTTGATCAATTATGGCTTTTCAAAGGTATTTTGGGAGGATTTATGCAGTTTTCCCTCTGACAAAAGCCCAAGTTCCTGCCACACTGCACCCTGGGCACCTCCTGCCCTTAGAGGGGAAGGAAAACGTGGTGCTGGGCAGCTCTTAAGCAAAACAGGGAGAATTTTTACCAGCATATCTCCTTGATCTGTTTTGCAAGAAACAATTTGTTTTGTGATGGGTTATGGGGTCATCTCAAAGAAAAAACTCAAATGTGGAATATCCTGCTCCTCCACCTGCAGTGTTGGCAGAGGGCACAGACGCTTCCAGTGGTCTTGGTCGGACCAGGTTTGGCTTCCAACCTCTTGTTCCTCATGTTGTTTGCAGTGGTGGACTTTGTGTCATCAGACCTGGAGGACGTTGCCCAGAAGTGTTCCCTGTCTTACAAGGTAAAGAGGACTCCTAAGTCCTGGTGCATTAATCATGGAGCTCAGAACTGATCCCCTCATGGCTTGGATGGCCTTGTCTGGGAGAAGCTTCTCCAGCAGATGTTTGCCCTGAACTTGCTCAGTCCTGTTTCCAGACACGTCTCTGCCCCCCAGGCCCTGGTTGCAGTGAGACGTGTGCTCCTGGCCCAGTTCTCTGCCTTCCCTGCCAACGGAGCAGACCTTTACGAGGAGCTCAAGAGCTCCACGGCCATCCTGCCCACTGGGAGCCCAAGGTGGGTACATCACCCATCTGCCTGGGGCTGGACTGGCTGCACAAGGCCCTGGTTGCCAGCAGTCTTTGAGGTTCAGTGTGGTGATGCCCTGAGCAGGGTTGATGGTGTCCACGCCATGCCCAGGGACTTATCTGTCTTTGGGAAGGGGACTCTAGGGACAAGTGTCAGGGCACTGCTGCTTCCTGATGCCCCTGCCATTCTGGCTGAAGGGGTGTTGGTAATCTCACCTTGTGTTCCACCCGTAGCCTGGACCAGCTGCTGGACTCTGGGCTGTACACGGGGGAAGTGACGGAGCTCATGGGAGCACCGAGCAGTGGGAAGACACAGGTGAGGAGGATCGGGGAGAGGACAGGTGGGGTGACGATGTTGCCTGGCTGACGTGTCCCTGTCCCTCCAGGTGTGCCTGGGCATTGCAGCCAGTGTGTCTCTCAGCCTCAAGCAGCACGTTGTGTTTCTCGACTCCACGGGGGGTTTCATTTCCTCCCGTCTCTACCAGATGCTGCAAGCCCAGACACAGGATGAGGAAGAGCAGGCAAGTTCTTCTGGAGTTGGTCCCTCTGCACTAAAACTGCCTTTGCTCTTGCCTGCAGACAACCCCCAGGGACAGTTTGTCTGTCCAGCTCTGCCTTTGTCCTCATGGGCTTTTTTGGGTCCAGACCCTTCCTCCCATGGCCCAGTGGGTGCCGTGCTCAGGACAGGCACTGCTGTTTGTTGTTTTCCTTGCTGTAGTTGCACGCACTTTTGCTCCCTGAGCTCAGTCCAGTTTACTTCTTCCATCAGTGCAATAGGGACAATGGTGTTCATGGGGTGGAGGCAAATGTGGAAGAATAAGGGCTCTGTGTCATGGTGTGAATGCAAAGAGCTGGTGGCAGCTGGGACAGAGGGAATATGACAAGTCCTGGAGTGGGTGAGGCTGTTGGTGATGCCACTTTGTGCCACAGCTGGAGGCTCTGCAGCGGATCCAGGTGGTCCGTGTGTTCGACGTGTATGAACTGCTGAGAGCATTGCAGGAGCTGCGGGATCGCCTCTCCCAGCAGGTACGAGGAGGGGTCTGGGCCCCTCTCCCCTCCCCAAAGCTGCAGGGAGGGCAGCAGGGTGTGCCTGGCAAGGGATCCAGATCACCTCGTCCTGGGTGCATTTGAGCCTCTGTGCAGCTCACAACCTCCAGGACCGCTGGATTTGTAACTCCACATGGCACATGGTCCCTCCTTTCAGGTCGTGAGCTCCACGGGGCCTCTCAAGATCGTGGTGATCGACTCGGTGTCGGCTGTGATTTACCCACTGCTGGGTGGCAGGCAGTCAGAGGGTGAGCTGTGCTCTTAGAGTGTGCCAGGAGGCTGCAGAGCTCTCTGCTTGTCCTGAAGAGCATCTTCCTCCCAGGTGTGCTGTTCCTGGAGCTGGGGCTGAGGCAGGTTGGATGGGGATGTGACTGCTCCCATCTTTGGGACTGGATAAAGACGGAGTTAGTTTGCAGTGTTTGTCAGCAAACATTCAAGCTGGTTGTGGCTGTGGATCGTGGCATCCTGTCCAGGGAACAGGGGAGGCACTGAACTGTCTGTCCATATATTAAAACCTCTGCTTGCAGAGTCACAGATACATCATGGTTGCTGGTACATTTTGCAGAGCTCCCCAGAGGCTCTTTCTGCCAGAAAGGACTTTAAATCAGAAGTGAAGATGCCAAGGAGGCCCCTCAAACACCTTCCAGAGGGTCTTGCACACCTGAGTGGCAACCAGTGCTATCACAGGGAGTCCCCTCATACCACGAGTATAGGAAATGAAGCTGTGAGCTGGAGAGATGGGTCCCGTACCTGCTAAATCAACCTGTCCAGCTTTGTCTGGCACTCCTGCTGCTTTTGTAGATTTTTTTTGGCCTTGGGGCTTCTAAGATAGAAAAGGAGAGGGATTGGTCTGGTGAAGATGTCAATGAACACCAGCACTGGCACTAAATCCAGTGCTCATGCAAATCTAGATGTCACCTGCCTCCAAGATGCACTTTGTGGGTCAATCCCCAAACACCCAAGTGCTTTGTCGTCCTCCAGGTTTGGCCATCATGATGCAGCTGTCCCGGGAGCTGAAGACACTGGCCAGGGAGTTCAGCCTTGCTGTTGTGGTGAGTGTTGCTGCACTTTGTCCTTTTTGTGTTGGTGTGTGCTGTGGTGAGGAGCCATGGAGAGGCTTTGGAGCCCCTGGAAGAGGGCACCCCACTCCAAGCTAAGCAGGAGCAAGAGGTTTCTACCCCACAGTGCTCTGCTCCCTGACATAGCTCTGTGTCTCTGCAGCCCACGGATGTCTTATTTCAGTGAGTGTGGAGCAAGACCAGGGCTGGTTTGCTGCCTCCTGCTATTGCTGTACTCAGCCAACATGGCATTCTCTGCATTGAGCAAGGCAGGGAGATTGGAAGGTTGTTTGTGTTTATTTTTGATATAACACCATTCATTTAAGGGGCTGGCCAGCCTCCTGGGTAACCTCTTAATTACCTTGGAGGAGCTGCAGGGCATTGCATCATCCTAAGCGGGCTGGGGACTGGAAGGGGCCCTGCTCCAGTTTCCTCAGCTCTTGGCCAAGCAATTGCATTTTCCAATGCAGCCAGACAGGTTACTGGGACCACAATTAATGTGTCTGAACTGGGAAGGCCACAACTGAGAGTGGTGGTCTGCTGAGCCTGGCACTGGAAGGCACCAAGAATGTCCTGCCCTTCGTTCTGATAAAGTGACAAGGAGGTGCCTGGAAGGACACTTGGAGGCTCCAAGTTAAACTCTCTGTGTGGCTTCAGCACCAGGAGTGATGCAGCTTGCAGATACAAGTGAGCTCCTACCTGAGTACCTGTCTGGGCCACTGGTCTGGGCTGTGCTTAGAGGGGATGGGCTCAGACTGGCCGTGATCTCCCGTGTTTCATTGCACCGAGTGCTTTTCCCAGGCACTGACAAGGCTGTTTGTGCTGCAGGTGACCAACCAGGTGACCAGGGACAGCAGGACTGGCCCACTGAAGCCAGCCCTTGGCCGCTCCTGGAGTTTTGTGCCCAGCACTCGGGTGCTGCTGGAGAGCAAAGAAGCCGCCGGGGACAAAGGCGCGACACAGCGCGTGGCTGCCCTGGCAAAGTCACCCCGCCAGGTGAGGCTCCCTGGGCTGGGAATGGAGGAGCAGCTGTGGGACTCGGCCCTGACTTTGGAGCAGAGGGTCAGACAGGATCCAGCCTCACTGGGTGAACTATGGCAGTGGGAGAGGAGCTCCTGCAGCCTGCCTCTACACAGTGGAAGAGAGGAGCATCCCAACAGCCTGAGCTTGTATTTATGGGCAGGTTAAATGAGTGGCACCACTCCCAATGCAGGTTATTGTGTCCCTCATGCTTGTCTCGCTCTCCTGATGGTATGTGGGTCCTGTGGAAATGGCTCCTACACGTGCAGAGGGGACTTTGGCTTGACTCCTGCCTATGTACAGGCAGCATTGCCTAAGCCTCCCAGCTCCAAGCCTCCTCTGCTGCCTGATCCAAACAGGTTTGGATGTGGTGGTGTGCTGGGCAGCGAAATCCATCCTGGATGGGCTAAATAATGGTGTGTCTGGGGATGCCTCAGAACAATATGTTCTTTCTTTGCTAAGTTGCATTGTCTGTTTGTATCTCTGCGTTCAGCAGACCAAGTTAAAAAGGGGGGCACCAACAGAAAGAAATCCTCAGGGGAACGTAATTGAGGATTTCTGGCTCTGGGGCAGGTGATGGAGTGATGTAGAGTCCCAGCAGTGTGAGGTTAAGCTTCTCTCTGTTTCTCCTTGCAGCCAACAGGGTTACAGGTGGAGCTGGACATTGGAAATGGTGATATGCCGGAGCCGAGCCCTGTGACACCCACACAGGGGCTCTGATGTGATGGAAAAGCAAATGTCAAGGTCCAAGAGAGCTGCACAAAAGCAGGCAAGCACACTGAGGGTTTTACAGACTGACTCTTAGGGTCCTACAGCCCTGGACCAACATGAAGAACCTCTTGTTCTTCTGCCTGGGGGAGAAACTGAGCGTGGGGTTCCCCGGAGATCTCCGTGCTCAGCAGGTGCTGCCTGCAGTGGCTGTGCTGTGTGGGCAGCACAACAGCCATCTCCTGTCTTCTGCTGCAGGCTTGTGTTCACCCTGCAGAGCCAGCCCTGTCCTCAGGTGTTGGCTGGGGACCAGCTGGCTTGTCCCTGCACAAGCCCATGGCTCCCTGTGGTGGTTTTGTTCCCCCCATGACTCGCTGCCCTCTGGACCTGGAGCTCTGGTCGTCCTTGGGCAGCTCACAGTGGTCTTGGTTCAGAAATAAAAGGAAAAAGTTGTTGCACACTGTGGTTGTTGAGAGCTGGAATTCAATTAGAGGTGACTGCTGGGAGCTTAATTAAAATGTTGAGGGTTAATCCCCAGCAGGACTGGGCTGGGACAGTCTGGAGTGGGACAGACTGGGATGGGAAAGGCTGCTGATGAGCAGGGACATAATCAAATGCTTGCTCTGACCTTCTCCCCAGAGTAACACCAGGCCTTGTGGGGAGCTGCTGATGTTTTTGGGGCAGTGCTGTGCTGCATAAAGACGTGCTGATAAGTGATGGAAGTCTTGGTCTGGATAAGCTGGGACTGATGAGCTCTGGCTGACACCAGCTGGCCCTGCCTGATGCTCAAGGACCTATTCAATTGCATGTGGTGATGTTTGAAATAATCTCTCCTTTCTCCAGTGCTTTCCAGCTGCTCTTGCTTGCTCTGGGCAACGTCCTGGGCACTTGTGTGGTGCTGGGGAGGAGACAGGAGGCTGGGATGTGATCCCAGATGTCTCAGACACCCTCATTCTCTGCATAATAAGAGACCTCCCAGGCAGGTGAGCTGAGCCATGGTTGTACTTCAAGGCTGCTGATGTTGAATTTGGGGGCTGGGACTAATGCAGGGCATGCTAATTAAACTAATAACACAGCAGCACAGCTCCTGGAGCCTTCTAGGGCTGTACTGGGCGAAGAGGAGTTTGATTTAGCCAGAATTTGGGTCTTAATTTCTCCAGTGTAGACATTAACAGTGTAACAGCCCCGTGTTCCTGAGCAAATAGGTGCTGTGGGGAAGGGGCAGTTTACAGGGATATGTGCACACACATTTTGGTTTCCCAAGAGGCAGCACTAGGTCTGACCATGGATTTTTTTGTTTGAAACATCTGTCAGAGTTGTGTTTTCTGTGAAACTCAGCTCTTGGTGCTCCCAGGGCTGTGGTTTAGGGGGCAGGTCCCACCTCCTCCATCGTGGCCACCCAGCCACTGCAGCTCTGTGTGCGTGGCCGTGGGAAAGGCCAAGATCCCAGCAGGTCCTGCTGAGGAGGGGAACGTGCCAAAGCAACATGAGCTGAGCCATTAAATACATAATTTCTACTGAAAACTTTTTAAAGTTGTGCATTTATTTGTGTTTCTGGGCCTTCCAAGCTCAGGAGGGGAGGTTTGGCCCCAGGGCTTGCAGCTGCTGTGCCGATGAGGCTGCTCCTTACAAGCAGAAATTTAGCTTGGTGCATCTCTTGGAGCTGTGAATAAAGAGCTGCTGCACTCAAATTGCAACCAAAACTCTGTGCTGCTATCTTATCTCTCTGTCTGTGGTTATTTAGGGGAAGCAAAGCTCTCAGTGTGGGGAGTGTGAAACAGAGAAGAGCCAAATAGGGTTATATTTGAATGAAGAGGGTTTTCTGGATGTTCCTTTCCCCTAACTAGCAGGAGGATGAGAAGAGGAACAACCCACTTTGAACCCTCATCAGGCTCAGCATGAGACCAGCCATGTGCCCAGTGTGCATCTATCCTGTGACCCCTGAGAAATGACAAAAGAAACTCTGCTCTTGCACTGAGTCAGTGGGGAGTCATGGGGTGGTGATTCAACAGGGACATGGCCAGTCTGTCTGGAAAGGTGAGGATGTGAAGTCTGGGCTTCTCCAAAGCTTCCCATCCCAGCTTTCATAGGCACAGTCATGACCAGGGGGGATTTTCTCTCCTTGGTAATCAGCTAATTGCAGCTGTGGGAGTTTAATGCCCTCTTGGGAAACAGCTGGATAGGTGGGGGGGACAGTGAGATATGAGGCCTGGCTGAGTTTTGTGTGGCAGCTCTTGAGGTCACAGGGATGTCCTGAATTTCTGGCTGCGTTGCTGCTGTGGGTGCTGGTTATTGGTGTGGGGACACCAGAAGGGCTCAGACTATGGCAATCTATTACCTGATCTGGAAAAGCTTGACTTCTTACTCAAGCTCATTTGCCCTAAATTTGCATAGTAAAATTAGGCTGAAAAGAGTTCCTGACCTCAATATCCTAATTCAGCCTTTCTTCTCCATGCTCAAGCAGGCACTTCTGCTGCCCTGTAAGGAAGAGGTCGGGATGTCCCCACTCCCTGCCTCTTCCCTTTGCGTAAAACAGCTGGGAAAGCACTGGGAAGGCTTGGAGCAGGGGGATGAAACCCATCCAGGGCAGACAGGGCACCTCTTGCCCCAAGCAGCAGGGATGCCTTTTGGCACTAAGGGCTTATTTGCCCTTGATATGTAGAAAACATGCATGTAAGTGTGTGTTTATATGTATTGTGTGCCTGTTTGTGTGTATGTACATGTCAGTGTCTATCTCTGTACGGGTGTACCTCAGGATGAGAGGACACAGTCTCAACCTGCACCAGGGGAGGTTCAGGTGGGACATTAGGAGAAATTTCTTCTCAGGAAGGGTAATTAGACACTGGGATGGGCTGCCCAGGGAGGTGATGGAGTCACCTTTCCGCGGCACTCAGTGCCATGTTCTGGTTGACAAGGTGGCGTTGGGTCATAGGTTGGATCTGATGGTCTTTTCCAACCCGATTGATTCTGTGATCTGTCGGTATATATCCACTTCCCGTGCAGCGCAGCCAAGCCCCGTGCGCACCGCGGGGACACCCCGGGAAGCAGAGGACACCCCGCCATGTCCCCCCCTCCTTTTCCCACCGGCCCCGCCCGGGTCTCGAACCCGCGGCTCCCGGAGCGGCCGCGCCGCGCGCTGCCCTCCCGGCCGGCGGGGGGCGCCGCCGAGTCCTCCGCGCCGCCAGGGGCGGTGCTGCCCCGCCCGGCCCATGGCGGCCGCTCCGCCCGCCCGGCCCCGCGGGCAGTTGCCATAGCGCCGCCGCCGCCGAGCGCAGGGACCGGCACCGGGATCCGGATTGGGATCGGGATCGGAACCGCCTGCCCCAGGCCCGGCCCGGCCCCACCGCCCGCCCGGGACGCGTCTCTGCGGCAGGCAGGTGAGGCGGTTGGGGCGCTGCCGGGGCTTGGGGTGGGGGGGGGTGTGAGGCACTGAGGGGCTGCCAGGTATAAAATTGTGTATGCGTGTGTGTGAGGCTTTGAGAGGACTGCCACGATTTGGGGGTTGGGCTT